>JAAXCT010001390.1:0-182689 GCA_012490785.1 Eragrostis nindensis
GAGGAGGCGGCGGTTCGCGGTTTGGGCTGCGTTAGGCTGAGTTGGGCCGACGTGGGCCAAGGTAGAGAGCACAGTATGTTTCTCATTTTCTATTTCTTTTATTTCTAAGCGGGCCGAATTGCAAATTGAGCCCATAAGCATAGAACTGTCTTCAAATTTTAAGATAGCAGGTACAAACAACGAATTTCCTACCTATGCGAATGTGATCCAAAAATCATGAAAAATTCACAGAAATTAACTTCTGTGGACCTACCTATGAGAATTTTGCGAGATTTTTGGCCAATTAAATTTTCCACGAAAATCGAGGAAGTACCTACGTACTTGGAATGCAATGCATGCATAAGTTTTGAAATTTCAGAAAAGATTCAAATATGAAATTCAACATAACCAACATTAATTAGGTGTTATTTACATTAGTCCAGGCCCCTAATTTTTGGGATGTGACAGGAGATGTGAAAGGGTCTTGGCCTAGTGGTTAAGTCATCCTAGTAACACCTCTCAGGTCCTGGGTTCGACTTCCTCGTGGGAGCGAATTTTCAAGGATTTAACGGCATTTGTGCTTTCAGTGGGTAGGCGACGCCCCGTCGACAGCGAGGCGCCAGTGGTGACTTCGTATCTCTGGATTTGCCGGTTCAGTCAGTCTTCGAAGATGCTCAATAGGGGTAGGGTTTGCGTACGTGTGTTCATAGGGGTGAGTGTGCCGTGCTTGTGAGTGTCTGAGTTGTACTGTGTAATCTCAAAAAAAAAAAAAACTATTGAGGAGATCCCTGGTACTTGGTTTGGCTTTATGAATAATCAGAGCAAATTCTTTCTTGAATTCTATATTTTCCATCTAACTAGGGAGGGAACCTGACCATCGAAAATAATTTCATTTCTGTGCCACCATATTGTCTATCCAGCAACCATAATTATTTCTGAATATTTTAGAACCAAATCTTCTTCGCTTCCTTCTCCCCTCGCAAAAAAAATCTTCTTCTGCTTATGATAACCATATTTTCCTTCTTTTGTTGATCCAAAGCTATTGATAGGCTGGGCGGCTGCGATGACAGGAAGCGTGCGTGCACGACGACAGAATCTGACGTGGAGGGGGGAGGTGCGTTGGCATGGCAGACGACACGTTGTGGACATAGTGTGAAAGCATGGCATGCGGAGTCGAGGGAGGGAGGGAGAGAGAGCATGATGACAAAAAGGCGTTTGACGGGAGGCGGAGTGGGGGACAAAGGGATGGCCGGCAGCGAGGCCTTGGTGTGGCCGGGTAGACACTAGACACTCTATACGGAAGGCGGAGGCGAAGGACAAAGGGAAGGAGGTGGTGTCGGGTAGACACTAGACACAGCTCCCGGTCGCTGCTCGTTTCTCTTGGTCTTAGATTTTTTTTCTTTTTCTTTCATAGAGAGGATGGAGGTGAGACGGAGGGGGTGTACGAGGAGATGAGCCGTGACCAGAGGCATCACACGCGTCCTCAGCTGTAAGATCAATGAACCTAGAGCATGGTTCATAGGTTTTGGTGATTGATGTCAACATGGTCAATGGACTAACAAGTTTGCTAGTATGCAAGATGTTTAGTCTCATGGATGTAGTGATATACTATTGGAGTGCCAACCCTCAAAGGTTGCAAGGAAGTTGATAAAGAAAGAAGTGAACATGAGGACTACTCTACGAGGTAACTACTACGCACTGAGGTAAGAGACAGGTGAGTATTGTCATGTGTCTTTGTATGTATCATATACCTTGACATACTCTTGATCATCATGTTGGTCTTACCTTATATCATATGACATGATGACCTTGTTCTATTATGTGATGATGTTCTTGTCTGTATCCTATGCACATTATATGATGCTTCGATCGGGTTGTCCTTGAGACAACTAGATCATTTGACTAACATCTTGGATGTAGGAAAGGTGTTCATGCATATTCTTTAGGTCACATGAAAAGCTTCGTTGATGGATGACGACAAGAATCAAGGACTTGATGGAGGTCACGTTTGAGAGATGGATCAAGGCTAAGGACATGCTAGATCCAAGCAAGTGTTGGCTTGGTGTAGATGTAGGCTTGAGTCCATAGGAACAACCGGACTATCAAGGGGGATCGAGTCGTTTCTCTTAGGTCACACTAGTGGTAGAGGTATGTGGAATGCTCAAAGAGTCTCTCAGCAGCTATGGTGACAGCAGAGGAGAAGAAGAGCCAAGTGTGGATGAAGTTTGGAAGCAAGAATCGAAGAAATGATCAAATCAGCTTCAGCAGAGAAGAACCGGACAATACGGTCAAAGACCGTTGGTACGGTCCCTATTGGGAAAACAGACAGAGAAGACAAGGTTCTGAAGCTGAGAAAATAGAGACCGGACTATAGACCGGACGGTACGGTCAAAGAGACCGTACGGTACGTCCCCTATTGGAAGAATTAACAGAGAAGACGAAGTTTCTGTTGGAAATGAGGAAGGAGACCGGACGGTACGGTCCTAGAGACCGTACAATACGGTCAGAATGGAGACCGGACAGTCCTTGGTCTTTTTGGCCATGAAGATGTCAGAATCTGGAGATCGACCCAAAAGGAAAGTTGTAGAGACTTTCAAGAGCTTTCCAACGGTATATGTGCACCTCATCGAAGTTTAGAGCTAGGATTTATGTCCAAAATACTACAGACTGCCTGGAGGAGACGGACTGTCTGGTCATAGGGCACCGTATTGTACGGTCAACATATGGACATGAAGATGACTGAATTGGGAGATCTGCCCAAAAGAAAAGTTGTGGGAATTTCAAGAGCTTTCCATTGATATATGGTACACCTCCATCGGAGTTCGGAGCAAGAAGTTATCACCGAAATACTGCAGGCTGGAAATGGAGACAGTACAATTGACAGTACTGTACGATCAATTGTACGGTCTACACTGTGACTGGACACTTTCGGGGCAACGGCTAGTTTTTTTGAGTGGAGGGCTATAAATAGCCGGTTGCTTGACCCTTTGGGGTGCCTTTGGCCATTGTTATCAGTGGGAAAAACACAGTGGGAGCCAAGAGGATGCAAGAGAAGCACATGGAGAGGCTTTAGAGAGAAATCTTGGTGCTTGAGAGAGAGGAGAAGCACATGGAGAAGATTTGGAGAAGAAAGCTTAGTGCTTGAGAGGGTTGAGAGCATCCATCCACCTCTAGGACTAGTGTGGTCATAGGGAGGCGGTCTTGGTTTGTTACCCTTGGTCTATGGCAAGGGCCTAGACCGGTTAGGCGTCGGGGTTGAGCTTGCCAAAGAGAGTGTGGAAGCCAACACAAGTTTGTAAACGGTCTTGGAGCTTCCCGTGCGAAAGAAGCATCACTAGTGGAGCGCCCTTTGGCACGCATCAAGTGCGGAGCCTTATCTTCGGAGGAGTACCCGGGAGAAGCCCGGCGGGACGTGCCCGCGACTTCACTCAAGAGCGGTGGATGGTCCCAGAGAGCATTGCCGGTGTCCGGCGGGGTGAAGCCCGTGACTTAACTCGAGGAGTGAAGCGTGCTCTTAGGGGACACATCACCGGCTTAAAGGGTGCAGTGTGCTCTAGAGGGGATCGCCATCGAGCGAGGGACGGGGTCGAGACTCCGGCGGGAGTGACCTAACGTGGAGTAGGGGAAGGCGCCATCCTTCTGAGAACCACGGGAAAATCGATGAGCAACTTACTCTTACTCTCTACTTACTGCACTTACTATCTTGTTTATCTTATATGCATGTAGACCTTGTGCTATCATATGATTGCTTGATGATTGTTTCCGTGTGCTAGCTCTATGTTATCTCTAGTGATATCTCATAGCTCATACACTTGCTTGATATCATCTAGTGATCTTGTTATGCTTTATGTTGTATCTATCTTGTTATCATGATCACTAGCTTGAGCTTCCCTATGTGTTACTTATATGCATCTAGTTCGCTTGTCTATCTATCTTATATACTAGCATGTGTTAGGACCTACTTGAGCTTCCGTATGTGTTACCCATATGCTTGCTAAGCTTGAGTGCCTTACCTTTACACTAGCATGTGTAGGACTTGTTGAGCTTATCTGTATATCGTCATATGCTAGGTTGTTCTATATGCTCATGTATACCTTGCTCCTAGCATGTACAGTCCTATCACATGGTTATCCTTGCTTGATCACTATCACATAGTGCACATGTACTCTCTCTTTATGTATCTTTACTTGTGCAAATAGAAAGAGTATTAGAAGTGCAAAAGTTGTTTTAGTTCATGGTATGCCCATTCACCCCCCCTCGCGGTCACACGATCCTTACATCAGCGCAGATGGGACGGAATAGTTTGAACCGTTTTCGCGTGAACGCTTCGTCCCGCATATTGGCGTATATTCTGGGCCTCTTTGGCGGAATGATTCCAGCTTCTGGTTTCTGCTACAGGCGCTACAGTGCTTACTTTAGCTACAGTACAGAATCGCGAGAAGCTACGTTTTTGCAGATTATGGATTCTGGCAAAAACAGATTCTGCTACAGTGTTTTTTCTGTAGCTACAGTGTCAAAAGCAGAATGCATAATCCAGTCTAGAAGCTGTACCAAACAGGCCCTCTCTCTAGGATTGATCCGTCCCGCTCTGGTCTCACAAACAAACGTGAAAACAAGGGACAGATCCATCCCCGTTCCGTCCCGTCCCCTCACGATTAATCCATCCAAACACATCCTAAAAGATGAGAGTGACCGGAAGTTGACGGAGACGACGTTGTCCACCGCATCGCTACTTATCCCACACACCCAGCTCTCTACTGCTACTCAAGACAACTCTGATGGAGCTAGAAAGTTTCATTTTTCTTTTACTCCCTCTAGACCTCGATGGTTGATGGCGCCCGAACAACAAATTCTTTACTCGATTAAAAAAATTCTCAGTTCATTTTTAATTCGAATCTGACGTCATCATTTCAAGACTGGAAGTAGTATGTTATAAAATATCATACTACGTGGGGGCGGGGTGTAAAGAAAACGATGTTCACCTGGTGATGACGTTATCGACTGCGGGTTTGTTTTAGTTAAAAAGTAAAGGGCCTCTGCACAAAAAATTCGAGCTCGACCACATCGCCAACCTCTTCGCCTCCGACGCCCACCCCGACGAGCTCTCCCGCACAGCCTATCTCGCCTCCGACGCGCACCCGACTCCGATGTCGCCCGCTGTCCCTCGCCTCCGACGCCCGCACATCACCCCTCCGCCTCTTCATCCGACGAGCAGGGTGCCCCCTAGTCCGCCTTGGGACCCTCGTCGCAGACTCCGTCCTCGCCTCCCGTTTCGACCTCGTCGCCGAGCACATCCACGTTGAGTTCCAGCGGTTAAGGTAAAGCAATTGCGCCCTTGTGCTCTCTCGAACCCTCCCTCTCGTAGCAGCTTCTTCCCTACCGTGAAACTAACCAAATCCTCCAATCCAACTTGATCGACCCCCCTCCTCTCTCCCCGCCTCCCCGGTGATTCCCTTGCTTGTGATCGACCCCACCTCCCTACCTCTTCCTCGCGCGCAGAGCTCGGCAACGTCTCCGCCTCCGCGCCTCCCTCGGCGCGGCTTTCCGCGCACGCTTCCCTCCTGCTCGTCCTCGTGCCCACGCACGGGACCAGTTCTGAAGCGCCAGCACCCCCCCCCCCCCCCCCCCCCCCCCCCCCCCCCCGGCCATGGCGGCCTCCCGCTGCAGCTCCGCGGGCGTCGGGCGGCGTCGGGACGGGGATGGCGACGGCCTCCCGCTGCAGCTCGCAAGTCGCAAGGTCCACGGCACGGCTCCTCCGATGCGCGTGGCTCGGCGGGGCGAACGCGTGGCGTGGGCGCGGCGGCGGCGCGACGCTTGGGCGAGGACGCGAGTCGGACGGCAACCTTGATGGCCGGAGGAGGGAGTGGCGGCTGCAGGACCGCTGGTGGATTGGGAAAACAATGCACCCAAGGTGCTCGATGAAACGACCCAAGAGAGGGGAAGGAAGAGATGCCGACGTGGCACTGCGGGGTCCACTAGAAGAGGATCAGGTTTAGGGGAACTGCTGGAGCAGCCATGCATCAAATCCTGGAAATGGATTTGATGCATCCCCTAAAGGAGGATTTGATGCATGAGTTTTAGGGACTTATTTTATATCCTACTTGTAGCTTATAGTACTAGGTAGTAGGTCAATTTTCTTGTGGTGTTGCCGTAATGGCTGTCTTCCCTGTCGGAATTCCTCCCGGCGGCTGTACTCCCTCCCTCTTCTCCACTCTCTTGCTCTGAATCGTAATCCATGGAGATGCGGTGCTTGCTGGAGCTCTGGATTTGAGTTTGCTGTTCGGCGCTTGAGCTCTCCTCTTCGTGTTGGTCACGTTCTGCTGATCCCCAACTTTGTGCGGAGAGCTTCAGTTTGGTAAGCCCGGTGACAGTTACATCAAATCTACGGCTTTGGCTTCATCAACCTCAGCCGATGGTGCGAGATGTGAGGCGGCCTCTGGGCGGACCATCGTTGAGTCAAACAATCCGCATCAAGAGGCCTTTTCCCCATCTTCGCCGCGGTGTCTTGATGGCTTGGCCTTCACACTTTACTGGTCCTGCTGTGGACTCATTCAAATACCAGCGCAAGAAGAAGGCCGCAAATTCAGTTAGTGGCTAGGTTTTGCTTTCAGTTGTTAAAAGAATAAGTGCCGGATAGGATTGTGTTAGCCGGCTGGGTTGTAGGCGATTTGTTAGCAGGTTAGTTAGTAGTCCTCCATAAAAGAAAGGCCTCGGTTCCAATTAAGCAGAGAATTATCCTTAGCTTAGAGCCTCCCGGGGAGGGCGAGTAGGTATTTCTCATCTGCTTGTAATCGTCAAGTTCATCAATAATACATCGTCAGTTCTAGCCATATCAGGTCCCGGCGTGAGTGGAGGCGTCTTCAGCTGCTGCTCAGTTCCTGGCGTCCTGTTGGATCATCTTCATCTGTGGGACTCTCCTGTGGGCTGTGGCGGGGGTCTTATCCGTGTCGAAGTCAGGGGCTCAATGTGGATCCCTTTATAGTTTTTATTTACTTTTATGTCCCTCTTTTGTTGCTCAAAGACCCTAGATCAAATGCTGTTCCTTGTGGTCTTCTTGCATATGTAAGCAAGCTTCCAGCATAGTGGAGATGTTATGCCTGTATTGTTCTGCCTTCGAAAAGAAAAAAAGCGCCCTCTGCAACAAGTAGTTTCTGTTCCATTTTTTTTTTGTATATATTACTAATCTGAGAAGTAAATAAGATGGATGCTATGACATTCTGTTTTAGGACGCAGTATGAAATGTTCCATTGTGGAATCATGTTATTGTGAATTATTTTAATCTTTGCTGTTTTTCCTGGTAGATGTATCGGAAGGAGGTGGATATGCCCTGTGAAAGAATGGTGAGGAAGAGAAAGGAGAGGCACGACGACGCTGATGGGCACCGAGGAAGGGGGAAGAGTGCTAAGCATTACGCAACTGATGACATGCACAATATGAAGAGGTACGAGGAGTATAGGGGCGTATCAATATTGTCATATTGTACAATAATTTTCCCTTAAGAATTCTATAGGAAAAAAAGAAAAGTCTATGAGATGGATTTTTATCTGGAATATCTCAAATGTATTTCCATATTCATATGTTATTGCAATATTTTGAAAAATTGTAGGGGCAGAGAGAACGGCAAGAATCACGTTGAGGACAGTGATGATGGGCAGGGGCACCAAGGCATTGAGAGGAGGGAGAGTCACCAAAAGGATAAACATTGGAAGAAAGAAAGTAACTCTCAGTCAAGGTAATTCAGTGAGTTGTGGCCATTTTCAGTTCATTTCGATGTTTGCATGCTGAACTGTAATTTGCCAATAGAATACTATATAGGATAAGATAAACTCTACATGATGGATTTTTTAGTGGGAATTTTCTCAACTGTCTTTTCATATTCAGAACTTGAGGCAATTTGTTGCATTATTTTGAAATAAAAAATAGTTGCTAGTTTCAGCCTAAACAACATTACCCATGGTTAAGCGTATAGAAATAAATACAGCAGCCTATTATGCAGATAAGTAGACAAGCTGTATGGATTTCAAGAAATGTCCAGCTTTGCACTATCTTTTTCTTTTTCGCAGGGAGAAGAGAGAAGAGCATATGAAGGGAAGCGACGAGGACAGTGACGATGAGCACCGAGGCATTGAGAGAAAGGAGAGGCACAAGAAGGATAAAGATCGGAAGAAAGAAAGGGACCGCCAGTCAAGGTAATTCAATGAGTTGTGCCTTGTGCCTATTCTTTCAGCTCACATCGATGTTTGCATGTTGTGAATTTTCTGAATATTAGAATAGTATAGGAAAAAGATAAACTATATGTGATGGATTTTTATTTGAAATTTTCTCAACTGTCTTTTCATATTCATAAGTTGAGGCAATTTGTCGCGTTATTTTGAAAGCAAATAGTTGCTAGTTTGAGCCTAAACAACATCACTAACAGTTAAGCGTAGGAAAAAAAAATACAGCAGGCTATTACACGGTTAAGTAGACAAACTCACGGTTAAGGATAGGTGTATGCATGTCAAGAAATGTTCACTTGCCAACAGCATTGCACTTTTTTGTTCCCTGCAGGTTAAAGAGGAAAGAGCGTGACAAGGGAAGCGATTACAGGCAGCGGAGCAGAGAGAGGAGGAAGGTTCATGATGAGGACAGTGATGATGAGCTACGAGGCAGAGATAGGAGGGAGAGGCACCAAAAGGATAAGCGGCAAGAGGAGTGAGTTGTGCCTGTTCTAAAATGATTTGCCCCATTTTAGAATGCTATAAGAAAAAGAGCAACTACACAGGATGGATTTTTAAATGGAATTTTCTCAACTTTCTTTTCGTATTCGTACACGTAAGGTATGTTGTTGCAATACTTTTGAAAAGTTTAGGTGCTGGTTTAGCTTTACAAATACAGTAGCCTTATACAAATCAGCTTTGAAAAGTTCAGAGTTACACGTAAGTCTGCAAGTTCAAATCAGCAAAAATGACGTTTTCTATAGTTCCGTTGATTACTTGGTTGAGCACATCTAAACAGTTTGTTGAGTACATAACACTGATTTTCTTAATATGAATGATTTTTGTCTAGACCATAGAACCACCCTCAATTGTATAAACGCAAGTAATGTCCACTTTTTATATCCTGACCGCGGAAAATTAACTACATCAAATTTTATTACTGAAGGAAGTATCCAAAGGGGCATAGATACCACAACGCGCCTAATGTTCGACGAGACTTGACAAAGGACCTGAGGAGCAAGAGCAGTGGTGGTGATGCGGAGCTTCTTGTTGATCAAAATGTATACCTACCAGTTGATCTATCAGAGAGACAGCAGCTCGAAGCACCCAAGCTAAGGCTGACTGTAAGGTAAAAGCACCTTATCATCTTTGTGTTTTCCAATGTTTGTGTACATCGGTATCAGAGAGTAACCATATTTCATGCTTTCCTGGTGAGAACAACTTAGGATCCCTGACAAACAACAATAGAGGTAGTCAAATTGTATTCACTTTGATTGCCCGCTTTCCCTGGGGCCAACAAGATGTAGAGGCTTGCTTAGTTTTATGAAGAAACATGCCTTTCTAAAGAAACCTCTGATTGGAGGAAGGCCTCTTAGGCATACTAAATTTATACTTATTTCCTGTAGTGAGGAGAATAAACCACAGGAGAGCCCCAGTCCTACTCTTTCTGATGTTGAGTGTTCAGCAAGATTTGATTCAAGACTCAGCAGAGGACTAAGGGTATCCTCAGATTATGCGATTGTGAATGAAAAGCCTGGACAGCAAATGCACAACCAACAGAGAGGCAACTTTTTCAGAAAAACAGGTATACAAGTACATGCAGAAAGCAACGTTTGATCTTGAATGTTGTGCTGATATTTTGTTAATATTGGAAGGATACATCCTCTCATATATTGGATATTTTCTTAATTGCTTATCAGGTAGGTGGTAAGTCCAGAGTTCTGATGCAAGGAAAAATTTAAACAGGAGGTAATACGAACAATGTGACGTGCTGTTCCCATTTCCTCATGTTATGAATTTCCTGTATTTGAAGAGTTAGATAAAACTGAATTCCCTCACCCTGCAATATCAATTCCTGTCAGTTGTTATATCTGAAATGAGGTCTTGGTGGGACAAAGCGCAAGTAATTCGTGCTCTGAAGATTTGGCGGTGCCAGCTGTAGACATACTTTTGATACTAGTGTCCCATGGATACAGACATTTGCACCTCATTCAAGGAATGCCCTTTTTGTCTTTCATGCCACCCTTTGGTGTGCATTGGCAGATACTGCTACGGTGTAGCTAGTGTCAGTGTGATTAACAGTCCTGAACCTTTATGCTTGTGTCGGTATGGTTGCTGTCAATGAACTTGCAGCTGAATTGCTGTAGCTTGTGTCGGCATTGTTGCTGTCAACTGGTCATGAACTTGCAGCTGAATTCCTGTTCTTGCTCAGTTGTTGCTGTGACAGAGCCTGTATGGGTGTGTTTGGATGGAGGGAGGGGGGGGGGGGGGGGTGGCGCACTTTTCTTGACAGGGACGAGAAGGGGGCGGGGCACTTTTCTTGACGTGTTTGGTTTGGGGACGAGCAGGGGGAGGACGCGAGGTCGCCGAGGTGGCCACCATAGCGAACATTCCTGTCCGTCCCCGCGCGTTATGTGAGCCGCACTGTGCGCTTCTCTCACCCTTGACCTGCGGCATCAGGCGTACGAGGAAGGTGATCATAGAAGATGGTGACGAATCAATCGGGACTGTTATTTTTTTTTTTGAGCTCCAGGACTGTTGTTAATGAGCTGAAGAAAGATCGAGGATGAGGAAGAAGGGGGCGCTGTGGCTGTGGGGGCTTTGGCGCTGCGCATCAGACGTGTGGGCTTGGTGGGCTAGCAATGGCCAGCCCGTCACTCATTTTAAGTTTTTCTTTTCTTCCCACGTTTGTATTTTTTTGTCCTTATAATCTTTGGAGATTTAACTGGTATTGGAGGTCCTGGTCCTGACACCCATATAAGCTGCTAAGGCATGAGCAACTTTGTTACAACCTCGATGACAGAAAGCACAAGAAAACTCGATGACACCAGATACTTCAGCTCTACTAGTATCCCCCCCACCCCCCGGCATGCAAGAGATCAAACGCTTCAGATTGTAGAGCCTGTGTCACTAGCAATGCATCCATTTCCAACACCATGTGGCTTATTCCCAAATTGATCGCAACCTGGACTCCTTGGAGGCATGCTATCACCTCCTCTTGGAAGGCATCAAGCATATTGTTAACTACAAACCTCCCTGCTGAGACCACGTCTCTATCACTATCTCTTATGATACATTCCCAACCTCCGGTTCCAGATTCGGACTTGAAAGAAGTATCACAGTTCAGTTTCAGAATACCTGGCTCTGGCTTACACCAACTCTCCCTCGGCTTTTGCTTATGTTCTCTCTCAGTGCACAACACCTTCAGCACCTCTCCCATATATGTTTGGATACCAGTCTCATCTTACTTGACCCTCAACTATAAACGCACCTCCCTACTCCCTAGGATGGAACAAAGAACAAGCAGAGAAGCAGGTATCAGAACCTTGCAGCTGGCCATCGGTCCTAACCTCACCTAGCTTCCTCGTCGGATTTGCATAATAAGTTAATTTTACAAAACCACGATTATTTGGCCCCTTGTTGCAGGGAACCACAAGTTTCGATGCCAGTTCACAAAACCATAAATATTTGTGCTATCTGTAGCACAAACCACAACTTTTAGTTTTGGTCCCACGTGTCAGCCACACAATAAGGGGGTGTTCGTGTTTTTAGGCCTAAAGGTCACATCAAAACTAATCTTGCTATTTAGGCGTATTAAATAAGTCTAATTACAAAACCTTTTTACAGATGTGTGCTAGACGAATCTAATGAGCCTAATTAAGCTATGTTTAGCTACAGTTATGCTACAGTAACTATCATCTAATCAAGGCTTAATTACCCTCATTAGATTCGTCTCGCAAATTAGTACAAGATTCTGTAGTTAGTTTTTTAATTAGACTTTATTTAATACCTTTAAATGACAAGATTCTAGTCGGCCTACAATTAGGCCTAGAGAAACGAACACCCCTTAAGTTCCTAGAACCAACAGAGGCTGACAAGTGGGTCTAGGACTAAGACTTGTGGTTTTGTGCAACAATGGCGCAAATAGTTATGGTTTTGTGAAACTAGTTCAAAAGTTGTGATTTCTTGCAACAAAAGACCAAATAGTTGTGGTTTTATTATGAAATTAACTCTTGCATAATTGATACCCGGCATGACTCACTAGGCCTAGCTAGTGGGCTGTGCCATGTCGGCCCATGGATCACGCACTCGTCCCAGCACGTCGTCCCAGAACGTTTCTGAAAGGAATTCAGTTTGATGGCCATGAATATTTATGTCAATTACATCTATCGTTTAAATTGGTCTAAAAAATCTATCATTTAAATGGATTTATTTATGCACTACAATCGACAAATATTACTTGTCCGACTAAATGGTCCCTGAAGAAACAGCGTTACAGTAACCACATTTGTAAAAAAGTAAAAGGCAAAAACATTCATCCCTGCATGACAACTGCACTGCTCAGTACTCACGCCGTCACGCGTTCGTTCGTCCGTCCTCCTCACCGTACTGCCGAGTCACTGGCACGTGGGGCCAGGGGCCACCGGTCATTGACCAGGCATTACGGTAGGGGATCCCGCTCCGATTTCCTGGAACTGCCCGTCCTCTGCATAATTGATACCGCCCTCTCCCGAACGGAACCGCTCGCCTCCTCTCATCTCTTTCGGGGGAACGGCTAGTTACCGTCGCCGCCGCCACCGCCGCGGGTCGCTGCCGGGCACCGCTCGATGGCCTGGAAGGACCACGACGCCACCACCGCCGCCGCGGAGGCGCTTCCCCCTCTACCGGCTCCGCCGGCCCAGGACCTCCAAGGGCTGGTCCATGAGGGACCTGGTGAGAGAGGAGAGAGCCCCTCCCCGGCCGCCGCGGCGGCGGCGGAGGTGGCAGCAGCGGCCACGGCCGAGCGGAAGGGCGAGAAGGTCGCGGCTACTTCTCCTTCCTCGGCGTCTTGCCTGTCGAGGTTCATGGGCAGCAGCTCCCCGATGGCGGAAGATGCGGGGGTGGTGGTGGATGTGATGAGGCCGAGCGATCTGAAGAACATCTTCAACACCATGTTGCGAGAGCAGAAGGCGATCAATGACATGGAGCGACAATTGGTCGAGGCAGGGGCAATGAAGAATCAGGTCGAGAGACAGGTGCGGTTTCTTGGAGATTGGGAGTGCGTTCACGGTTGATTCTTGATTTGCTCGTGGTTTGGGGGTTTCAGTCCTGTCATTAGGGCGAAATCTTGGGGATGGAGGTTTGATGGAACCATGAAATGATGAAATATGTTTGGCGTATGTTTTGTGCGCCAGAGGCAAGAAATTGCATGCAAAATCTTGAGATAGAGAAGATCTGGCTTCTTGGAGTTTTGGATTTCGTTCTTGAGGGGTTCTTGCTAGTTTGTAATTTCTGGATTTAGGATCATGTCGTTCTGCCAAATTGGAGAGGATAAAAATGCATAGCATTCTATAGTTGGGCTCGAACGCAGAGTGTATTATTCTTGATGCTTTGTGCACTGCAGGCAAAAAACTGTAAGACATCCTAGATTTAGATGCCAAATCCGTTGGCAAATGCAAGTTTGGGTATAATGCATAGTGCAAAAGTTTAACTATATTTCGTTGATAAGTCTTTCTATCTTTTTTAAAAGACTGCTGCAGAAACTAGAACTGTGAAAAAAGCAGGCTGATATAGTGTAGTATTCTGTATTCACAAGAGAATAGGGTGCTGAAAGTGTCATCATTCATTCATATTGTGATTATGCTTGTTGGTGGAGTTTATTTGTTGCAGATAAGTGGTTGAAAACAAGTACTTACCTTTGTGGCTGGTTACCACATACTCCTTGTTTCATAATATCGAGCTTTCTTTATTCATTATGAATTTATAGTGGTTCGTAAACCAGCTTTTCATTCTATGTGGTAGTCTGAATTGCTACACTCTTTTCTTATTATTTTTTTTAATTCCAATTGTTAGACCACAGGATGGAGAACTTTCTGTAGAAATGACATTCAAAAGTTAAAAAAATGCTCGAAATTCATTTACTATATACATGGAATTCATTGTCTCATTATGTACAGGAGAGACTGGTAGCTCTTTTTCCCAATCTATTTCTGATGAGATCTTTTATTTTGTGGTGGTTTTAGGTATTATCTACCTGTAGCTTGTTGGAACCAAAAGGTGACCATCTTGATCATGAAGAAAAAATTGATGAACAAGCTGCTCAAAAGCTTGGGGATGTGATTAATAGAAAGGTCTTGTCATATTTATTCTCTATCTTGTTCCATTTATTTTAATTGGCTAAGTGACTGACATGAGTACTGCTAACTTAACAGGATGAGGAGATATGGAAACTTAGGAAGAGGATCGAGGAGTTAGAGAAGGCTTCAATTCCTGAAGATGTCGCTGAAGAGAAAACACAGGCTACTATATTAGAAATCACTGTACGGGTGTTTGAATGCTTACACTATCAGACATATGTCTTCATTCATTTACATTTAATGTTTGTACTTGCTAATTGTTTCATTTGCTGAACTTAAGTGGTTTAGCATAAGTTTATTCTTGTGCCTTGCAATATCTTCTTTCCTTGCATCAAACCTGACAGGTTTACATATATATTGGACATGGATTTTTGGCTCTTTGAAAACCTCTGCCAATGCAGCTTGACAGGTTTCCATTTTTACAGGAGAAATATGAAAAGCAGCTGATGGAATGTATGGAGCGGGAAGAAAAACTTGCAAGACGTGCAGCACTCCTGAATAAGGTATGAGACAGACAATGATATTTTAGTTTCACTGTCAATATTATTCCATATTATTCTACCACATCAGGTGGATAGCAGATGTTTGGTTGCTGCCCTGCCAGGCAGCTTGTACGTCAGGTGCAGATCTCAGCCTGGGCGCGATGCCTGGCTGAGGCACGATTGCCGGGGTGTCAACCAAACTAGCCCATATTCTTCTACTTTCTGTTGTCTTCAATATGAGACTTTGAACATAGCAATCATACCATGGTGTTTTTTTCACAATGAATGTATCATTTTCATGTGGCAACCTGGATGCCTGCGCATGTAATTTTGAAGTTCAAAATGTTAGATACTACAGAAGAATAGAAGTTATCGTTCCTCTTGTTTGCATTTTATATCAGATGGGATCTTTATTTTTGTTGACTTTTCAATTATCTTGTTATTCGCAGGTATTGAGGGAAGAAAAGATAAAGCATGATAATACGAGGAAGGAGCTCCAACAACTGACTGACAAGAAGCAGCTGGAGGAGCCCAGGATAAAGGTGTGTCAGGTTTATTATCTTTATAGTGTTTATGACTTCTGTTAATTATTGTCTTTTACTCTTTTTTTTAAGGTTGCATATCCAATTTCCCTTAACTTATGTTCCTCTCTTCTGCTTCCCTCGTGGGTACAGTACATAACTTGCCTGGGCTAAAATGCTTTATTGTTGCTGCCTTTTAGCGTTTATGCTTGTTCATCGTTACCGACTTTAGTGCTGTTAACTTAACAGGTTGATGACGTTATCCATCAAATTATGAAGGTTCAGAAGTTAGTCAAATCTGGATTGGCTGCTGTTGTTAGAAAAGAAAACCATTCCTTGATCGAGGAGCCCTCAGAACTTTGTGTACCTGTCTTAGATGCAGCAGTATCTGAGGTATCTCTTTGTAGAACAGGATCCGAGTTGTACGACAAGGTGTTAATTTCTCGTTTATTATTATTATTCTTACAAATCTGTGTTACTAGGTTTTACAAATCTTTGTTCCTCTCTTATACTTCACTTTGTTAGTCCTCGTGGGTTTAATAATCTCAACCGTAGCCAACTTTTGGGACTAAAAGGCATTGTTTTTGTTGTTGCTAGCGATTATGCTCATTCATTGTGACTGACTTTAGTACTGGTAACTTAACAGGATGATGAACATATCCGACAAACTATGAAGATGGTTCAGAAGATAACAACATCTGAGCTGGCTGCTGTTGCAAAGGAAAAGCAATACTTCACTGAGGAGCCCACACAATTAAATTGGGTATCTGCCTCCGATTCAGGAACTACTATGGTAACTCTTGCTCTCGGATCCAAGTTGTATGACAAAGTGTTGATTTCCCTAATGCTTTACAAATCTGTGTTACTGGATTTAACATAGCTAGCTTCTTTGGGTTAAGTACTTAATTATAAACTTGGTTTTCAACTTTAAACTAGGATCCAAAAGCAGAAGTCAAAAATATCCAACAGATTGTTGATGAGGTGGAGGTCTTAAATGCAATGTTGATCCGCCGATTGGAAGAAGCAAAACATGCAATTAAGATGCGCTCCTATGATGATGCTCAAGTTGAAGAACTGGAGACTGACCTTGTGGCAGCAATCAAAAAGTGCCATGATGTCTTCATATGTCCCCACGAGGATGGCCATGTAAAATTGATTGATTACATTGCTTCTGAGGGCAATAAGATTTTTCGAGTTCGTTCTGTACCTGGGAAGGTTAAGGAATGCGATCTTCCAGAGCATATTCGTGTCAGGACTAAGAAGTACATTGTGCCGGCGAGAAGGGGAAGGAATAGCAATGCTGAAGACCTGTATTTGAAGAAGTTGGATAGCTTGGGAAAGTTTGTGGCAGCTGGTCTCACTGAGTGTGGATTCCGCTTGCATCGGAATGGCATCTGCCTTGCTGGAAGGTTTTCCCTCAAGAATGTCTATGTTACTGCTAATAGAAGGATAAAACTTGGTGCAGAGGTGAAGTGCAATGTCCTGAGTAGAGTGGGAAACAGGCGCTGGATGAATTTGGATTACTTCACAATACACGATATCTTGGTACAAATTGCTTCTCTCTCTCCTGAGGGCCTGCCTGTATCATTTGATTTGAAGTGCCTTCTGGATTTGTTGAGCAGTGAAGATCCCGTTGGTAAGGAGATTCTGATACGCTATAATCCATCTCTCATGGACGAGATTCAGAAGAGGGAACATTTCATAACAATGTTTAAGAGATGGGACCAATTGGGTAGGCATGAAAAAGGTACTCAAGAGTACGCCAAATCAAGACAGGTTCTGAAATACATCAAAGCTGCTGATAATGATGACTGGAGAGACTGCCTGCATGAGAACATGTTCACATCTGGTGTTCGCGGGAAGCATGTTAATGACAGTGGTGAGGCCAAAAATGATGCCGAGTGTTTGCTGGAGACCTGGCGCCATAACTTCACTCATCTGCATGAAGTCACTAATGAGATTAAAGATGAAGATCAAGTCGACATAATGGATTCAATAAAGGAAGGAGTCATAAATCAACTGCAGGAAGGCATGCATGCAGTTGGTGAACTTGAAATACCGCATTTGGTTCACACTATGCGGATGTAAAGCTGCAGAATGGCTAGTTTTGATTTCTTGTAATGCTACCGATTCCTGAGTTTAGGTACTAGGTCCAAGATAATACTGGGGCAGTGCTGTTGACTCCCAAGTTTATGTACTAGGTCCAAGATACTACTGGGGCATTGCTGTTGACTCCCAAGTTTAGGTACTATGGGGCAGTGCTGTTCACTCCCAAGTTTAGGTACTAGGTCCAAGATATTACTGGAGCATTGCTATTCGCTTTATTGTATTTTCATATTTGGGTACCAATATTGAGATAATGGAACAATTTTGTTCACTCATGACTGTTATAAAAGGAATGAAGAATTTTATGACAACTTTCTGCTGTCATCTATTGTTTTCTTTATTGGCAGCTGTTCCTCGATTCTGTGTGTGCGTGTGTTTTTCGCCCAGACCTTCATTATGTATCTATTGCACTACGTTGCTACTCCTTGAAATTCTGAAAATGATGCCTTCAATTGTACATATGGACTGGGCATAGCGTAACTTCAATTGTACAATTCAGAACACGATGGAGCCCAAGGAACAGAGAGAAGCAAAAGCTTACAGGAGAAGAAGAATCGAGGTGGCGGGTGGAGTCGAGGAAAAAAGGGAAAAAATTGCAATTGGATAGCTGTGGTGCCTGGATTGGAGCATGAGTGGTGCGGTGAGGAAGAAAACAATGATTGCACCATACGGTGCAAGACTTCATCTTTTGCCTCGAGATCTATAGATATTTGGGACTACCGGAGCGGGAGCCTCATATATTTTTATCTGTACGTTAGTCTTGAGCTTGGTCAATGGTCATTGTCCAAAATGACTCGTAATTGTTTACGTTTATGAGTTCATTACAATTTACATGGATTCATAACAGTTGTGATTTCCATGTGATGCATTCTCCACTGTGGGCGTTAAACTTACAATAGTTGTTTATGTTTTTTCACAACCGTGTTTGTTACGATCGTCTCGGCAGTTGCCGGACGTGTAACAAAGCCATCCGGCACCCTATATAAAAAAGAATGTGCCACCATTGTTCAGTGCGTGAGTCCCAGATTCATTCGCCAATGCTTTTTCTTTGGCATGAAATTTGATGAAATTTTTTTTCATGTAAACAAGTATTTTCATATTGCTCATCGCAAAAAAAAAATATTATTTTCATATTGCAACAGGTCGTGTTTATCAGTCAAGGTCTCTGCACTTCTGCCTATTTCTGAAAACTCTTTGTTCCCAGCACTACTACAAGTCCTGCGCCGGGCCGTCATCCAACGTTGCTCCTACTACCTCTTACTAATAAGGTGGTAGGTCCTCTAATGTAATTATGCATATTGATTCTGACACTACTTCGCTA
The DNA here is from genome assembly GCA_012490785.1 of Eragrostis nindensis. Classification (NCBI taxonomy): domain Eukaryota; kingdom Viridiplantae; phylum Streptophyta; class Magnoliopsida; order Poales; family Poaceae; genus Eragrostis; species Eragrostis nindensis. Next base: position 18,724 of record JAAXCT010001390.1, read on the forward strand.
ACTATGTTGAGCCACCTAAACCAGAGCCATCACCACATCCTTTGGTTCAGCCACTGCCTCCAGCACTAGCACTCTAGCAGACACGTGACCACGCACAAGATCTCAGAACAGCATAACTCGTCCTAAAGAATTTAGAGATGGAATGGTTCGGTACAATCTCCACAAGAAGGGGTTTCTTGCTGCAGCTGGTTCTCGAGGCTCTGAAACTGAACCTGTCAGTTATCAAGCCAACTACACTACGTTCGATTTGTCAGTAGCTCTATAGGATGTAGCATTCGGCACGCAGATGTTAAAAATCCTTTCCTCAATGGATTGCTACAAATAGAGTTGTATACGCACCAACTTCCTGGATTTGAAGATAAAAATCATCCTTGCTACATCTGCAAACTTGATAAGGCTATAGATATGACCTGAAACAGCCACGGGACCGGTATTCCAAACTCAGCTCCAAATTGCGTGCTCTTAATTTTGTTCCATCCAAAGTAGATACATCACTTTTTATCTATCACAGTGGCAACTGATCATTGTTAGTTCTTCATCTGCTGCCCCTACTGGACTGTTGCAAATACTGTACTGATGAATATGCTATCAAGGACTTGGGTGCCTTCAGTTTCAGACTTGGCGTAGACGTGCACACAAGTCAGAGGAGGGAGGGGCGGGGAGTTCATTCTTTCTCAGATCACCGAACTTGGAGATCAAGATGCTGGAGTGTCGACCAATCTCTATGCTCATGTCAAGTTCAGAAAAGCTCTCAAAGGATGTTGTCCAATGAGGCAGTCACTAAGAACAGGAACCAATATCTGACGATGACGCGTCCTGACATTTCATTGCAGCAAACAATGTATGCATTTTCGTGCAGACGCCAGCTAAAGATCATCCCCCCGCGTCGCTCTAGGGCGACACTGGCGGCGATCCCGCCGCCACCACCAGCAGCCCCTCCCGATCCTTCTCCCCTCCCTGCCGTCGGGCGGAGCTTGAGGTCGGCCAAAGCACGCGCATCTGCAACGATGGTGGCGGCGGGGATTTCTTCCTTTCAGTTTTCCTTCTGCATTAGATCCAAATCGGTGCGCGATACGCTGTCCACGATGGCTGCGGCGTCTCGCCGGCTTTCTGCGTGACTTGTGGAGACGGTGGCGGGGCGTCCAGGGCCTCTCAACGTGACTCGCACCGTGTCTAGGAGGCGAGCCCCTTCTCGTCGTCTCAATCAGATCGGGCACCGGCGCCGGCGCGCGTGGAGTGGGCTTGGTGGTGGCGATGCAGGCGCACCAGATCGGGCCTCCCTTGACGATGATTGCGACACCGACGACACGGTCTCGTCCCCGATGTGTCCAACGACCCCGGCGACGTCCTTCCTTCTCCCTGCAGTGGTGAAGAAGAGGCATTGTTGCCTGGACTAATCATGGTTGATGGGCGTCAGGTGCAGAGTTGGAGATCCAGGAAGCCAAGTCTCACTGCATCGATCTGTCCAAGCGTCAAGCAGTGCACAGATCAATTTCGCTGACGGCTTCGTGGGTTTCCATTGGTGATGATGACAGCTGCGTGTTGAGCCACAATGATCTGTCATATTCTCCGAATCTTCTCGTTCTATTGGGTGTCTAGAGGTTGACATGAAGGTAGGCGAGACATCAATGATCTGTGACGCCTCCTTGCTTAAGCCTGTCATGTTTGGTCGAGGGCTATCTTATTTGAGGCTTCGACGGTAGACCGTTTTGTCATGCTTCGATGATGGCTGAAGGTTTGGCATGATGATGCTGCGACGTCGTTTAATTTGACCATAATGGCACAAAATCGAGGGATACGCTTCGGCGTTTTGGCCCTCAGGTGCATCCAATGAAGAATGGTATATCGGCGACGCCTTGAGCGGGACAAAGGAGTTCATCGTACTTTTCCGGTAGAGATGAGCAACACGAAACAACCTCTAATGCCTTCTTGGGTGTGATGGTGTTCAGGGTTACAGCACGGCCGTTTAAGCCCTATAGATACCCGTAGATGCTGAAGGCATGTGGAAAGATGGTGGCGGTCAGCCATGAAGAAACTGAAGTATGATATAGAGAGTAATGCCGATCGTGAGAGAAATCCCTAGGGGCTTGGCCGCTTGCCCCTCTGAGCACGAACTCGAGCTCCTCGCTGCTCAGTTACCGAGCTCGAGCTCTTCTTCTCCCGTCCGCCGTCAAGTCTCGAGCTGAAGGCTGACCGCCCAGCACAGGCTTTGAGCTCCTAGCCTCGACTACTCACCGAGCTCCAGCTCCATATGCGCATGCGGCCATGGTTGGGAGGCCGAGCTCCAGTTGCAGAGATGGAGGCGGATGAGGGAAATAGATCCTCTGACGAGCGTCCCCGTCATTGGCTCGCGGCACCGGCTCCACGTGTTAGTGACTGCTCGTCACGGTAACGCTAGTCAGACTTGACTAAAGAAAAAAAAAACCATACCATCAATACAAAAAAAATAAGACTATACTCCCTCCGTTCTAAATTATAAGACACTTCTCCTCGCAAAAAAAATAAAAAAAATTATAAGACACTTTAGCTTCGTCAATTTTTCTCAAATTATAAGACACACTTGCTTCCCAATGCACATTTCTCTCTCCCTATACATCTCTATCTCTATCTCTTTCCTCCTTGTTTTTTGTGCACCTACCTTTTTCACTTCTCCTTAAGCTCCGTGCCCGAAGTCAAAACGTCATATAATTTTGAACGGAGGGAGTACCATACTTCTCTCAACAAGCAATCAACTTGGTGGCCGCCCCAGGGGAGTAATGTTACGTCTACAAAAATTTTTACAAAATTTTCATAAAACACTAGCGTGTTATTGAATTTATAGCAAATATTGATGATGCGCGACTGAATTTATAGCAAGTGCCTCTTTGAATCCTAAATCATGCAACCAACCATGTTTCGTCACATCAGCAATGCGTAGAATTTAGGTAAAACTTATTTTTTCTAAGAAGTAGCACTGCTCCCGCCAGGGTGCCTTTGATGTTGCCGCGGCTCAGACGAAGCCGTCACCACAAATCTCCTGATCCAGCTCACCGTCCGCCCACTCACCGGCCTTCGGTCGCCGTTCACCCTCTTCCAATATCCTGGACGAACTAGCCTCCACCTCTCAAGCACCGCTAATCTCTGTCGCCGGCCGGCCGACCTCCAGCGCCCCTGCTGTCGCCAATCGCCGCCAGCCTCCCTTATCCACGCCACTACATAAGTTAGTCACGAGCTCCTGTTTCATGATCTGTCTATTTATTTGCGTGTTTTAATTAACTTCAACCTCTCAGATCTGAATTTGGTAACTATCTTGAGTTCGACTACCAATACGAGTAGTTCACGCTTTGCAATCCGACTCCGATCAGGGTTGCAAGTCGGTCAGGATATTCCGATCCCTTATATATAGGTCAATATAGCTTGTGTAAATCTCTTGCGCAGGCCGGATAGTACGGGGGCAGGGCAGAGAGACGAAGTCGCCGAACTTTAGGGAGCAGTCGAACATGTCCAAGCGACCGCTCGAGTCATGTGGGGACGAACCACAAGAGAGGGACGGAGCATGTCTAAGCGCTAAGGGATTTGACATTTCCAAGCAGCCTTACTTGCGTCGCTGCTCTGGCCGCTCGGCCAAGCGGCCGGCGGCGCAGCAGGTGGAGCAGAAGCATCTGTACCTGGTGGTGGACGACTGGGAGAGAGGGTACAGCGTCTACAGAGTCGAGGAGGAGGACGCCTTCGACTCCAGCTTGGACACTCCGTTCGTCCGCATGGAGTCCCAGCACGCTTACTCGTGGTCCTTCGTCGCCCACGGCACCAAGATCCTAGCGATGCAGCCGAAGCAATCCAGCCCCGGCATCCCCGTGTTCGACACCGAGACGCTGGGCGTGTCAGTCTACCCCGACCCACGGAGCCGCAGGGGCGGGAACATCGGCGGCAAACCGGTGTACGTCTCGGTCGGCGACAGGCTCTTTGCGTTCTACTGGCCTTTCGTTGAAGTGCTCCTGCCTGAGCCGTCGACATCCTCCAAGGATGAGGAGGAGCCGTGGTCTTGGACCTTGGTCGGGCAGCCACCTTTCAAGTCAATCAAGGTCAGCAGCTACGCCGTGCACCCGGACGGGCGCACCCTCTTCTTGTCCCTCCTCAACTGGAGGCCCATCGGTTGGGGAATCCCCAGCAACAAGGATCAGAGCAGCACCTTCACCTTCGACATGGAGAGCCTCGAACTCACGTACGTCGGCGAGTGGATCCTGCCGTTCAAAGGCAGAGCCTACTACGACGGCGAGCTGGACGCCTGGGTCGGGCTCTGCCTCTCCCCGAAAGATGCCGGGCGCGTCTGCTGCTGCGACGTCCCGCCGGCCGACGGGTGCGAGACCATGCCGGCCTGGAAGCTCGGCCGGGACGTGCTCTTTGACACCGGGAGATCGCAATCGGACGCGCATATGGGCGCCACGCTCGTGTACAAGGGCGACGGCAGGTTCTGCCTGCTCGAGAGCCGGACGCCCACGGACGGCGACCCGTCCAAGCGCGTCCGCGTGGTGAAGATGGATTCCTTCACTCTCAAGTACGACAAGGACGGGGACTTGCGACTCACCCGCCATCGCGCTCACGGATCCGTTTCGTACGAGGTCGCTCATAAACTCACGGACTGGCATCACAACCCGGTGGGGTTCTGGATGTAGGCACTGACTGATTAATTAGCCCGGTGGGATGCAGACTCTGCGAGAGCTGAAGTTTGTGTGTATGAAGCTGCCATTGGAGATTCTATCTTGTGATAATCACTTTATCAATCAGAACGTAGCGCAAGCATCATTAAAGAATATGTGAGCGAATTTTTTAGGAATTAACAGTGTTGTGCTTTCAGCGGGAGGCGGCGTGGCCGTCCACAGCGAGGCATCAGTGGTGACTTTGTCAATTTCGCGGATTTGCTAGCTCAGTCTTCAAAGATGCTCGTAGGTGTAGGGTTTGTGTATGTGCGTTTACAGAGATGAGTGTCTGAGTTGTACTGTGCAATCGCAAAAAAAAAAAAATTGTATGAATTTTGTGTCACAGCATCAAAATGTTCATCCATGGATACGGCTGATGTAGTACAATAACAGCATGCATATGGCGCTTGTAAATTTCTGTTCTTGATTTCCCTCCGAAAGGAAACATTGAAAACAATGAAATAATCTTTGGAACACGAATTCCGGTATCCCTCACTCTCCTCCCCGCACATGCATGCTGACGCCGCTCGCTTCTAGTACTCTATGCTTTACTGCAGCCCACACTCCTTGGGGAACCCATTGGGGAACCTCGCGGCGTCGGTGCAGTAGTTGTAAACCATGTACTTATCCCGCGCCTCCTTGAGCTGCTGCTGCTGCCTGACGTCGCCGATCCCCGCGCTGCCGTCGAACCAGTCGCCGCCGAACGGGTCCTGGCCGCACACCCACGAGAAGCCGCTGGGCGCGCAGCCCTGGGCGCGGTAGTTCTGGAAGTAGGCGACGAACGGCGCCTGCGACCAGTCCGTCTTGATGCGCCCGCCCTCCGTCGCCCAGTCGTCGGCGTCCCACAGGTCGCCGTACAGCCGCATCGGCTGGTGCTCCGGGAACGGCACGCCGGCGTCCCAGTGGTTCTTGAACTGCCGGATCGCCATGTTGTCCACCAGGATCCTGCAGAAACGCATGCAGCTCCCATCAACATTGTTTTGTGGTCATGAGAAACGTGCAAACAACGTACGCTCTAATAACACGGCACGACAACGTACAGTTCAATATTCCGAAGCGGAGCTAGTAGAGTTGATCAAGAGGAAAGAGTGGGGGCTCACAGGATCTGTTCTGAACTCCAGATGATGGAGTAGGTGTGGAAGTCCTCGGTGGGGTCGAACCAGAGCCGGAACTGCACCTCCCTGCCGCCGACGCCATCGGCGAAGATGTTGGTGTGCAGGGTGTACGGCTGCCCGCTGATATTGCCCAAGAACTCGAGGTCGATCTCGTCGTGGGTCTTCCACTGCTTCTCAGAAATCAACTGCATGCACCACACGCCACACATTGCATTCCTTAGTCAGAAAACGGATTCATGCATGATTCACAGCATGAATGCCAGGGTGCTTGTCATAATTGTTGCTCACTTACGTAAACCGTGGTGACGGTGCCAGCGGAGTTCTTGGGGACGAGCTTGATGTCGATGTCGATCCTGGCAAAGAGGTAGGAGTCCTTGGACCGGAACCCGGACCCCGAGGAGCGGTCCAGGGACAGCGCGATGGTCTGGTCGCCGTTCAGCAGCTGCGTCTTGCCCCACACTATCTCGAGCTTGTCCGTGATGCTTTCACCGGCCGTCACCGGCGACGAGGCGGCGGCGATCAGCGCAAGAGCCGACAGGCAGGCTAGGAGGCGCGCCCTAGCCGGTGCCATGGCTCCCGGCCGCCGGTGGTGCGGAGCGAGTGAGTGCTGTGACTGAGCAGTGTCACTGGTGTGGCGGGCAGCGAGGCAGTGGTCAAGTGCTGGATATATGCAGAGACTGACCGCGCTGAAAGCTGCAGAACTACGTACTACCGTCTACCAGGGTCAAAGTCCATGCAGCAACATCGATCGATCTCATCGAACTAGGCGACGCCTTGCATTGTTGGGAGGTGTGTAAACAAGCTTGGTTATAGGCTGGCGAACGAAGACCTAAGCACAGAAAAGGATGTAAGGTTCGCAGCGAAAGGGGGACAGATCCGGGAAATGAAGCAAGAAGTTGACCTAATTTAATGTGCAGGTCACACATATGCATGATGGCCTCTGATTCGGCATCTAGGAATGGAGAATGCAAGCTTTGGGGAGGCATTGCGATGAGGTGGTGCAGAACAATTGCATTGTTTAGCTCATACGGTACGGTAATCATCTGCCCTGCCACACCTGCAGTTCCTCTGAAGACTGTGCACGTACTATGCATCAAAGTGCCTTGGAGCAGCACTGCTGGTGCATATATTTCACTACCCGTGCTTGTACTCTGTTTACACATACGCCTTCTAAACATGTTTCACTACCGTGCTTTGTAGGAGTATCAAGCTAACTGAAGACTAGGAATACTGTAACTGTCTTCAGAAATAATTTTACCACCACAGCTGTTGGCAGAAGTAGTGCAGTAAAACCAAGCACGAGAGCCGTGGACTGCGCTGAGCATTTCTATTCTACGCCCGTTTCGGAGGCCGTTCAGTCGCTCTGCTGGGCTCATGATCCCGTCCGCCATTGGTGCCTTGCCTTGCTCACGCAGCGTCATTTGTCCTCTCCCACTGACCAAAGCGTTATCTAAACAGCACACGTACACGAGGGACACGCACATGCTGCATCCCAGATGATGGCATAGAGCGATTTGCGTTTGTTCGGTCGGCAGGAGCGGCTGGCGCATGCGTGCGTGACGAACTGAATGGCACATGCGCGTTGGTGTGGTCGATGGAGTCTGTTTGGTTGGAGCATGGCACGGCTTGTACTATACGGAGGCGTATCGAGGTAAAAGTAAGTTACTACTACTAGTACCTCTCACTCTTTTCAGAGGTTGCCATCCTTTGCATCTGACAGTTTTCAAAGTTAACACTCGTCGTAATTAAGCCTGGCCCGCCCAGCCTTCAGTTATAAGAGCGATTCTGCGTGTGGCCTGGCCCGGCCCAACAAACATCGTCGGAGCAGCCAGTCAGGGATCCTCTGTTTTTCCGCGCTCTGCGGCGGCGGCCAAGTAGCGTTGCATGTCGCTATAGCACGTCTGATGATTCCCTTTTGGCACAGTCACCAACCAAACCATCGGGCATCGGCCATTCGACCCACTACTTGACGAAGCAGCACGAGCTCATGCGAATTGCATGCACGTAAAGCTACGAGCTGCTCCCACGGCGAAGGAACACTCGATGCTCTGTTTTCCCGAGGAAAGCAAGAGACGTGCATGTCTCAGCCTGAGCACAATATAGTACTCCCTCCGTTCTAGGATACTTGGCGCTTTTGACTTTCTGGCATCATCTTTGACTGCTTGTTTTATTCAAATTTTTTTTGCAAATGCTAAAACAAACTTGACATGATTAAAGTATCTTGAATGTTAAAACAAATTATGAAAAATTAAATAATATTTGCATAAATTTTTTAAATAAGACGAGCGGTCAAACGTGATGTCTAAAAGTCAAAGACGTCAAGTATTCTGGGACAGAGGGAGTACTAAACAACATCCTGTTGCAGGTCCAGTGGCCAGGGAAGTGGGCTGAACTTCCTTTGCTCGAGTGTGAAGCTAGTTGAGCCCCTGCTTTTCCAAGAACATTTTTGCAGGCACATGAGAACAATGACATTAATACATACACGTGTATATATCATTCCCGCTCCCGTTCCCGTTACAAATAAAAGAATGAACGATATAAACAAGGAGCGAGGTCAATGCTATACGAACCGTCCTAATGATCTTCTAACCAGCTTTGCAATCAAAGCGAACCCGGCGTGGAGTTTGGTGTGGCCTCTACGCCATGTAGCACTCGCGCGGCAAGCCCTGCGGGAACCTCTTGGCGTCCGCGCAGTAATCGTACAGCATGTAGTTGTCTCGCGCCCACTTCATGGCCTGCTGCGCCGAGGCGTCCATCTCCTGGCCGTACCCGGAGCCGGAGGACGACGGCGACGGCGAGGCGTCCGCTGTGGCGGTGAAGTTGCGGTACTGCGCGGCGAAGGGCGCCTGCGACCAGTCGGTCTTGACGCGGCCGCCCTGCGTGGCCCAGTCCTCGGCGTCCCACAGGCTGCCGTAGAGGCGCATCCGCTGCGACGACGGGAACGCCACGCCCTGGTCCGCGTGGTTCTTGAACTCCCGGATCGGCGTCCCGTCCACCAGCACACTGCCATCAGCATTACATTGTCAGCTCAGGCAGAGTTCATCTCGAATTAATCAGTCAGGGAATGGGATTGTGCTGCCTGCTACTACTTACACGATGTGCTGCTGCGTCCACTGGATGGAGTAGGTGTGGAAGTCGGCGGTGGGGTCGAACCAGAGGCGGAACTGCTGCTCTTTGCCGCCGGTGCCGTTGGCGTACACGTTGGTGTGCAGCGTGTAGGGCTCGCCGGTGACGTTGCCCAGGAACTCGAGGTCGACCTCGTCGTGCATCTCCCACGGCCCCTCCGACATGAACTGCAAGTGCGTTGGAGCAAAGAATTTAGTTCACAAAATCCATCATCGATCAGCTCAAATCAAGACTGCATGCGTTGAGTTAATGTCGAAAGGACCAACTAAAACTACTACTCCTACAGGAGATGGCTTACGTACGTAGCAGGTGGTGACGGTGCCGGCAGAGTTGTTGGGGACGAGCTTGATCTGCATGTCGACGCGCGCGAAGAGGTACGTGTCCCTGGACCGGAACCCGGAGCCGGAGGTGCGGTCCAGCGACAGCGTCAGCACCTGGCCGTCGGGCGAGACGCTGCCGCGGCCGTCGCCCCACGTCACCTCCAGCCCCTCGCCGATGCCGGCCCCGGCCGCCGCGCCGAAGCAGAGCCCCAGGAGAAGCAGAGCCGTCGTCAGCACGCAGCTGGCCGCCCTCGAGCCGGAACCGGAAGCCATCGCCGTCGTCGCTCGATCGATAGAGGTCTTGCACAGGCCACTACTGTATAGTAAGCAGCTTGTTTGGAGGAGTAGTGCGTGTGTGAGAGATGTATGGTGCCAGCTGCTGCGGTGTTCGACGTGTTGTGTGTCGCGGCGAGGCTTATGGGTCCCTTTGGTTTGGCTTCCAAACCTGCTTTTGCTTCTAAAAAAGCTAAAAGACAACCAAATGGATGGGCTGTGGCCTCTTTCTTTTAGCAAAAGCAGCTTTCTTGTAGTTCAATTCTCACAGCAAGTTGGGACTTGCTTTCACCGGCTGTGGTGGGGCGTTTTTGCTGAAATTACCCGCCTGTGCCACTGGTTATGCGTACCGTTTCGCATTCTATTCTCTCCCTCTCCCACGAACACGGGCAGACGCTCGGCAGCGGCGGCGCATCCATTCCTCGCCGGCTCCAGGCCCCCTTCACTCGCCCGCGCGAACCCGCTCCCCTCCTCTCCTGGCCGATTCATCGCCAGCGGCGCGACGCGGCAGGCCGATTCGTCTGCAGCTCCAGGCGCGGCGCATCCCAGGCGATTCGTCGTCCTGTCCCGTTCCGGCAGGCAGCCGCTGGCGCAGGCGCTCGCACCATTCCACTCCTCGCGCGCTGCGCCTCTCCAAATCCCCCGCACCGCGGCGTCGGCGCCCCGGCTCCGTCGAGCAGCTCGCGCGCGTGCCTTGTAGCCCGAGGAGCAGAGCATGCAGGTCGCCGCGGATCCGGAGGCATCCTGCAGGTCGTTCGACGTCGAGAACCCCCCGGGCTCCGCCTCCAGCGCCGGCGTCAGGCTCCGGACTAGCGGGTCCGTCACCAAGCTGGAGTCGCTGGCGTGGTGTTGTGATTCAGGTGGCTAGCAACTCGATCCCCATGGCAGGGCATCGATTCAAGCTCGATCTCCATGGCAGGGAGTTGATTATGCTGGCTACAAGCTCCGTACCTCTGGAATCGACTCGAGTTGCTAATTGCTAGATTAATCACGATGCGCGGGGAACATGGAAGCAGAAATTTCAATCGATTTGAAGCGGAAGGACCGGCTTCTGTGATAGGAATGAACACGAGCAGCTGAGCAGGATGAATGGATAAGGCCAAAGGGCCCACACAGCGTTCTAAACACCAGTTATGATCATTTCTTTTTTAAAAAAAATTAAGATTTTCCTTTTGAAATGATCATTTACATGTTAATCTCCAGATATCACAATGTTTTATGATTAATTTACAAATAATTGTTTCTCAGACATTCATGGGCAATACAGACATGTCTATAACTTTTTCACAGCCACAGCTATTTCGACCAAACAGCTTTCAGCTTTTTCCACAGCTCACAGACCACAGCAGCTTTTTCCACAGCTCACAGCCACAACAGCTTTTTTCACAGCCACAGCCCAACCACACACACCCTATATATAGAGTTTGGAGGAACGGAGAGCGCGGGGCAGGACGGAACGAATCGAATTGAATGGATCGAGGCGGGGGAGTGCAGAGGACAGACAGTGCAGCGCGCCGCGGCGAGGCGCATGTTCGCGTCTCGTTCCGGGAGCTCTGGTCATCTGGTGGGCTGGCGGTGCGCGGAGGACAGCGGGGCGCTGCCTGTGCCTACCCGATGCGACGGCGCCGTGCGTGCGTGCGTCCGTCCATCTGGATGAGAAAACAACGCGCGCGACGGCAAGGCAACCGCGACCAGCAGCAGGGGACGACGCGGTGACAAAAAGGGCACGCGGTTTTTCTGCATTTGGGTCGTGTTCTTCTGGCGGGGTCCTGCAGCTGAGAAGTGTCAGGCCCCAAACGCAGCACCGGCCCCCAACCACCGGATTCAATTCCGCCAGCTGTGAGCCAGGAGGATGTTCTGCGCGTGGCGAAATGCCGCGGAGCTCTGCTTGGGTGCTCGACCGATTGAGCTGCTGCTGATTCTTTGGGACGATTCTTGTCGACACGGTCATGTGGGTTTCGATCGAGTTCGTCGGTTTTGTGAGCGTGTCATGATGATACGGTTGCAACTCACTGCTGGTACCGATGCTAACCAAAAAGATCAAGCTCGCTCAGGATCTCTCTACAATCGAATCAGATCCCAAGTTCGAGATCAGGTGGTTCGCTTGTAAGATGGGAGGAGTCTCTGTGTGTGGTACGGACAGGTCGGAAGGTATCATGTATCTGCTTTCGTGCGGCGTCGAGTCGTCGACCCAGCTTCTACTGTTGTTGTTGTTGTTCTTTTTTTGGAGGGAAAGCTTCTACTGTTGTTGGTGGGGCCTTGGTGGACCGACCCAGATTTTGGGTTTGGGCTACTAACAACGCCGTCTACCGGGCTGGCAAAAACTGGCCGACGACACCCTCCCTTTCGGCCTTGTTCGCGTTCGCGCGGTCTAGATGCAGCCCAACCCAAAATGCGGATACACGTTCACTGCTTCTGTTTTCTGATTTCCGACCTTCATGGATGACACGACAACACGGTACCTATCGAATTGTTGATGTGGATACTAACGAGATAGGCCTGTGCTATTTGGACTAGATTTGGACTAGATGTTTATGTACCTTACAATTGTAGTACGTCAGTTGAAACAAGCTCATCCAGTGCGCTACGTTTACCTATTCCCCGTAGCGTAATACACAAGGGAACGTATCGGGTGAAAACCAACCTCTCCGTGCAAACTATGGAAACTTCAATCTGAGCCAGACGATGTTGATCCAAGGGAGCGTTCAAGGGAGGTGGGAGGAGTGATTTGCAAAGTCGCTTTTGCAAATCACCCCTTCCACCTCTCCTGAGCTTGTAAATCACCCTCCCACCTCCCCTGAGTGCATCCCTTGGATCAACATCGTGTGGCTCAGATTGAAGTTTCCATAGTTTGCACAGAGATGTTGGTTTCCACCTGATACGTTCCCAATACACAAAACAACCAGCGAGTAGCTAGAGCCTAGAGGGCTTAGGTAATCCATGGGGTCATCTTGAATAAGAAACACGTCCTGATTAACAGCCACACGAGCTCAGTTCTTGTCTCATTGTGATACAGCTACTAGTAGCTCGCATGCACACATGAGTGGAGATCCTTCGTTTCGTTGGTGGCAAGTTTCCATGGACGGCGGGTAGTGAGTGATGCACCAACTGACGAGTGACGAGGGAGGCGTGGCCAGCAGACCCAACGCTGGGGAGGCACTGGGTGAATTACTGCTACCCTGCATTCCTGCCTGATCCGTGCAAACATGGTACGGCCGCGCTAGTGATTTAGTTTGGCGCATTAATCCAAGACACGCGCACTATCGATCGGCCAGGCCCCATTTCAGAACCCGAAACAGACATGTGCCTGAGGATGAAACCTGGAATACTGCTGTGAGTTTGCTCTTAGAGCATCTCCAACGATCCCCTTATTTTTGCCCCCTTATTTCTCAATATAAGGGCCTCTTATCCAGATTTATCCTCATATTTCACCTCCATCTCCAACAATCCTCTCAAATATGACCCCTTATCTTTATTTTATTATTTTCTTTTAACTAACCTTATCCTTTCCTCTTCCCCTCCCACGCCACCACTCCCACCAGTCTCCCACGCGGCAGGCGGCAGGCGGCGGCAAGCTCTCTTCCTCTCCACATCTCTCCCTCTCCCTCTCCCACGCGGTAGGCGGCGGGGTGCCGCGGAGGCGGCGTGCGGCGGCGGGCCCCGACGCGGCGGCAGGCGGCGGCTCCACGCGGCGGCGGGCGGCAGCGCGAGGCAGCTCCATGCGGCGGGCCGTGGAGACGGCGGCGGGCTCCCACGTGGCGGCGGCCCGACGCGGCGGCGGGCCGCGGAGGCGGCGGCTCCTAGCGACGCGCGCCCCTGCTCCCCTTCCCTCCCAGGTGCGACTCCTCCATGACTCCTCCCCACCGGTCCACTCCCCACGGGCCACAGCTTCTCTCCCATGGCAGCTCTCCTTCCCCTCTACTCTCTCTCTCTCTCTCTGCTGGTCGGGCTCGGGCTGCCGCGCCACCACGTCTCCATGGCGCGCCCGCGCGCGCTCGAGGCGGGAAGCTTCCACGGCGACGCGGGAAGTGGTTGTTGGGCCCACCAGCTCGGATGAGGGGGCTCGGCGGAGCTCCTACCGATGAGGGGGCAAAGGCCTTGGATGAGAGGGCTCTCATCCTTAGGAGAAGGATGAGGGCTTTGTTGGAGACGATTTTTGCCCTCCCGACCCTCAAAAGCAAGATAAGGGGGCAAATGAGGGCATCGTTGGAGATGCTCTTATTTCCTAATCGCCAATGAGCAAAGTAGAGTAACCTTTTTTTAGACAAAAGGAGAGTAACGTTTTCCCCCAGCTAATCAGTCGTTTGAATGTTCTGTACTTTCTGCATTTTACCTTACCAATATGACTTAGTTAAACTCATGTAAATGTACGTCCCCATTGAAGAAAAAGCAGCTGCACCGACATGGACACCGGCCGGCAATAGCTGACCTAACGACAGAACCAGCACAATCGATGCAATAGATTAGTTATGAAACGCATGTATAAGTACAAGTTCAGATTCCGGGCTCCATGTTACCCGGAACAATTTTGCGCCGCTGCCTCCGTGCAAGTTTGCATCAATATTGCTGACTTGCTCGGCGGCAACGACTTACGACGCCGCGTGCAGGCTTTACGTGCTCGTCGCACGCGATCGAGTCACACACACACACAGGAACACCACCTCCCAAGACGGCCGTAAATATCTCGCGCACTCCATCCCCGGTTGGCCGCGTGGAGTGAGCATCTTCAGAAACCGTGTGTGACGCCTTGACCCTGTAGCTGCGCTTCGTTTTTTAAGCTGGAACCTGGTTTACGAACTGCATTCCTAAATTTAGAAACGGTGTAGTTTCTACAGGTAAGTGTGTTCTTAAAGATTAATTAATCTGCATCTCCTCGACGCCGGCCGAGTAGGAAATTCACTACTCGGCGTCGCGTACGATGACCATGGCTTAAAACCTCTCAAGTCAATCAGATCTGCTTCTAGTCGCCGTGCGTGACGGTGCTTCTGAAAGTCAAACAGCTCCCGATCGATCAACCACGCAGGTGCATGCTAAGATACAGCTTAGTGCTAGCATATACATTATACAGAGCACGTACCACTGTACCAGTACAGCAGTGTAAACACGATTTCTCTAATCAGTAACTTTCTATGACTAATCACGGCTGCAGCCTGTAGGTCAGCAACATTTTTTTTTGGAGCAATTTGTAGGTGATCATCAGCAAAATAACTCATTAAGATATCGGTTTTCCAAGATCTAGCTAGCTAGCCCTACATTGACGAGATTTCCACGCTTTGACAAGGAGCAAATCTACATAGGTTGAGGTCTCGCCGCGTGCGTTGCATGTGCAACTGATCACGGCGCGTGTGACGGTCAGCACTTGCAAATAAACGTCCATAGCTTGGATTCCCGAACGAGGTTGATTTTCCCGCCTCTCTCTCGGCCGGCCAGCCTGACATTCGATTCCTCACCCATATTATTAGCCGCTCATTTCCTCGCCACCTTCGTCTCCAACCCTATATATACACGCCACCTCTGACCTCTCCACAGTGGAAGCAAGAGGCCGATCGAGAGAAGCTAGCTAACCAGCTAGCTCGCTTGTTTCCCACTCGACCACCGCGCGCATAAACTAGGTAGCCATGGCTTTATTGCCATGTCGTAGCTCGAGGCTGGTCATCAGCAGAGGCCTGCTACTCCTAGGCGTCGCCTTGCTTCTGGGCGCGCACCGGTGCGCGGCGGACGATCGCCCGATGGACCAGCAGACGGAGATCATCTGGGGCACGACCCACACCTACTTCTTCATGGACGGCGACACGGAGACGCTCGCGCTGTCCCTGGACGAGCAGCAGGGCTCGTGCTTCCGGTCCACGGAGCTCTACCTCTTCGTCCGCATCGACATCGACATCAAGCTCGTCGAGGGCAACTCCGCCGGCACCGTGGCCACCGTCTACGTAAGATTTTCTCCGGCCTGGTCTAGCTCTCGTCGTCCCTCTCTGCTGCATCGATTTGTTCTGTTTTTCTAGAAGCAGTATCTTAATTAATTTGCATTTCAGTCTTCGATGTCCTAGTGCACTTAATTTGTTTTTTCCAACGGGCCGGGTCGAGATCTGAGAGTGCTGTCGACATTGCATGCCATTGTGTAATACGTACGTCGATCGAGTAGTTGACTTTTGACACGTGGAATCTCTTGATGCGCGCGCGCGCACTGCAGACGATCTCGGAAGGGCAGTGGCAGAACCACGACGAGATCGACCTCGAGTTCCTGGGCAACGTGACCGGTGAGCCCTACACGCTGCACACCAACATCTTCGCCAACGGCGTCGGCGGCCGGGAGGAGCAGTTCCGCCTCTGGTTCGACCCCACCACTGACTACCACACCTACACCATCGAGTGGAACCCCAAGCTCATCAGGTTAGCACCCTTCCTAGCTAATTCCATTATTAGTTACTACTACGTTATTACCAGAAGTTTTGCTAGCTAGGTAACCAACAACTCATCATCAACTCAACTGTATGTAATTTGCAGCATTCGAGTGGACGGGAAGGTGATCCGCGTGTTCAAGAACCACGAGGACGAGGGCGTGCCGTTCCCGACGTGGCAGCAGCAGCGCGTCTACGGCAGCCTGTGGAACGCGGAGGACTGGGCGACGCAGGGCGGGCGCATCAAGACGGACTGGTCGCAGGCGCCCTTCGTCTCGTACTACCGCAACTACAACGTCACCTGGTGCCAGCCGTCGCCCGGCGTCTCGTGGTGCGGCGCCGAGCCCAAGAACTCGACGCGGTTCGACCTCACCCCGCAGGAGCTCGCCGACCTGCAGTGGGTGCGCGACAACCAAAGGATCTACAACTACTGCTCCGACGACAAGAGGTTCAACGCCACGGAGTTCCCCAAGGAGTGCTACTTGGACTGATCGCGAACTGGCTCCTCGTATCGTCGAAACGCTTTCAGCGCGCGCGCGGGGTGCTTCGCGAGCTGCCAATAGCTAGTGTTGAGAGGATTGATCGGTTGTTGAGCTTCGATCCGGTGATTGGTTTTGTACATCTGAGAAACAGGTACAATTTTGATTCTTTATTAGATTGGTGACATGTGGTCTCCACGGCCTGCCAGCCGCCCCGGACGCGTTTGCTTCTTCTTCTTCTTCTTCTTCTTCTTCTTCTTCTTCTTCTTCTCGGATCGTCAGATGTATCAGGATTTCTCTGACAGAATGGTGTCTCGTAGTTTACCATTATTTCTACATGTAAACCATCGATAGTATCACATTGTTGTGCCCCGGAGGAATACAAAGTTCATCACATAACATCGTGCCTGCTTCTGCATATATCCATCCCATGCATGTTGTTCTGAACGTCAACTACGAGAAGAAGACTGTCAAGTTAGAAACATTCACTCCAGTGTATGGTAACGTCGAGCAATCAACTCAGCTGGTCGGGGGGAAATTGATCTTTGCGGTAGTCGTGAACCGTGTAATTCTCCCGTGCCCACGCGACCGAGGCTAACCAACTCGCCGTCGTCCCCCCGCTCCATGCACGCACTCTGACCGTAGTCCCGGTACGACGCGACCAGCCCTCACACCACTCCAGTACAGGCTCGCGTGCGCCGTCATCGCTGATCGCTCGCGTGGCCGGAGAGGTAGGGGACACGCGGCTCTTGCACACGCGCGACCGCGCGCCGTCCACCGGCCAGCCGAGATCAGAGCATTGCGACGGAACAGTAGTGTCATGTGAGATTTAGGAGATCTAGCCAATGCAACGATTCCATTATTACAGACTTCAAATCGGCGCATATTTCCCCCAAAAAATATAGTTCGATGCTCAGCATTAAATTTGGCGAGATTTGATTCAGATGGTTGAACCATTTCAGCAGAATCTAGCATTTGACTTCTCTGGATAAACTAATCCCCCCTTTTGACAACTCCTTGTGTGGGGTGAGCAGGATGCTTCTAATGTGCGTCTTCACGTGCTTCCAGCTGACTTAAACAAAACTGAAAAAAAATTCAATTGCATGTGCTCTGCTCGTGCTCCCAAATATGCTTACTGAAGCTACTGAACACCCCTGCTCACCGTCACAATCATTTCTCTGTAATCTCAAAGTAAACATCTCGCTTCTCGATCATTGGAAATGACTACTGGTTGCTGGACATGTGGCACTGCTCGAGAAGAACCAAACCGACAGTGAGGCCGGTCGCCACACTCCCAGAAATTGGTTTAACTGAACCTCCTCCTCCTCCTTTTGTTTGTTGTTGTTGACAGGCTAAGTGCATTCTCAGTCAGGGAGTCATGGATCGCTTTTCGACCATCATCACTGAGGCCTAGTAGAATCAAGTGGCGTTATATCCAAAAAGAAAAAAGAAAAAAAAACAAGTTGAAAATTTTAGACGAACCTTCCCATTCCATATCCTGAATTGCTTGGGGATCTCAGAGAAGCTTCTTTCGTTTTTCCGAGGAGCGCTCAGCAAAGCGACGGCATTTGGGCTGACTACTCGCGCCGTAGTTCGAGACACCTTTTTTTTTTTTTTGGGGTTGCTAAGTCGGGACACCATTTGGTGCGCATGAACGTACTTTTCCAATAATTGATCGGAAAAAATTGCCCTCTCCAGATTCGAAGCCCAGCAGCAGCATAGACGATAGATATGGGCCAAGACCCTTAATTTGTAGCTCTATGAGGGCCTTGATAGCTTCGGCCCACTTATGAAGTAGCTGTGGCCATTGTGTCATGGATAAGTGACGTACGTCTCAATAATGGACAGAGGGAGGGCCATGGCAATGGATTATATGGGCTGAATACAATGTAACATAACCCAACCAATAGACTCTTGGACACCAGCCCATTAATAGACAGAACAGGGGAAAACAGGAGGCCGGGAAGAGTACACAAATGCTAACAGCAAAAAGAGCTCAAGGAAATAGTACTATTCAACTGTCAACGCTAGATCACCACCTACAGAGTTTACCTTTGCATCTGGATCATGAACCACTGTTATGAGTTATGACGGCCCGTGAAAGGGAAAACTCACTTGGTATTTTTTTCCCTGTACAATTCAGTTTGAGTTTGGTTCTCCACGGGGAGCATACGGGTACAGCACGTGTTCCATGATGAAGCGTTGTGTACTCGGGCCTCTACTCTATTGAGCGCACATGCGTGGTCTCTCAGATGGATGGGTTCAGACTTCAGAGTGCGGTGCACTGGAGCAACGCAGCAAGTCAGTTGTACCGCGTCAAATTGACAATGGGACTCGCAAAACGCGCCTCGTCCGTGACATCGCCACGCTGCAATTTCTGCAGCAAGATGTGGTATCATCGAAAGGAAAAGTAAACGAGGAATAGCTCGTCGCCGCTTGTGACGCCTGACTAACCTGCATGGATACATACAACCATCCGTGAACCATTCCCCCCCCCCCCCCCCCCCCCCCCCCCCCCCAGTCAACACTCAACAGTACTGAAACATTAGACTGCGTAATGTATAAAGTTTGATGATGTATGGACTCGTAGCCAGGTGCATCGAACCGTGCATCAGCGGTCGATTTCACCAGCGACTCGGTTCATGCATCCATCCGAACGTGGTCTGCGTCTGACCACCACAATTTTCTCCTTTTGCTCGCGCGGCGCGGCAACTTGGTCGTTTGTCAACTCCGTGCGCGTCCGCAGGACCGGCCGCGCAAGGCTCTGTGCCGGGCACGTGTTAGGCCCGGCTCTGCTTACCAAATCATGGAAAGTATACTCCACAGTACCTGCCGCGCCTTCGAGAGGAGCTCAACCGTTGAGGACGTTCGCAACAACTCCACCACTGCCTCCTCCACTGGTCAACCAAGCCTTGGGGTCCTATAGTACGTACGTAACTGCTCATAAACTACAGATGTCGTATCCGCAACATTTTAGCCTAGCACTGAAAAGGAGTGGAGCAAACCCCGTCTGGTGCCGGACGACGGATCGTGTCAACCACACGAGCACGCAACGAGACATCCCCATCGCACGCGCGGTGCGCGAAGCCGCCCGCGAACGTGTAGGTAGTAGCCTGCGACCGAGCGCGCGCGCGGGCACGAGGGAGCCCGAACCGGAAAGGCGAAAGGCGCAAGTCGGACGTCGAATACCGGACAGTACAGCACAAGTGGGACTAGGCACCGATGGCGCTCGCCCGCGCGCGCCAAAGTCAACGAATCCGGTGCCAACCGAAGCAGCACCACGCGCCCGCGCACCTGCGGTTGCCGGGCCGAGGAGCCTTTTCGCGCGCGCTACCTCCTCACGCGCTGCTCGTGGTCGTGGGGCGAGCGAGCGCGACGTCAAAGCTTGACGACGTGATAACCACAGCTGAGCAAAGCCCTGCCTGCCTCGATCGCTCACTCACCGGATCAAGATCATATCAAATCGGGCCGTTCGATCGGTTCGACCGCTCGGTGGTTTGGGACCGGAGAATCGTCGTGCGACTCAACGCGGACGACGTCGAAGACGAACAAACCCGGTCGGTCGGTTGCGTGCTTCTGGAAGGAATTTAGCTTCTTCGGTTTTGGCTGGACAACAGCGAAGGAAGGATCATCATCGATCATGCGTGGATTAATTAGCGAGAAACGAAGGTGGTGGAGGCACGATTAGGTTTGACCTGCGGGATTGTATTTTAGCTGGTGCGTCAGCGTACAGCTTGTAATGATTTCCGGTGCCAGTATTTTATGGGGGAGGTAGAGTCAACCGCTGGCTGCTTCTGATCTTATCCAGGTTTTTAATACTGGTTCGAAAGTCGTAACCTCATTTTTCTTTCCGTAATGCCCAGGGTGTCCAACAAAACGGGGAAGAGACGCGTGGTGAATGGAGGGTAGAGTTGACCCTAACATGTTTTGATTTTTATTAATATCATTAGTATTACAGAGAGCCCGAATTATGTGGTGCCAAGGCTGCCATATGTTCACACACACACACTGGCGATTTGAAATTGCGATACGACACAGCGACTCTGCTCAAAACGTCACACATATTTTTTTCTGAGCTTTAATAATTATCCTGATGCACCGTTTAAACAAAAGATTATGCTGCATTTTTTAGTTCAATTATCAGGTTTTTTTGCGCAACCGAACCCGCGGCAATATTCTGAAAGCAGAAAGCCAAAAGAGCGGAAGGCCGTTCATTCACGGCCTTGCCTCGGCCTCAACGCCGTTTACTTCGTCAAACCCCGCGGCGCCGAGCCGCCAGGACGTCGATGACAAGCTGCAGCGGGTCCACCACCAACGGTCAAACGTCGCATCGGACGGATCAGCTCGCCTCACTCGCCGATCGGCCGGTTTGTCTTTCTCCTGGCCCTACACCTCATCACAACAGTATCCTACTTGCCTTCGTCATCACGTCTGCCTTTTCACTGCCCCGTACACTACGTATTTTCCTCGGTCACGCCCTCCCTGTCTAGACTCTCGACCCCCATGCCTCGCTCACTTCTTTCTAGAAAGAGAACTGCTTTTGCGAGCGAAAGTAAACTCGGCGTCCTCGAAACATGATCGTCGCTTCCCGCTTTGTTCGTTTTGAAACGATGGCGCGCAGGGGCGCGGAGAGAGATCAGAACATCAAAGATCGATCTCAATTGTCATTTTGTCAACTAACACCAACTGTTGTTGGCAACAATGCTGCTTGCTGCAGGTTCGATTTGACGTAAACTCATGGTTTATCCGGCCCATATTTGCGTAAGAGAAACACATTTGAGAAATTGAGACGGTGTGACGGAAACACTCGAATTGTTAACCAGTTTTTTTTGAAATATTATTGTTAACCAGTTTTACGGCACTCGACCGGTTGCGTGAGAGAAACACGTACTACTGGTACATTTGAGAAATTGAGACCGGTTGACGGGATCACTCGAATTGTTAACCAGTTTTAGTTACGGCACCCGGTTGAAGCATCGTTAGGTAGGGCGAAAACTATTAGTTCTAGATTGAGGCCATCAGCTAAAATCATCAGCACATCGCACTACAACCACTACGCATGCTTGCAACTTGGACCTGCAGGGATCGGTGCGTCCCATGCTTTCCTATTCCGTTTTGTTTAACTGCAACAGGTTTGTACTTTCAAGGATTGGTCCACCTGCATCGTGATTTTTTTTACGCAACTTGACATCCTTGTTGGGAAAAATTCGTCCGCTGTAAATTTTTATTTGTGAGCAGCAATAAGAAAATAGCTAGGTACAAAACTGCACGATTTCTTTACCCTGCGAAATCCCCACTCCCCACTTGCACTTGTTAATTGTCGGTACGTGTAAACGCATTGCCCGGTTGACGGACAAGCATGTACTGCAGGTTTTGAATATAAACAGCGCAGCGTTTCTGCGACTTTGGGGAAAACAATTCATTTAGCCACTTGCCACAATATTGAAGTGCTTTTGTGTAAATAATTGAAATCCGATCACCCCGGATATGCCAGCTCTCCCACACACAGTTCGTCAACTAGCTAAACAAAGAGCGAGGACGGGAGTGCGAAAGTTCTCAAAGTAGGCGTGGGAATACCTCCACCCACTGATCATTAAAAAATGAGGTGACAATATCTCCAAGGATATTACTAAAGGCAGGAATAGTGCTCCTTTATATCATGCACATTGTTTATCTATTTTTTTTATTTACTAAATAAATGCGCACATCATTCTTCCTTGAACTCATCCCCCTCTCTATAGTTGACTTCTAAGCCAAGACACACAGGCCTATTGTAGTATTCCTCTGGCAATTTGAGGCTGGGACTAAAGGCTTAGAATACTGATTTCTTCTTATCTTCAAAGTCCACTATCTCGTGGCCAAGATGTCGTTATCATTCACACCCATATTGGGAATTTTGCAATCAACAACCCAAAATTCCTCAATTGTAGGGCACTTCGGTGACAATGCTCCATACACTTTGAACAACAAAAAATTATTCTTTAAAAGGCCCAATGGAGAGGAAAAATGTTGATTTTGTGGTTCTTTTAACATTTACCTAGTGATATGCTATTATTGCATACTGAACCTAAATGCATAATAGGAAATTTCATAAGTAAGTATTACTTATGAGAATATATTACTTCTAAAAACCAAATTTTATACAAATAATTCTCTAGAATTACTTTATATAATATGAGTCTAAATTTGCTATAACACACATTTAAACAACTATTGCATTCAATGTATTTTATTTAACACGAACAATCGCCAGTGTTGCCTCCACGGACTCGCCATCTTACCAAACCCCACAACTGCACAATGGTTAACTGCCTCTTACAGTGTGACATTATCATGTCACATGCCTTCTTTTGGAATGACAGAGGTTCAATTCATTACTTACATGTCAATGCTTTAGACCATACTCTTTGGGTCTCTGTTTTGGTTTGATGTAACAAGAAACCTTTCCATTCAGGTTCCTTGGTTATAGGTAAAAGCACCCGTCTTGCTTGTTTGCCGATAATGTTGTACCGAGTCCATTGACAAGTGGTCACCATGCACCTCTTGCTGGTGGTAAGTTCTTCAACACCGCTATCATAAAGCCATCGACAAGCGGTCATGATCCATCTCTTGGTGACGATAAGCTTCCTGACACACTATTTCTCAACTATTGACAGGTGGTCACCTTCCACATCTTTTGCAGTATCAAGTTCTCCGATGACGCCGTCTTAGTCACGGACAAGTGGTCACTCTGCATGTCCGTCTTCAGACACGTGCTTTCTTTCTCTGTATATGTGTCGCCTGCGTGTATTCGAAGCGAAGGTTCATTTTTGCATTTTGATATCTTATTAGAATACCCTGTTTCCATTGAAAATTAAAATACAACCCTTTTTAATAAATAAAAAAGTTTGATCTTCCTGCAAAACTGCTCACTAGAGTCTATACTATGGTACACTGCCAGATATCAAGGTGGAAAGTGTGACATATCTCGAATTTTGGAGGAATCCAGTGGGCTCCGTCGAAAAGTGACACCCCCATTGACTCGCATCTTCCCTTGCTCTCCCCATTTCCACCTATAAAGCCGGCCGCTGCCTCCATCCCCACCTCCACCTCTCAAGACCCCCAATCCCCAAGGGCAGAAGCCAAGATCTGCGCGGGCACAAGGCGAAGCTCCGGCGACCATGGCCGTGGACCTGATGGGCTGCTACGCCCCGCGCCGCGCCAACGACCAGCTCGCCATCCAGGAGGCGGCGACTGCCGGCCTCCGCAGCCTGGAGCTCCTGGTGTCGTCCCTGTCCTCCCATGCCGCCGCGCCGCACAAGGCCGCGCTGCTGCAGCAGCAGCCCATAGGCGAGATCGCCGACCAGGCCGTCTCCAAGTTCCGCAAGGTGATCTCCATCCTCGACCGCACCGGCCACGCCCGCTTCCGCCGCGGGCCCGTCGAGGCGCCACCGGCCCCTCCTACTCCTGCGGTCGCTGCTCCTGCTCCTGCGCCAGTGCTGCATGTGGCGCCCGTCGCCGCGCAGCCGGCGCCGAGCTCGCAGCCGCAGAGCCTGACGCTGGACTTCACGAAGCCGAACCTGACCATGTCGGCCGCGACGTCGGTGACCTCGACCTCGTTCTTCTCCTCCGTCACCGCCGGCGAGGGGAGCGTGTCCAAGAGCCGCAGCCTGCTCTCCTCCGGGAAGCCGCCGCTGTCCGGACACAAGCGGAAGCCATGCGCCGGCGCGCACTCCGAGGCCACAGCCAACGGCAGCCGTTGCCACTGCTCCAAGAGAAGGTAACGCCCACACAACACACTTGCCATAAAAATCACTTCTATTTAAGCAGCAACAGCAGCATCCTCGCTTTGAAGAGTTTTTTCTAATCATTTCATTTCTATTTCAGGAAAAACCGTGTGAAGAGGACCATCAGAGTGCCGGCGATCAGCTCCAAGATCGCCGACATCCCGGCGGACGAGTACTCGTGGAGGAAGTACGGCCAGAAGCCCATCAAGGGCTCCCCTTACCCACGGTAAATTTCCTCAGCCATCACTCGCAAGACTTGAGCACAAGTCTCTTCTGTCGTTGGGCAAGGATCTGACGAGTGGTTCTTCTTTTGTCTCAGCGGCTACTACAAGTGCAGCACCGTGCGAGGGTGCCCGGCGCGGAAGCACGTGGAGCGCGCCACCGACGACCCGGCGATGCTGGTGGTGACGTACGAGGGCGAGCACCGCCACACGCCTGGAGCGACGGCCGCGCCGAGTCCGCTGGCGCCGCTGTCAGCCTCCGCCGCCGTAGCTAGCATCTCTGCCGGCAACGGACATATCTAACTAGGATTAGCTGCTGCTGCTGCTTCTTTTTGAGTCGTTTCTCAATCTGATGATGTCCGTGTAAAAAAAGAAACAAGAATGTAGAAAGAGGGAGAGGAGATCTTGGTGCCAGAGACTTGCCCATCTCCAATTCGTTCGTTCTCCTTTGCTAACGTTTCCCCCCATTTTGTTCGCGTCACCGGAATTGACCTTCACAACATAGTCGTAGAGATTAATTTCGCCGGGAAGAATATGGCCTGACGTATAGATCTGTGTACTTTCCACACACATCGTTTAGAATTTTGACAAGTTGTTGACCGCTGGTGTTTGCAATTTGCATCCGTCATCAGCGTGATAATGTTTAGCACCGATTTGGCAGGAGCAGATCTCCATCATCCGGGCTGTAGACCTCTGCGCGCGGCTACACAATGTTACAGTTAACAACGACGGGGCGCGGACATTGACCCGATTAAATACGGCGCAGTGGTGCTGTTAGCACAGCTCATCCGCTCCCTTAAACGAAAAAACAAACAAGGAGGAAGAGCCAAGAAGTCATACGCAGCCGCTTAAACAAGCGCAATAATGGCGCTGTTTGTCGTCCTCCCCCCCTTCCCTTCCCCACCCTGTGCAGAGGTCAAGGGCGTGTGGGGTGGGCATCAATTTGCGCCTTTACTTTTCTATCCGCCTCCCTCCCCATGTGGGGCCCACGCGCATGGGCTAGGGCTCGCCCGGTCAAAGGTGACGGGTGAGGGGTCGCTTTCCTGGCTGCACCCCGTAGTTGACCGCGCCTCTGTGTATCTCTCTCTCTTTCTCAGTGATGTTCTCTCTCTCCTCCCTCCTTTGCTTTTCTGGAAGATAAAATTATTTGTCTCAAAGTGAGGGCGTGGGGGCCCACAACCGCACTGAGAAGAGAGAGAGAGAGAGTGGTGGATGCGATTTTTCAACTCCTCGGGCTTCTCGCCCCCTCTGCCTCTTTTGTTGTTTCCGGAGAAGCCTCGCGCCCGATCCGTTGACCTAAGGCAGAGCCGTGCGGAACTGCGAGATTTATCAAACTCTTTTGCTTAGGAGCTACGCCTGTCCAATCTCTTCCTTTGCTTTCCTTAACCTGATTTTAGAGATGGTTGTGACCTCAAGCAACAGCAAAAGAATCATTTCCGGTAACGCAACAGCGTAGTATAGAGAAATCTGGTCAATTCAGTTTCTTATCTGTCCTTTTTGTGGCGTTTGATGAGAAGATTATGGTTGCAAGGCAAGTAAAATTTGACGATTTGTGGCTGTAGAGCAGTTTGTGCGGAGCCAAGTAGCGGCGTGGTGCGATCAGCAAACTGTTCATCATCCAACATAATGCACAAGGAATAAACTCTCGCAAATCGTTTTGGAGTAGTAGTACTAATTTATTTGTGCCGACTCCACGTCCTCTTTTTCTTTGTGCGGAGTAGTTTTCTAATGCCTGGCTGGCTTTAGACCTGGAGTATATCAAATGATAATACACCAAATCACAAGTCAATGAAAGTTTTCATTATAGTATCGTGACAGCTTAGCTTATCTATATAATTAACTACTAGTAGGCTGTAAAAGTAAAACCAGTGCTGTTACTTGAAGCTGGGTAGTGGCAAACGAACATGGGCGGTGGAGGAGGAACGACTAATGAGCGCTGGACAACTCGAACATTCCTTGCATCTGGCCCGGCTTTTAGCCTAATCCCGTTGCTGAGACCTCCATTTCTTTAATCCGAGCAAATCTCCGGGAGTGCCAATTCGCCCTGATCGGATCAACCGATGCAAGATTTGCTGCTCTTCTCCCTGTGGCCCGCCGGGTGAGCTGTCCAAGTGGACTTCCATCATGGGCTTGGTGTGACCTAAAGCTAAGACTAGGAGTGCGAGTGCCCATCTTTTAAGTAATGTAAACGTACTAATGCGTTCTTAAGTAAGATGACATGATCTGCTAGTAGCAGCAGTTAGGTTTGATGCCACATCTGTCGATCAAGCAGAGATATTACGACCAGTTGGACTTGCACACTTGTTTGTTTGTAATTGTCCTGGGTTGTCAAGTCACACCTTTCTTTTTTACCTTGCCCGGTGCCACTGATCAGTGAGTACAGTGAAGGAGAGCAGCGGCAGCGGCTGACATGTGAGTCAGTGAGTGAGTGGCACCCCATCTGGTCCTTGAGCCTTGTTGTTGTCGTCGTTGATGGAGGTGGTTCATGCGCTTAATGGCGCATTGGCACCCAACCAAGGCGAGCGAGACTAGTGGAGACGGAATTGTTGAAAGTTGGAGGCAAGTGGACTCTGAATATATGGACTTCGGTGGTGGTCGCCTCAGTTAAGCTCGTTGGTCTCCAGCTTGGTGCTTTAGTTGAGTAGAGTTAACTCTAGTGCTAATTGTATATCGCCACACGATTTGACTAATCACCGTTGGTTTGGTGCTAGCTAGCGAGCGGTGACCCGAAGACCTATCTGCCAGGGGCGACATGTTCGTTGGTTTCCAGGACCAAATAATGCCTGAATAGAGCGCGAACAATCGGACCAAATGGACAGCTAGAATATTGTACTCGCTCACTACGGTCCGATTCGGATCATGAGAAGGAAAGAAGGCAACAAATCGCAATATGTTAGAGTAAAGAAGAGTGATACTATCAAGGGTTATCATTGAGATGGGTCATCGATGAGACAGACAGGTCGCTGAGGAGAGGATACATGGCGGCCCCACGGCGCAGCAAGTCGCGTGTTGTCTAGCGGTTGCTGGCCATGTTCCATTGGTGGATTTGGATCCTACGTGTCTGGGTCAAACATGAAGGGCACCTCTCGGGCCATTTTTGTGTGCGCAAACACGGCGGCAGCAAGCGAGCACGCATCCGTTGAGATGAGCATCGCACGGTGGTGGAATGGACGTTCAAGGCGACCTAACCTGTGGTGGGGAGATCCTATATAAAAAATCCGATGCCCCAGGCCCAATGGCGTCGTCGGCCATTGTTCGTCTTACGGTGTCTTCTGCTATCTCCGTCTCAAAATAGTTGTCGCTGTTGACTTTTAATTGCTACGTTTGACCATTCGTCTTATTTAAATTTTTCGTGTAAACATTAATTATTTTCTTCATTACATGTTTTTCATCTGTATTAGTTTAATCATGACATATTTGTTTTAATCTTTGTAAAAAAATTTGAATAAGACGAACGGTCAAACATGATGATCAAAAGTCAACAACGACAACTATTATGGGACGGAGATAGTAGGTTGAAGAAGCAAAGGGGTATGGGCCAGGCCAGCATGCAATTGGGCCACAGAGAATAGCAGGTAGAAAGCCCATTAGCACTACACAAAAGTTGAAACAATCTACAATAGTGTTAAATTTTTTTCTGCCACGCTGCTCAATTACCGTAATCCTACCGATTGCACGCATGGCCGCATCCCAGATGAGCTGGCAATGGGATCAGACGCGGGTGCTGTTCGTGGCCGAGGGCTCCTGGGAAGAAGGGTTATAAAATTTTAGGTAACGAACTACGATTTGAGAAATTGAGTAGACAGTAGATTACTATTTAGTCACATGAATTACGGAACGCTTGTCCAGATTTGTCCAATTTAGAACCATCTAACATGCTGCTGGCTGCAAGACAAGCATTTGACAGTAAAATTTTCAGAGAAGTTCTTATAGTTGGTTGCTGGTGCATCTAGTGTCATCGGAACAGTATCATCTTTGACCACAAAACTGTGTCGCTAGTAAGATGGAAGTTGGAGTTTAGAAGGGAGTTTGAGTTACTAGTCTCGAGGGCTGGGTCAAATCTTAAAGCTTTGTTGGAAGCTTGGTTATGTAATAGACCTTAAGAACTTGGGTTAGGTAGGGTCTTTTTGGGGCCTGAGTCTTGTACACTGTACATATTTTCTTTTAAAAAATCTATAAAAATGAGTAGGGGACTCCCCTGCTGTTCGCATAAAAAAAAAGATTTGAAAAGGGGTTTTTTTTGTAGCAATTCATCGAATGGCTCAAGTACAAGCACACCAAGGAATTTGCGTATAATGTTGCTTTTTTTTTGAGTCAGCGTATATTGTTGCTGTTACTGAAGGAGGAGGCAGGTGTCTCATATACTGTTTTTTATGTCAAAAAGGAGGTCAAGGTGATAGGGTGTGGGCTCGGTTGAAGGATTGCTCTACGGGCCTCCATTTTTCCTATCAGCATTTTTTTTCCTTTTGCCAATATAGCGTGTCGCTTGTCCAAACCTGAATGAGCTAACGGTATATCATAGCTATGTTTTAGTACATATCAGTATTCAATTGAGAGATGTTTGATCAACGCTTCTAATTTAAGACCCTTATTGCTTTTATATCCCAAATAACATGGACGTATAGTTAGATGACTAGATAGTTTTCTTTTTCTTTTTCTTTTTCTTTTTCGTGTTCTCTGGATTCAATCTTTTTAATTTGTAGCAGTGAGGAGATTCGTATTGTCGCGTGATTTTATTTTCCTCCTGTTGCAACGCACGGGTAATTTGCTTGTTAAAAGAAATATCCGGAGCACGCATTAAGATAAATATACTAGAAAACTCATGCGGCGTTACCGTGCTATGTTGGCCTTATTATGTGACCCTTCTTATTACCTTATATAACATTATTATAGAACTATACGATGTTTATATGCAACGTCACATCTGAAAATCCATGTTATACTTTTAGACATATTTGCAAAGCACATGTAACAAACAATTCATCGATTCAAGTCTTTTATCAAGGACATCTTACAATGAAGAGAAGCGTATTGAACAAGCTGAGCTTAGCGGCAATTTCTTCTTCGTCGTCGTGTTTTTCTTTTTCAGAGTAGCTCGGTGGCAACTTTGAGATGGCTTTCAGTTGTATTATATCTTAAGTTTTTTTACCTTGGTCTTTGAAGCTTAAATGTGAAGGTCGATTGGCAAACAAACTTTGCGGTTTATTACCCAGCAGCCTTTGAGCCATTCCAACGAACAGGTAGCATTCATGGGCATGGCTTGCGAGACTGCAGAACATAATCAAGTATCAAGGCAACTGACCCAGCTCGCCATGGTCCCATCTTCCCCGCATTGACTTCCTGTTCCGGCTGCTTGGCCATGTTCGTTGCAGAACCAAGCTTGCCTGTTGGTAATTTATACACCATGGAAACATGAATGACGAATTAGACGAGCTACCCTATGTTACCTGGCTACCCGCAACTGAATCCTGAAGCTTAGATCACATACGACTCAATCTGAAATACAACATGAGGGGAGACCATCAGGCCATCCTAATCTAAAGCAATCTCTTGACCTGCACAGCAGTCTGAAAAACAATTGCACAAGGTTATTCGTAATTCCGACTCGCTCAATTATAAGGTGAACCACATATTAGGTCACCAAATACCAAAAATATTCACTGAGGTCATCATAGTTTCTCCGGTGTGCGTGCTTTGAAGTTTTGCTTCTCTCAGTTTCTTGTGCAAAATTCACGACGAACTGTGCTTTGAACTAAGGCATAACATAAATAATGGAAGCAGAGAAATTGAACCTTCTATGTAACTTTGTAGATTGGGGTCACGATTTGGTCCAGGAAAGTCTTCCATGCCACCATATGCTGATTTAACATTTCCACCAGTCGGAGGGCTCACAATATCTGCCAACATGCTATATAATTCAGATGCCATCTGATATGAAACAACATAACCTTCATGCCCGTGGCGCTAAGCTTCGCGGCGAGGGTCGTTATTCTTGTTCCTTCTTCTCTCCTAATTAAATACGTGCAAAGCATGTTCTAGAATAGAAAAAAGATATGAAACAACAAGATACTGTCAACAACCAGAAATCTTGGCACAAGAAATTAGGGTCTACAGATACAATAAACTGCAATATTATATCATAGAATAAAAGGAAGAAGACAAAATATTACGATCTTCATAAAGTATTCTTCCATTTTTTTTCGATCGAAAAATGAAAAATATGCCCCCCCCCCCCCCCCCCCCCCCCGGTCCTAACCGAACAATGGAGCACTGACGAATGCAAAGACTTGATATGCAGGGCATCAGTTTGATATGCTCGATTTGATCCCTGATCATTTTGCAAAATAAATAAATAATAAATATAAGCAGAGTAAATTAGGTGGCAACCTGTTAGCTGAGTTGTTAAGTGCCGCTGATCTATACTTCGTAAGAGAAGCCTTATAACAACCATGCATTTCCTGTACCGTACATCTTGTGTTGTGACATTGCTTCGGTTGGAGCGGTTCCATTAAAGTGCAAGGATAAGTGATATTTCTCTTTTTCTTTCAAACAAAGATTCAAGCAGTATTTATGAGTAAAGATGCATTGTAGTGTGTGTTACCTTTATTAGCTTCTGCAAGATTTTCAATAGGAGCTGCCTGACACCTGGACCAGTTAAGGCCAGGTCTAGCCTGATGATCTCCTCAACTGCATAGAAGCGACCTGAGAAGGATTACAAATCTTAAGCCATCAAGCAACCAAACAAAGCATGGTGCGGTAGCAAAGCTGGAGTTAGGTATTTGTATCAAAAGGGGAATGGTATCGAATTGCGGCCTACCAATTTTGAATCATACACACTACACTCCTAACCCTAGGCCAAAAAATTCACACACAAATCTTCACGACTGGCGGCGGCGGCGCAGTGCATAGGCCATGCGGACGAGGGGCTGCGGCGACGCACGCGCGTAGGCCATGCTGACGATGGGTGGAGGTGGCGCATCGCGAGGTGCGAGAGCACAAAGGGAGGCAACGAACACATAGAGTTGGTCGCCACCAATGTAAGGTAGAGTGAATTAGGGAGTTAGCAGGGGGGCATATGCCCCCTCCCCCAACTAAAAAACATTAGCCATGAAGAGATTTATAAATTACATAATGACATAAGCATCCTCATGTATTCAAACGGTGGTGAATGCCGGAAGAGGACACCTTTTGATTGGTTCTCTCTTATGTGAATGTTGGAAAGCAAGAGTACGAGATTATTTCTCTGGTTGCGGACATTATCTTTCTGTGCAGTAACAAGAGAAGTTAAAAAACATGTATTCACACCTCACTTGCATAACACAGATACTGACTCAAAATAACTTGAAACCCTAATATTGACCGAACCAGTCAAACAGGTGTGTATAAAGCTTCATGACGTGTTTCTCAGGCATCTTATCAAACCATCTGTGTTACGAAGGGCATGAAGAGCAGCTTGACTCAACATCATAAAAGCAACAGAAGTCATCACGTGATCATGTCACCAAAATATATGAAACCTAGTTGGGAAACTCTGGTGTGGAGTTAGGTTCAACCTCTGGATATAACGTGATAGCCTGATTGGCGTTTATAGGATCGAGTGGGAGGATATTGTAAGGGAAATTGAACTACACTATTTGATGAATTTCTCGGCGTGCCTCCATAATCTGTAGAATTGTCGTGGGATGTCGGGATGATAATCCTAACCATGTAGAGGGATACAACTAAAAGGGTTATCGAAAAAGATTAACTGAATATATGTGAATACAGCCTTGACCAGTTGCTCAATTTCAATGTTCAGAGAAGCACTGACGAATGCAAGGACTTGATACAGCAGAGCAGCTGGAATGCTCTATTGATTTGATCCCTGATCATTTTGCAAAAAGAAAAAAAACATTTGTAAAGCAATAAGTAAAAGCAGCACATAATGAATCAAATGAGTACGTAACTGAGTCAATTAGGTGGCAACTTCTTTAACTGAATTGTTAAGTGCTGCTCTGTACTTTGTAAGAGAGGCTTTATAACAACCACGCACTTTCTGTACACTTTGCATTGTGACAATTTCTTTGTCTGTTGGAGTGGTTCCCGAAAGTGCGCGGATTTTTTTTCCGAACGATGGCATGGGCCACATGCCCCCCCCACCCAACCAAAGCAACTTTGAGAAAATCCAAACAACATCCTTCTTCCTTCTTTTCAGATGAAATTTTTTCAAATTCACCCTCCAAGTTTTGAAATTTTTTAAGAAACAACCTTGATTTCATATGAAAAAGTATCAAATCGCCAATCAACACTTTAAAAGGAGAACATGTTGGGGACCATAAAGAGAAATTGATGGATTTGTACGAGCAAAACAAATCCCAAACCCAAAGTCATAGCTATGCTGACCCTCCTCCCCCTTCGCTTGCCATCCGCCGTCGGCGTACCTGGGGGATGCTTTTGATGATTCGGGGGGGGGGGGGGGGGGGGGGGCTAGGCTACACAGTTCATTTGCTATGAAATCGATACTGCCAAAAGCTATAAGCGACTTAGAGATCAAACAAACTTACATACGCTGCTGGAGGTTGCGTCTTAGAGGTCGAACAAACTTACATAGATGTGTTGATGGAGGTTGCTTGCTTCTAACTCATTTGCAAGGTGGAGTAAGCAGGGCCGGTCCTGGGGTTTTGGTGGCCCGGGGCGAACCTAAAATCGAGGCCCTCTAGATAAAAATTAAAAATTTTATCACAAAAAAAATTTAAAATTTGTATATGGTAAGACACTCTTAAAAAATCCAAAATATGATTTATACATATTACCATATATGAGTTTCTTCCAAACTTGTACACGCGAAGTCACTAAAAAAAATCCGCGACATATTTTTTACTCTATTAACTCACTTACTCATTTTTCATTTTTTTATTTTCCTTTTTCCCTTTTAACTGCATGATGCATACTTTCTAGTGACATGATCTCGCTGAAAATGGGAAAATGAATTGTTCAATATCAATTAATGGATCATGTATTCACGCCTTTAGCAACTATGGGCATAGCAATTAGCATAGGAGTAGAAGTTACAGGATGTATACATACATCCCTCAGCGGATGGCGCGACGCGACTGTGGCACGTCGGCTCGCTTGGACTTGCGGCATCATCTCAGGTCTCAGCAAATCGCCGATCGACTTGCAACGTGTGCCGCGGCGCTTAAGAGCTTTGCTAATTGATGGCTTTATTATTGGGCTTATTAGTTGATAAGGAGACAGGGTACACTCAACAAAATCAGGGACGTGGACCTGCATGGATGGAGCCCTGAACTGTTGGACTCGAGCCTGCGCTACAGACAACAAAATTACAGCTTGCTCGGGTGAATTTTTTGCTGGATCACCAAGGCAACAGGCCTGCTTATACCTCTGTACGTACAGGGAGGAGCCCCTTGGATCTGGGGGCCCGGAGCGGCCGCCCTGCTAGACCCCCCTCAGGGCCGGGCCTAGGAGTAAGGGCTTGATCTTGAGCAGCAGCAAGGACGGGATGACCCTGCTGTCAACGCTGCCGCAACTGCGTGCTGACACCCGTGAGGTGGAGGAGTTCCTGGGCTCTATGCACTGGGGCATCCTCCGTCACCGCCAATGGAAAGCAAAGCTCGAAGTTAAAACAGGGTGCGGTCAAACACCATTTGTAGTAATATGTTCACATATAGAGAGAGGTGAGTGACGGTGGAGAGCAGTTTTGCTAAGCAACAAGTTTACCATATGGTCTGTCGAAAAAAAAAAGAAAAAAGCGCCGATGCCTCGATAGAGCAGTGAGAGGATATGGAATTCTCAATTCTGCATGGGTTAGTGGCTATTGACATATAGGTCCATCAGGCAGTGGGTCTACATGTTGGCTTCCAGCACAATACTCGTCCGTCCTCATCAATACTTGTAGAGTAAAATCGATAGTAAAAACCTGTATGTTCCTAATACTCTTTCGTAGCTTTATTTTTTAAAAAAAAATTTTGTAGCTTTATTTTCGTAACAAATCAGTTCTTGTAGCCACTATGACAAACTGCCTAACATTTTGCAACAGGGTAATTGTTTCTTTTTGAGAGAAAGAGAACCTACAACGGTGAATTAGGAACGTAGAAACAAGAATATCAAAACAGTCCTAATAAATTAATAATAAGAAAAAGAGAACAACTGTTGTGGAACAAAAACAAATGATGGAGTTTTATTGGCAAAACAAGTCCCAAACTCAAAGTCAGAGCTATGCTGACCCTCCTCCCCCTTCGCTTGCCATTCCCGGTAGCCACCGCACTCCTGCCCGCCGCTTCCCTGACCCTCCTCCATCAAGGCCTCGTCAGCCTCCCCGTCCGCCGATCCCCGCCGCGAGTCAGCATGAGCGCCGCCGCCTCCGCTCCCGATGCAGCGGCTTCCGTGGCCACCGCCGCCGCCACGGTCGGCGAGGAAGGAGGGAAGGAGGTGGGGGACGTGCTGGTGCAGTACGTGGTGCTGCGGCGCGACCTGGCGGACGCGTGGCCGCTGGGGAGCGTGGTGGCGCAGGGCTGCCACGCCGCCGTCGCCGCCGTGTGGGCGCACCGTGACCACCCGGACACCGCCGCCTACTGCGGGCCCGACAACCTCGACCGCATGCACAAGGCATGTTCGACGTTTTGCCTTACACGAAATTTTCAACCCTCGAGCATTTGACTTGCATTGTTGCATTTCCTTGTCCAGCACATTGGTCTGTCTAGTCCTGTTGATTAGTACATGAATCATTTCGTTCACTTGTGGGAGCCATGGACATGGAGGGAAAGGGCATCGAGAGCTGCTAAGTTTGTTCCCTGAGCGACTTCTAGTTGCTTTCATGACTGAATGCTTCTAATTCCACGCTTCTGTAAGGCTATTGCAATGGATGACCCATAGGTTGTCCACACCAACTCGAAAACAGAGATATCCTAATCAAAATTGTCTTGCATGGTTTTGAATGGTTTGGTGACTAGGGATGTAACTTGTGGTCTTTAGGTTGTGGTTAACTAATGCTTACACTCAGTATTCTGATCATGCCAAAGGTAGGTCAGTTAATGCTAGTCATGACATAAAAACCTGAGCTGCAAACGTTCAGGATACAGTCTGCTTCTGGGACAGTGCAATTTACCAATGTTTGCCTCTGGTTGTAAATTTTTTGCTTGATTTGCACTACCATAGTACCATCTGCTTGGATCAAGCTTTAGTAACTTTGTTGTGAGTTCTGCTGATAATTGCTGCGTTCGTTTAAATATCCTTATACAAAAGAATGATCTGGAGTTCTTTTCTTGTGTAGGTAACATTGGAGGTGAAAGGAGAGACACAGCTGAAGAACCTAGCTGAGAAGCTTGAATCAGCTGGTGTCCGGCACAAGCTTTGGATAGAGCAGCCTGAGAACATCCCGACATGCATAGCCACAGCGCCTTGTCCAAAGTCGCAGGTTTCTTCATTCTTCAAGAAGCTCAAGCTTTGCAAATGAGCAAAGAGCATTTTTCTTGTCTATTCCTCATCTGCTACTCTCATCATAGAGAACCATCAAAGAGTTGGAAATTGCCGTCTTTCTTTTCATGGCAATGTTACTATCATTGAAACCATCGATGTTGCGGCTGTGTACTGGCTAGATTCATGTTAGGATTTGATCTACCAATTTCCTTGATGGTCCATATATTGACCGAGTGCACGTGTTTGAGCAGTTTCATGGCAAGTTGAATGACGAAGTAGTACAGTATTATGTTTCAGCTATGGACTACAGTATTCATGTCCATATATTGACTTATTGTGCCTGTTTGAGTGCTTGGAGCCAGAGAACCATTTCTGTCTTGGGGTTGTTTTAGGCCAGTTCCTTATGAACATTGATTAAATCAATTACACTACGGTGTGATGTTTCAGATAAGGGAATATAATCTATATAAGCATTCAGACATTTACAATACGTGAGTTGGAAGCTCTTATATCGTGCACCAATTTTTAGGCACTTGAAGTGAAAGTGGATAATCAGATTGTAGAGTTAGGCTTATCAGGACAATTACCAATACTAGGTTTCAAAATTTTGCATCAGAGACATTCAGACATCAAAGTTTTGCACTTGCAACTCAAGCCTTCTGATCCTTCAACACGTTGAGTCTTTTACACAATCGCTCTAACAAGGTGAAAGCACTATGCTTAGTTCTCGAAGTAAGCAGAGAACAAAGGACACCCTTAATTCCTATGTACATCAATGCCCTATTGTACTACTACTGTACACACTTCATATATACCTCTCCAGAAACATATACTCCTCCTGCAGTAGCAAAACAGCTTTAGCTACGCTACAATCCATCTGAAACTCACACGACGGAGCAAGCAAACAGGCTATATATAGGGGACATAGACTCCTAATGCTTGGGCGAATTCCTCCGCGGCGAGAAGAGACGCCGTGGCGAGAGCATGCTGAGGAACCCCGGCGATGCGATGCGGCCGCCGTCGAGCGGCCGGTAATCCGACATGAGGAGGCCCCCCTCGGCGTTACCGTGCACCTTGGCGCGGCCGGCGTCATCATCCCGGCGGAGAACGTGCTGTACTTGATCATCTTCTTGGGTATCCAGCTCCTTCTCTTCTTCTTGCTCTCGGAGCTGTTGATCCGCGCGCTGAGGTAGGCGCGCATGGCGTCGAGGCTCTGCTCGACGACGTCCATGGGCGGGCACACGAGCGGGTTGCCCGTGGCGCTGAACCTGGCGAGCTTGGTGAGGCAGCCCATGGAGTCCGGCAGCGCGGCGATGGAGTTGTAGCTGACGTCGAGCTCCCGGAGCGAGGCGAGGAGGCCGATGCCGTAGGGCAGCTCGCGCAGGTACTGGAAGTTCTGGCTGACGTTGAGCGTCTCCAGGTTGCCCAGGTTCTCGAGCCCGTCGGGCAGCGCGCGGAGGCAGTTGAGGCGCGCGTCGAGCGCCCGCAGCGCCGTCATGTGCGAGGTGGAGAAGGGCAGCGCCGTGAGCTTGTTGGAGTTGACGGACAGACGGCGGAGGCCATGGAGCTCGAAGCCCAGCGTGTCCGGCAGCCTCGTCAGCTGGTTGAAGTTGGCGTTCAGCTCCTCCAGCGCACTGTCATGCATGGATACGCAGGCAACGTTCGGAGTCAGTGAATCAATGCTCATGCATGGCGTGCAACGGCTAAATACTACTAGTCATTCATGTGCAATTAACGAGTGATGGATTAATTAATTACCGGCACTCCTCGATGGTGGAGGGCAGGGAGTGGAGCAGGTTGCCGGAGACGTTGAGGACCTTGAGCTTGGAGAGGCAGCCGATGGAGTTGGGCAGCGACGTCAGCTGGTTGGAGTGCACGTCCAGCACCACCACGTTCAGGAGCCTCGCGATTACTGACTCCGGGATGCTCTGCACAATTTTCAAATGGATGGAAACACGTATATAATTAGATGCCGTTAGCACTCGGGAGTCAGGAGTAGTTTACGCTACGGCGCTAACAGTTTTTGGCTTATTCCATAAAGCAACCAATTGCAGGATTGGATAGAGATCACATGACGATCAGACCCTTGCATTTGTAAACGCTGTCTAGTTAATTTTCTTCTGGAAGAAGAAGAAGGGTATGTATAGTATAACCCTCATATTTGTTGTAATAGAGAATATGCATGGTTTGCTATCAAGGGATCAATATACTATGCTGCGGCAGTTCCGTATGCAGCTATCTCCTTGTCCTTTTGATGCCTGCGAAGCTCGCTCTTAATTAAGGTTGAAAGTCAACTTCAAAGCTATGCTTCAAAATAACAAGTTGCCTTTGCACGTGTATATTTTTCTCCCAGTGCACTGCAAGCACCATAATTTGTACTCTAGAAAAGATTTTTTTTTTTTACTGAAGCTGAAGTCCAGCAAAAATCTGAATATAGAGATCGATGTTCATGCACTTGTTCTTCAGGTACGCTGTAACTGTCAAGTGCGTACGCTCTCCTTCTCTAAGACTGGGTTCCTACTGAGTGAATTTTCAGAATATTCTTTTGCCACCTATGCATATTTGATATTTTCCTTGCCTCCCTTTAGGACATGACACACAAGCAGCCAAGCCAAACGGCAAAGCAAAACAAGATATTCCGTGGATACGATGACCAGCTATGGGTGAGCCTTCAGGCATTAATATATAATAGTCCATGCCTATCTAATAAGATTGCAGTTAACGTATCACTGTGATATAATAATATGTTTCTCCGTCTCGAGATAAGTTCTTGCTGGTTATCCGGTCCAGTATAAGGAAGAAGAGACACGGATGATCACTACTCAAGATGAGAAACCAACAAAAGTAAAATGACAAGGAACATATCATAAGACAGTATTAACACAAGAAGAAATATACTGAATTTCTGATCAAAAGTAGAATCAAGTCTACCTCCAGATTGTTGTTGGAGAGATCCAAGGTGGTGATGTGGCCCAGAGGCACGGTGAGATGTGGGATGGTGTCCATGGACATGCCACTC
Source organism: Eragrostis nindensis (assembly GCA_012490785.1). NCBI lineage: Eukaryota > Viridiplantae > Streptophyta > Magnoliopsida > Poales > Poaceae > Eragrostis > Eragrostis nindensis. The sequence goes on from JAAXCT010001390.1 coordinate 57,535, forward strand.
ATGTCCAGCTTCTGTTCCTTTTGCTTCTTCTCCTCGTGCTCTGCATGTCCTCCTCCAACTCCAAACGACCCAACCGCATGGACATGTCCATGATGTCTCCGCTTCTCTCCCATGTCCCACTCCCACATGTTCCCTAGCTAGCTTGTTACTTCTGCAGGTACCAAATGGTAGGAGGGCAAGAAAATGGTGCCATCATCAGTAAAGGTTTGAGGAGGGAAGAGAAAACACCATAATTAAGACAGTGTACGTCTACGATGTCTGCAACTAATTAGGATTGGGACATATGTGTGATGCCCATACTAACAAGAAAAGAGGCCGGTATTGATTGAATGTTACAATCGGGAATGCTACGGCCAAGGAAAGATTGGTTTGGTGAGAAGACGCTGGGCGCGTGAGACAAATGAGGGCACAGTGGAAAGAGCCCCAGAAAAGTATGGCTTTTAACTGTAGTATTACTTGCTCTAGGGTGCAGGCAGACTTAAACATGTTAGGTCAAGCCGCGCGTTCTCCTGGTGAGATGGCCAAGAACAAGAAAAATAGAAGAAATACTTCAAATAAATCATCATAGAGAGAGCGTTCAAACCAATATAGAACACAAACAACTAGCTAGCTCACTAAACAAGGAGAATAGTAGCCATAAAAAATATCAAACTAGTAGCCAGCAGGAAGTATTTTTAGCAAAAAAATAAATAAAATGAACAAGGCTCTCCTCTCTCTCTCTCTCTCTCTCTCTCTCTCGTGATTGAACCAAACATTTAAAGCCTAGAACAAGGAGAATGCACAAAAGAGGTAAAAGTGGGGATGGGGAGGAAATCATGATAAGACGCCCAAGGTAGTTTTCATTTTCGAGAGCAAGCGGCGAATTTGCAACAAAAGAAAAAACCACCACCACAAGAACAACAACTAGCAGCAGCTCTATGGCCCACGGCGCCAAAACACACAGAAGGAACTCGATAGGCAAAAATAGCAAAGAAGGAGAGAAGAAATAAAAGTAAACGAAGAACATAAAGGCCAGGCCCGCGGCTGTAAAACCAACCCACGAAACATCTAACCCAAGCAGTATCTAGCTAGGCAAGTCGAGGCCTCACCTGTGATGTGTTCTTTTCAGCTGGAGCTTGGGCAGCTGGTAGCCGCAGGAACTGCAGTAGGCAACTGCCGGCTGGGAGGTAGTTGCTGGAGGAAGAGAGCTAGGCGAAGGAGGAAGCAGCTGGCTGACCCTTCAGCAGGGCGAGAGCCCTGATATATAACGAGACGAGAGAGAGAACTGACTAACCACTAACGAGGCAACCAACCGACGGAAGGAAGAGCTGACCCAGCGGCCCTTTCCACACGGTACAGCTTGCAACTACTTATCCACGGTACGTCCGTACGTACGCATCAGCCGGGCCCACTTGGCGGGTGGCTACTAAGTTAGCTGGGTTAATTTAACTTGGAAGGTCAAACGCATGGGGAAGAAAGCAAAGGAAGAACTGCAGGCGCCGGAGCTGTAGGGTTTGTCAGCCATTCGTTTAGGGCCGGAGAATTTTGTAACTAGCTAGGATGAGGTGTACGTGGGCTTAAAAGTTCAACACCCCGCCGCTTATACTAGGGAAAAATGGAAGCAAGGCATGGCCAAATCCGAAAGCAATGCACGAGAGTAGTTTCTGTACAGTTTGGTCAGTGCCAGCCAGGACAGTAATATATTCCCTCGCAAAAAAAAAGAACAGTAATATATAAACTTGTACGGTTCGTACTCACAGCAACTAGTTGCTCCTATTGTCCGACAAAGCGCAGGTGTGTACTGATAGGTTTTAGAATTTAGGAGCAGGAGAAATGTTCGGTTCTCGCTCACATATATTATACAACTTCTCGGAAACTGAAGCGGCCGTGTGATCTTATCAAGGAGATACACATTTGGATGACGTGTAACTCACAGGGCAACAAATTATCACAAGCCCACGAGTGGATCTTTGACACGATCGAAGAGTTGGATCCATGAGACCTCCCGAAGCATCTAGCTCTATTTTGTTTTGTTTTTTTCTTTTTGGTTAAGTAGCTCTTATTTATATGCTACTTCAACGTCCCAATGTAAATACTAGAATGATCCGTTGATGTTGGCCTGACGAAATATTTGTGGTGAATATATTTGGAAAATTATTGTGGTGCTCCTTCAGTCGGAGTTCGTTCTTGGTCAACAAAAGAGATCTTGCTCGATCTCTCTTTGCGGTCTCTAATAGCATAAGCAATTAGCAGGTTTCACGCACACAAAAAAGAAGAGAAAATAACAACTGACAAATTCTAATGGAGTTGGTTTAATTTGACTACACGCATGTACCGCGTGCTTCAGCGGATATTATGAATTTAATTTAGCAGGCACATACACGCATGCACAAAAAATAATCTCGTGCATGTAGCCCCTCGCGTGCGTACATACTCTTGTGATGTAGCAGCTGCGATATATAGACGAGCTCGATCACGACGTGTGGACGCTACACTTGTTGCTTCAGGTTTCAGCAACCGACGTGGCTAAGAAAAGCAGCACAGGTCGGAGACCCTACGTTAAGCCAGGGTAACAGTGCCCGGAGAGAGAAGTACAACCACGACTACTCTCAAAGAGATGAATCAAGATGGCGCTGCATATTAACCAGTCTATAATGCTATATGCTAGTAGACCCGTAGCCATATCGATCACCACATGCATGAAGGCTGAAGCGCCGTAGTCTGCGTCACGTTTTGTATTTTTCCATCGAACAGTGATGGTAGTTATAACGGAGGATGTTTCAGTCTAACCAAACGATACACACATGGATGACGACGTAACGAGCTATGCTCGCTGCCCCTAGCTAACACGGGGCGCAAAAGTTCAGCAACCACTGTTCAGGCGTGTGCTTTGTTGCTCACGTTCATGTACTGAAATATTTGAGCGTGATAAGCGTGGCTGAATTTGCATGCAAAAAGATCTACCCCAAGAGAAAGTCAGGAGCATAACAAAGGATCTTTTTTTTCCTTCTTCCGTACTTGTCTATCAATCTAACCGCAAAAGTGGAAATAAGAATGACAACTAAGATGAGGGAAAAAGTCAACATGGTTATGTAAGCTAGAACGATGAACTGTCATATACAGTTGACACACGTACGCACCGCTCGTCAGAGAATAGAAGCAACATGTTGCAGACACATGTCTGTTCTTCCGGCATGCAGTTAAATTACTAGGTTAGACTTCTTGTCCACGTAGAAAATGGCTTGGACGATCAAGTTGTGGGATTGGAAAATTGTCGGTTAAGACTTGCAGAACCAAGGCGACTATATTTATTTCAGGCGAGTGGCATTTGGCAAACCATGCCTGCCACGCTATGTTCGGACGCTGACCAACCGAGAAGTTTAATTCTTTGTCAATATATACAGATATAGAGTACCCTACACATTACGACATGCAATTAGCAAGTACTGATCCACTAGGGAAGAAAAACAGCTATTATACCACTAAAACAGCTATTTTCCGTCAAAAAAAATAGGGAAAAACAGCTATATCCGTACAAACGTTAGTACTGCGACTTTGCAGATATATGCATCAATTAAGTCGTGATATGTTCAGTGAACCGGGTAATATTCAAGAAGCAACAATAATAAAACGATCCAGCAAGTAGCCTATCCCTGCTTGTCTGCACTACTGTATACTATGAGTAAAGCTGTAGCAACTTTCATCACCAACCCATCTAGTTGACATAGAAAAACAGTGGCTGGTGTAGGACGAAATTTAAAATGTGGCGTTTAAGAGGGGACGACGAATAAGATACTAACTGCGGCGACATTGAAGTGGTTTATCTTGGCCGCTTAGATCAGCCGCCCATGTGAGTTTGTGATCGGACTGGCCGATTATAAGCCGGCAGTGATAAGATCATGGCACAAGATTACAAGTAATTGCATGTGTCAGCCGAAGCCAGCCAGCTGGAGCGCCAGTCCATAAGCAGTTGTATAAATGAATCCCACTAACCTTTATATCTGCCCTTCTAAAAAAAAAACTAACCTTTATATCTTATAATAATATACTAGTTTCTCTTTGTCATGGAATCGGTTGCAATTTGTGCCACTGGCAATTTGACTAAATCTCACTACCTAGTAGAGTACTATGTATTGGCAGCCTCCAAGTCTCATTCAAGCACTGCAAGATGCACATTCTTCTCGTTGTTATTGTAACGGATCGGAGCGAAACATGTTCTTCTATGTTATTTGTAATAGTGTAACAAAAGAAAAAGAAATCCAACAAGGTAGTGCTTTAGATAATTCATGAATTGTAAGCTCCACGCAAGCGCACCAAGCAAGTTGCAAATGAACCTAGTAACGAGAGCTCACAAACTGACAAAAGGCATCGACAACGATATGTGGTACAGCAGACCCTGAATTATATACCTGTCCGGTACTCCGGTCCAAACTTATGCTCAGCTGCACATGGAAATAGATCCGCTCCTGAACGAATCGCTACTTCTTTTGAAACTCCGAAGAAATCACTGCTAGATTAGCCGTTGTTTTCATGCTGGTTTATCAATTGTTACCCTGCCATCATGGCTATTGCCACCTGCAAGCTTTACATACGCTAATTTATAATTTACACCCAAACAGCATCTGTATTGTACAAGTACTATGGCTATCAATCAGCAGGAAGAAAACAAATCCATTTCAAGATATAAAAGTCTTGGCCAAGTTGTTGTTTAGTACTGTAAAGGATAAGCTCTGCTAGAGAAGTTGACCTTTCGATTTGTTCATGCCATGTTGCGTACCGGCACATGATCGCTTGATGCTTTGTACGGGCAAAGGACCATTGACTTTTGTATGCGGCGCTATCTCTGCTGCAATCGCGCTTGAATCCAAAAAGGGCACTACTGGCCGTATATATGTATGTTGGTTAGCACAATGAACCTTGATGATTGGTGGATCTCATAATGCAGTCATGATTAAATCTATCATCGTGTTCGGTAATTAAGCGCCAGCAAATCTGATCGAATCAAAACTATCAAAGTACGAAACGTACGGTCATGTCCTGCATCAATCCAGGTTTTCCTAAAGAACAAGAAAAAGGGAGTGCTTGTGCTCATCTGCCCTAAAGTTTTTACTTGTAAGTAGTGCACATCCTCTATTGCGTCCTCATCCCCTACTACCTGCCTCCGGCTCCATTTATTTGTCACTCGGAAAATTTGCTATCTTGAAATGCATGTCTTTTTCTATAAGTTTTCTAGTTACCTCGAACTTTTATGTTTGATAGGTTTTGAGACACACTACATTGGCATTATAATTTCCAAATATTAATCAGTATTTCTTAGAAAAAACATAGAGTCAAAGTCGCTTCAGTGACTTTCTGGGTGACAATTAGATGAAAACGAAGGAAAAGTTACGCATAGATTTAAAGCTTTACTAATTGGTGGTTTACACAGATATGGAGACCAGTCGTATTAAAACGATTTCAGATTTGGCTACTCATCTGTAACTTTTGTAGACTTGTGCTCAATAATTTTGATACCTCGTGCAACAAAAAAAATGACTGGTTCACAATATCTTTGGCCCATGTCATCCTAGTTAAAAAGTCTCATATACCTGATCTTACCCTGATACTTAGTCGTCACTCATGGTTTAACAATTTTTTTCTTGACGCCCGTGATCACCACAATATAGAAAAACTGGGCACAAAAAAGAAAAAAATGGGGAACATCCGATGTTGATTACGATATCGATCCACGTTCCTGTCCTTTCTATCAGTAAGATGACATCTCACAAGCTTGTTCTGTTCTGACTTTACAGACTCAAACACACTGCGTCTACGAAAACGCAAACTGCGCGCGCAGGTAGACCCCCAGCTGAATCGATCGTCGTAGCAGGATCACGAAAGAAAAGGAACATAACCGAGTCCGGGTTTTATTTCATTATGCTTGGATAAGTCCAAACAGATTCACTAGACGAGCAAGCAAGTACAGACGTGCCGTACATGCACTGTACGAAACGAACGTACACCACCGCACGCGTAGAAGTCAAACAAACTGAAATGAAGCAGCGAATTCCGTTACGTTTGCACCGGACCGGACCGAGTCAGGGCAGGGCACGTCGCTGGTCAAGCTGCAGGCCGCCCCGTGGTCAATGCTGAACATGCTCTGGCCTGCTTGCAGCAGCCCGTACGCAAGCCTGGGGTGTGGTTTGCACGTGACACGACGAAACTCTGCTCGTTTTAGGAGGAGTGTATACAAGCATATACGCGTGGCAAGAAGAAAAATATTCACGCTCAACGTGCCGCCGCCCTTCGTTTACCATCTCGCCGCCGTGGGATTCACGCAGTACATGTGATCGACGGGCGAATTTTTGACGTGGCGGCAGCATGCATGTCTCTGTGCTGCTGCCACGCTCGTGCTCGATCGTCCGGGAATATCAATGGATGACGTGCTTGCGGATCGGTCGGCCTGTCGCACACAAGCACCATGCACCTGTACTAGCTAGTTAGTGTCAGCGAAACAAAACCACGTACGGATGCGTCGGCTGGGATGAAATTAAGCGTGAAGAAACGAACCCAGGCCCCTGACAGAGCACCAGATGGCTTAGGTTCGTGCGCCGGGGGATTAAGTTATCCCACTTGCATGCCGTTCCGTTTGATGCAAGCCGTCCCTGAAAGCACACCGCGCGCGGCCTCCTTTTTGGAGTACCAATCAATCGCCGTCCGCACACAGCGAACACGTACTCACGATCCAGACGAGGCGCATCAAGGATCCCTCGCGCGCGGTTCCTGTCCCCTCCTCCGTCGCCGTCCGCTCCGCCTCCGCGCCGGCCGAGATATCACCTCGATCCGGATGATCGGATCCATCGCCGAGATCGATCGATGGAGCCAGAGAAAACGACCGGCCGCGCCACGGTCTGCTCTATAGCCCACATACGTACGTGAGGCAAGCAGTGTGTGTACGTGAGCCCGTCGGCCGCGCGCGACTGCCATACACACACGCAGACACGTAAGCTGCACGTCACGCGCGGTGCGCGATCGATATCTTAAGAGACATGGACGCACGGACGCAAAGCTCGATCCGATCGTCGACGCATGCAAGGACGCGACGCGGGCGGGGCAAGTGATGCAGGCTCAGGAGGTGTGAACGGCAAAAGAGCGCTCTCGATCGCGCGAGGTGTTGTCGCCAGTACGACGTCGCCGTCGTCTCTTCCGGCGTCGCGGTCCGCGGAGCTGTCGCCGGTGGCGAGGTGTGAATGAGCCCCACGTTCTTGGCAGTGAATGAGCAGTGTCATCACTTGTGCGAACAAGCACTCTCTTCTACGGTACGCATGTCCGGATCGACTAGTTATCCTGCTTCTGTGCCACCAAACTTTTATTTTTGGAGCATGTAAACCTACACGTAAATCATTGTTCACAACTAAAAACATTACTACAGACTAGCATATTGATGAAGAAATGTCCCAGTTGTTGAAGGACTGTATACGATTTATATCATACACATAAAGCGATCGATCGCCAAGCCAACAAATAAGTCGCGACTCGCGACCATGTTCACACCTGATCGGCCAATCCAGGAAGAAAAAATCAGGAACAGACGCAGAGTTGAAACTATTTTTGTCGAGATAAGGATGAGCGCGCCATTTATGAGAAACAGACCGAAACGCCAGTTTAAATGCGACGGCAACGGGTGTGCGGTGCTTTCTCGTCTCCATACTCTGACCTTTCTCGCGGATCTACTACAGAGGCTATAGCGGTTAAAACGTCAACAGTTTCTGTCGAAGATAGATCCTTTTCCGACTCTCCTCCCTTTGGATTGCTCAACGTGTGAACGCCGCTTTCTGCGCAAGCGGCAACTGCTACTGCTACTGCTACTGATTTCTCCTGGCCGTACGTGTACATCACCTTTCCGATGTTTCAGAACGAAATCGTCAACAACTGCCTGCTGATGAGGAACAGCGGGTTCATGGCGATGTTTGCTGCTGCGCGATCAACTGAACCCGTGAGCGTAACGAGACGCGCATGCGTGTACAACACTGGTACGAGGACCAATAGCTAGCGTTGCTGGCGGCATGAGGTTACCTTTCAGTACCAAAGAAGGCAATCGCTTCACGTGACGATAAGGACTACGGTGCCGTACAGGTGGATGGATGATCCCCGCAAAAAAAAAAAAAAAAAAAGGTAGATGGATGATCTTGTACTATACAACAAACACTGATGACTGTTTCAAGAACCATGGTAAGATTCTCCACGCCGTGCAGTCGCTTCACGAAGCCGTTGGAGACCAGAAGCCTTGGAAAAAGTGTACATTTTGTGAGCACAAATGTCTCAGCACGTCGGCTTGAAACTGCATGTACTTTTTTTATATTGTTCCCAAACTTCCTGTAGCTAGATCTCCCGTGACGGCGGGCGTGGTTGATGTTTCAAACGTTTACGAGTAGTAGATAGAAAGTAACCACCGGCTCATCCTGTTTTCTCTGTGGGAAACTTTCATGTACTAAATCGTAGAGTGCCCCTAAGATACTCGACGTCCATGTGGATCGTAGACTGCTCCCAGATGCTATGAAACCAAGCAAGGAGCGCGACTATTATGAAAGCCGCACACCCATTTCCTTGCAAAGCTATAGCCCATGTCGAAGATCACGGGACGCTCTCACAGCTTCTGTTGTGAGTTGAGAGAAAAGCATCTGTAATATAACCTATCTGCTGTTCAAAGATGAACTGGAGAGCAAGGAGAGCAATCAAAGCCTCAAGTAGAACCTAATTGCACTTCAAGTAGTTTTCTTACGAAACGGCACACCCCACGGCTGCTAATTTGCAGCGTACAGGTCAGCATGTTGTCTGTCTAGTTAAGGCAACATGGCAAACTTTCAAGAGTGCGTCCTACGTACCCAATTATCCGTTATCCCTGAGGAGCCTATGTAATTACAAACCCAATCAGTGTTAATTACAATTTGAACATGTTAAAAAACCCAGACAAAAAGCAGCAAGGCCCTCGTTTGCCAACCATCGCATCATACAGCGCTGTGCTCAGCTGTTTCTTTGCTATCTTCATCAGAAGCTGCACAAATGAGTAATCCTGTGAGGGATGTGCAAGAGAGGCAGCCACTTGGTATGTTACTTTACGTGAATGAGCAAAGGCGAGTTTACACTACAATGCCTGGGATACCTTTTTTGCCCCCTCCGCAGCACTTCAAGAAATCTCCAAATGGACGGTCAGGAACAGGAATAAGCTTTCCCACGAATGCCAATGGCCAGCTGCACAAAGCAAACGATTGAATGGGGGTCAAGGTTTGTATAGGTCGCATTGGTAATTATAGTCATCCATTAGAATGAACATTTTATAGAAGTATTCAAGAGCTCTAATGTTTCATCAACATAGATAGGAAAACCTTACCTGAAAAAGGCAAGCCCTATCGACACCAACCATAACTGCCAGCTTAGCCTGGCTGTTGAGGCGAACTTGCCAAGGAACTCAACAATAAGTGCCTGAACATATACATGCAAAAGGAATATCAGAGAATGGTATACCTAAATCAAGTTATGCACAGGTAAAGAATCATTTTGGCAAATTTACCTGGAGAATGACTGTTATAGCTATAATGCCAATAAAGAGGTGGTTCCCCAAAATGCCCTTGAATATGTTCAGCTCATCTGGCTTACGGGCATTGAATTCATTGAACACCTAAGACAACAACATTGCATGCTATATCAGGACCCTGCTACATCTGTTGTACTATTATTCCGGAGTCAAATTAGACTAAAAGGCTTCACCTGACACAGAACAAATGTGTTGAATATGAACGTGTTTTTCACTTTATCTGCGTGTGCTCGGTCATCATTTTGCAGTTGCAAGAGGCTAACTCCCTTGAAGTTGAGGGTGAGGAGGACCGAAACTTGAAACAAAGCCTGAAGGAAACAGTCAGTCATGGAAAGAACTATATTAACAAGCAGAGAGTATACTGATATATGTAACATACCATAATGATCAAGTTTCTCCACATAATATTTGTTATCAACGGCTCCCTGAAAACAAGGAGATTCTTTTTCAGTCCTGGCAAGACAAAATTCTTTCTGACGAAATGCACTAAAGTACATGAAGAAACTTATTGCAAGCCTCTGGGATAATTAGGAATGAGACAAAATGCTTTCTGACGAGATGCACTAAACAACAGAATTTAAGCAGTAAAATTGATTTTAAAACCACTTTGTCAACAATACATACTATATATTTCTCCCAAATTGGTGTCTACAATCACTGAACATATTCTATTTAACCAAAGCCTAGAAGAATGATGGGCTTCCACTCCCAAGTATATAGTGTTTGCCAATACGAGCAACAAGTAGTATCCAAAAACCAAGAAAGGTAGATGGTCGAATAGCACAAACCTTCGTCCAACTGGCGGCCTCTGCATAAGATGATCAGTTGGCGGTTCAGTCGCCAATGCAAGGGCACCAAGAGTATCCATGATTAGGTTAACCCACAGCAACTGTCAATCAAGAGAGCAAAAATTAGAATCCCCCCCAACCCTCAGATGAGAGCCAATAACCCATATCACTGCAAATAAATGGCAGCACATGAACGGAACAAAAGGACCCCCGGTAGAGTAACGGTGATAAAAAATACAAATACGAGAATTCCCACTTAATCTTTGGAAGCAGAATCTAACATGTGATAAACAATGTATCTTGCATTATATCTGACAGTAGAAATACATATCATGACAAAGAAAGATCCAAACTCAAACCTGAACAGCATTTAATGGCACGTTTCCAGAACTGACTGCAGCAACAACATTGATTATAAGAGCTGCAACATTGACCGTTAGCTGGAACTGTATAAACTTCTGGATGTTCGCATACACTGAACGGCCCCATCTGACAACCTAAGGCCACAAACAAATATCATAAGAGGCGGCAACAGAAGGTTAATAATAGAAGAGAACACAACTAACATACCCTCACAACTGTCGCAAAATTGTCATCCAAGATAATAATATCAGAACTCTCTTTGGCAACTTCAGTTCCCTGAATGCCCATTGAGAGACCAATATCTGCCTACAAGTTAGAACTGGGTAAGTACCACAGGAAGATGTTTCTTAAGATGTGGACAGTCTGAAAGGATGCTTAGTTTATAACATATTGGAAACTTCATAGGGATTAGCAGTTCACAAACCTCATGCAGTGCTGGGGCGTCATTTGTGCCATCCCCCGTTACAGCAACAACATGACCTCTTGACCTCAATGCCTTAACAAGTAAAAGTTTATCGTTTGGAGAAGATCTCCCCATCACCTGCAACCATTAAACAACACAATTTAATATTAATAAGGGAAAACGAGGGAGCACTTGCAAAGCAATGTCAAAATTAGAAGGCACAGAACAATGCTTCCAATTGCCCCTACCAATACATGGTTGTGCTTAGATTCTATTTGTTCATAGCGGTACTTCATGACAGGAATTGGGGGCAGTAACAATTGCACCCCACCGAGGTGGGGGTTCATAAGAAGGCCCAAGAATACACTTAATGCAGGTAAGTAGGGAATATAGACCTATGGCCCAAACTTTGGTCTTAGCTTTGAGACTGATGATGCAATAATTTACATCGCAAAACTACGGTTTACCAAGCGTCATCTGGGCGATAAGCATGGAAACCCGTCACAGGGCGCCAAGGCGTGGCCACAACGCATCATGAACATGATCAACACATTTCAACAGGGTGATCATTTTCATGTCTTCACATCAAATTATATCACGTGTCGGCACACTATTTCAGGTAGATCATGGGAAGACTGGGAAGAATCTGTGAAGAAAGACATGAAGGTGTGGAATTCGCTATCCATGAATAGGAGCGCGTGGAATATTGCAATCCACATGCCAGGACCCTGGCTTTGTCCTTCGCCTCAGTTCCATCTTTCTACTACAACTCTTTTGTCTAGAAGAGTTTTACGGTGCACCATATCACCAGTATATACTGGTAGTATTTAAAATCTGACGATCCAGATTAGTTCCCCTCCCTCTGTCTGTCATTACTTTGCTTTCTTTTTCCGTTTTCAGCTTTCTTTTGACTTCTCTGGCTGGTTCCTATGGGTTTCATCTCAAGCCTACCAAAACTTACTGGGGATTAAAAAGCTTTGTTGTTTTCTGTTGTTTGTTTTATTGGTGCAGTATTTCAGATTGATCATCTAAATAAAACTGACACCTATAATAATGTCCACATCCATGTTACAATGGTCATTCGAAATGGATGTTGGAAATCTGCAGAGTCAGATTCAGTAAAGAAAAAGAACATGGAAAGATGTTACTTCAACATAGGAACACCTTTGATCTAAATAAGATGCTGGGAGCCAACCTAGCTCAAAAAAGGCTCAGACACCCGAGTAACACCGCTATATTATATACTGACCATAATAAAGACAATGATAATGATATCAGTGCTATGTTATGCAAAGGAGAATATACATACAGAGATTTTTCCAGCAACTTCCTCTCTTTCTAAGTCTGACAGCGCCCGGAAAGTCTTTCCTTCAATTATGACAGGCTCTGACACATTGGGATCACTAAGTATTCCACACTCGAGGGCAATGGCTCTAGCAGTTTGAATATTATCACCAGTAACCATGCGGACCTGACAATTCAAATGATGGATTGAATCAAATGACCACAAAGAACTTTTAAAAAGCAAATCAAGATGAAGCAACAGGACAGAAACCAAGTATTAAGAGATGCAGAAGAATGAAAGATAAATTCACAAGACTTAGAAACTACCTTAATGCCAGCTGCTGTACATAAGCCAACAGAATCACCAACACCTGGTCGGCAAGGATCCTGCATCGTGAAACAGTTGTTACATTAATGGATTTATTCGATGTCTAAGAAAGGCAGCATGCTGCGCATGGTACTTGATAAATAAGAAAGGCTGGAATGGTGAAAAGAGAACAATAGTCTTACAGTGGGGTTATTAGCTCATTCTTCATTAAAGATTAGTTAGAGGTAGATGTCAAAGTTTAGAAAATTAAGACGCGGGACATAAATTTAGGATACTTCGTATTAACTGAACTAGTAGATAACGAACTCCTACAATGGCTTTGTTTGGTTTGTTAAAGCTGTAGTAGTAACTATTTCTCTCTCAGTTTCTTACTAATCCAACCCAATGACTCCAGTCAAACAGAAACTGAGAAATTGAGCAATTTATCAGAGAATGGTTGCATGAGACTGTAAGAGACAGAGTAACATTGTACTGTATTTAATAAGGAGGCAGAAAACAGCAAAATAGAGAATAACAATTAGCTCATACGAAATGTGAAGATACAACTAAAAGTTGAACAATTAACAATAAAAAGCACGAGATGGGAAACACTTCTACCAGAATAATTCAGAACGGCAGTAGCCAAAACCCTAAAATGCATGTTCGTTACATTTACCAATGACTTAGGTGCTTTACCTTTATTCCAACAATTCCAAGCATAATCAGGTTATCTTCAGGCAACTTCCATTCATCCCTCTGATCCTCATTTGGAACCTCGGCCATCTCATGTGGTCTATAGGCGAAGGCAACACAGCGAAGGCTAGAAGCAGCCATATCTTCAATGAATTTCTTGAATTCAGCAACCTGAAATATGAATTAGTTTAAAAAAACATATATAATGAAAAGATTGAACATAAAGACCTTTTGAAAAGTTGAAGATATTACTTTTTCAGGAGTCATTGAATGCTTTGAAGCATCAGCGTCAAGCCAACTTGTGCATGAATCCAAAATAATTTCAGCAGCCCCTTTCCAGTGTATGTGAACTTCAGAACCACCCTTAAAAAATAGGACATTGGAATGCTGATTAGACATTGCAATATTCACATCAAGATTGCCAACTTTACTAAAGAAAATAAACACTAAAGAACATCAGATCAGATCAGCGCATATTATGCAAGAACCGTACTGGGTGCATATTATTCAGGCAACTAAACCTTTTGCAAGAACCATACTGGGTGCATATTATGCAGAATGTCTAGATAACAAATGAGGGAAATCTTTAATTCGACATCAACCAACACATAAGGATCAATATGCCTGGACAAGGTGGGCACACAGACAGGATGCCATCAAACTATCGTAGGGTAAATCAAGGAACAAGCAGGACAACGTAACCACTAAAAATGTATCACACGGCATCATCACAGTTAGAAATATTAATTACCAAATGCACTGCAACGCCACCTCTCTTTTTCTCTGAATTGAATGGGAACACATGAAGGATAGAGGACTTTGATCTTGTTTCATTGAATCTCATACCAATCTGTAGAATGTGTCGATCATGGTTAACAATAACAAATAGTAGTCCATAGCGAGAGAATCCAGGCTAAATACACTAAAAAGGGTCTAATTTGCACCTTTAGCCCCCAAGATAATATAGCTTTTTCTGTGGGCGATCCAGTCACCTCCGGTTCTTGATCACCCTGCTGAGATATTGAATATAAGTCAGTCAGTCTGCCCCCAAGAAAGAAGATATCTTGATTCATTGATTGAAAAATAATCATGTCATGATAATTGTCAGGCCAGAAACACAATCACGTTAGCCACACAAAGAAACACAAAAGCTAAAATAAGAAATTTTCCTCTTAAAATACTAGTACCTCCACATTTAAACCAACCAAAACCGCAAGCATGCGCGTGCTCAAACCTAGGGTAATTTCTACCAAACCATTGATAGCGCTTATCGGCACAGCAATGTGTTAGGACACATCTTTATTCAAAACTAAATTTCAAATAGTCTATGATGCTGTACAACTTGGGATGCATATGATATGTCCTTTTGCTTTCTTCATAAATGACAGACTACCTCAGGCTCAAATATGCTCCCAGAAGTGTTCTGTGCAATTCCTTCAACGATCAGTGATGTGACATCAGCAGATAAAATCTGAGGATTATCAGGAGAGTCCATCTTCTTTCCACCAAAATAAGCCTCGACAACGGTCATCTTAAAATCCACCACGAAGAAAGAGAAATAGTTAGGTGCAAGCACATTTTAGAACGGCAAATCAAGTTCTGAAGCCTCCATGTATAAAGCGAACCACATTGAGAAAATAAGGAACATGATTGCACCTGGTTTAAAGTCAAAGTCCCAGTCTTATCACTACAAATTGTTGTAGCAGATCCCATGGTTTCGCATGCGGAAAGCCTCCTGACCTACAACCATACAAACAGAATACATATAATATGAATACGCTTGATGTTGGAGCAAGTAGGATAACGCAACATGAAGTAGAAAGTTGACAACACACCAGAGCCTTGTCCCTCATCATCTTGCGCATTGAAAAGGCAAGCCTGACACAAAATATGGAGGGTAAGTGACTGGTTTGAAGTGTTAAAAGTAGTATCACAACACGATCATGCTTACGTCAATGTGACAGCCAACGGTAGCCCTTCAGGAACAGCCACGACCACGATAGTGACCTAGTTACATCTTAAGATGGTGAGGCACCAAGGTAAACACAAGCATTGGACATCAACAGAAAATCAAATACCAACCGCGACAGTGAAGATTCTAACTACTCCGCGTATTGTCCCGCCTACACCCATCTTTCCTTTCACGTATTGTGGCGATCCGTCGGGATTATATGTATGCCCAGTGAAGTATCTGGAAGGAAACAGTAGATGTAGATAAACAAAACAGGCAGGTTGCAAACCTAAACGAAGAAAAAGAACTCTACCTAGCCAGAAGGACAACCAGAACTCCAAGTGCAACAGAAAGTCCAACAATTCCAATGAAAGTTGCAACACCATTCAAGCGAACCTGCCCCAGAAGAGTTAATACATGTCAAACAAAAAAGATCAGCTACTCATGATGAAACAAGCAGCAGCAGCAGCAGCATCAACAATGGATCAAACCTGCAAAGGTGTCTCTTCACCAGAATCTTCAGATATACTCGCCATTAGTAATCCCCATTCAGTGTTAATGCCAACAGCAGTCACCTGGGTATTATAACATTAGGATCCACTTGATAAATGACATACACAACAGTATTATCTGCTATTCTCTTCTAACTCTGATAAAACATAACATGAATGACACCATATAAGTTTGATACAAAAAAATAACAACACCATTTATTCTGTAGGTCACAGAGCTCTCAGCTCTGTTACCAACTAGAGTTCTAGTTCTAGTTCAAGTTTGGATTTTTACACTATTTATTTACCAAACACTTGAATAGTATAAAACGCCTTTCGCAAGGGATACATTTGAGCTCTCGAAGAAAGAAACGGTAAGAATAATAGTACAATGTATATCCAAGGAATTAAGTTAGTAACAAGATACAGCATTTTGCTAGCGATACTACATTTTCTACATTTTTCACAGGGTACAGGAATTCAGAAGCTTAAATTGGTAGTGCATCTTCTTTATTTAACCGCAGAGAAACTCACCAGCATTGTGCCATAACCATCGGCAACTTTACAACCTGACATAAGGAAAGGTGATTTCTGGTCTTTGTGTACCTTAAAATAACCACAACATAGCAGTGTGAGCTTAATATCTCGAGTATGTAAATTCCAAGGTCATACACATCAGAGAGCAACTCACGATTTTACTTTCTCCTGTCATGCTCGATTCATCTATGGAAAGTGAGTGACCACTAATGAGGATCCCATCAGCAGGGACCTGCCAAACAAATAAGATTACATTTACATCCTTACAAATTGCAATTAGATATTTGATTCAAAATAGAGCTCAATAGCCTTTTTCTACCTGATCACCAATCTTGAGAGGTACAACATCTCCAACAACCAAATCATATATTGATACCATGATTCGCCTTCCACCTCTAACAACCTGAATGACAGCATTCATAAAGAGGCATATCAAACAAGAAACAAATCAATAGTAAGATGTGCTTGAAAAGTCAACCTAACAACAATAAATAGTAAGATGTGCTTGAAGTTTCAACCTCCAAACGGATATTCTGTTTTTCCTCGTTCAAATTTTGGAATTGCAGAGATTGCTTGTAGTCGCTTATAGCTGAAATTGTTTTAGTAAAATAGTCATTAGCTCAATTGTACACATGAATCACTTGGTAGTGTAGTCACTTAAAGGGTACTGAAACAAATTTGAGTTAAAAAATTTCTGGAATACAATTTGGAGTTGATAATTCTAGTGACACACCTGTGACGAAAACAACAAGGAGAACAGCAAAGGCAATGCTCGCGCCATCATACCATCCTTCTTTTATGCCCTATACAATCATAAATCCAAATAAATCAAGGAAAAATAGTAAGCAGCTGGGGTGATAGCTGACAAAAAGAACGCGAGATAGCATGATTTCGCATAAGAATCGCAAGCCAACAAAAACTGGGTGAGTGGAAGAGGTTGTATATGATTGAAATGTTGTACAGACAATGAGACAATTGCAAAAGGAGGCAATACAAACACATTATTCGGCTAGACAAATAACAGTTAAAAGTCCGGGAGTCTGGACAATTTAGTTCCAAAAATAAATGTAAACCTCACCTCAGTTGTTATGCCCAAGGCAAGTGAAACAGCAGCCGCAACCATGAGGATGATCAGCGTCAAGTCTTTACATGCATCCCATACGAAAGCCTACATCAAAGCAACAACACAACAAGAATAAGTATCGCAGACTCCCATAGAGAAAGGAGGAAAGAAACATAGAATATAAAGGAACCTCAGCGTACCAAAAAACTCTTTCCTTTCTTGCGAGGATATGTATTTGACCCAAAAGCATTTCGCCTTGCAGCCAAGTCAGAATCATCACCACTGATCCCTTTCTCTGCATCAGTCTTCAGCATACTTGCTATACCTAAAATCTGTAACGGAAGTTGTAAGGCCGAAAGCTGAAACTATCAAAGTAAAGTTGTATTGAAAAGGTACCAGGATTAGCTCACCCCTCCATATTGTTGGAGCGCAGAGTAGTTGTGATCTCTGTTTAATGCAGTAATCTGTTCTTCTTTGATTCCAAAGCCAAGTGCTCCATCAGCAGGTGGTACTGCAGAAGTCAGCATTAAAGACAAAAATGTTAAATAATTATGCGAATAAAGTGTCATTCACTCTCATAGACAATGCTCTGCATAAAGATCATCAATGTAGAATCAGCTAGCATACTCTGCAGTAGCACGCATAAATGCCTAATGTCTCTAAAAACCCTCTTGGAAAGCATAAGGATAATGATAGGGTGCAGATGGAAAATAATACTAAAGCACTCATAGATGCGATAAATATAACATGTCGTTATTGAAAGTACAGCACTAAAACTAATTATCACACTGTGTCCAGCAAAATAATACCTGGTGCCTCCTTTGGCTGGACATGGATTCTACCAGCTTCTTTGAAACGAAAGGCGGCCTGAACAAGAAAATAAAGATTGAAGCAAATAGCAATCAAATATTAAAAAAGGATGGGAAAGTTAATTTCTCTGAGACATACTCTTATGACATGAGCCTGAGCACGAATTTTTCTTCTAACTTCCTCCTTTTGCTCCTCCTTTTTCAAGTCAAGTGTGTACCTAAAGCGCCTTGATGCATTCAGTACAAGGGCTGCTTGCTGCAGTTGAAACAAGGGAATTATGAAATCGTAAAAATCAAAATACAGCATCAAACCATTGATCATTAGCAGAAAAACTGATGCCTCCCTAGCAAAAGAAAGACAAAGCAGTAGACGTTGCAGAATCCAACAATCGCACTGAATGCTAGGAAGGTGCACCAGACCAGTTATACAGATACAGGCAGTGAAATTAACAATTACTCCAGCATTCAACAAGACACTCCACAACCCATACAGAGTACTACCATTTGATATTTAGGGGACCTCAACTAGAAAAACATTAATACGAAAAACACTACAAATGTCAATGCCCTGTTTTGTTGATCACTCCGGTACCATCTGATAAAAGCCATGACTCTTGCAGAACAAAGGGAAAGAAAAAAAAGATACACCAGGTCACAAATAAAAGGATGTGCAACCAGCACAAAATATACATCAGAAAATTAAAGAGTATTTGATACATTGTGTGAGATACACTACAATTTTAGGGTAAGAACAACTCCTGTATCTTTGTCAATTCATTAAGGATGTTTGTTGTTGGCTAAACGCAACAGGAGCATAAGAATCAAGAAGACGAGATTTTTTTCTTCTAAGAAATGGAAACCTATAGACCCCCCGCCTTTTTTGCTATGGCCCTGAGTGGATTTTAAAAATCTATAGCTGTCTCTGCCTGTTATTCAAATAAATCCAGCGTAGTTTTCCAGTTGTTACTAAAATCATGAATAAGATGCAATGTGGCCCCAGGAGTTATGGAAAGGCCACAGAAAATCCTGAGGAAACCGCAGATGACAACTACAGACTTTTTACTGTATTTAAGGTTCCAGATTAAGAAACACTCAAAATAGAAAGAATTACAAACAAATGCCATTTTCATTTTGTAACGAGTTACGAACAGACAAGGAGGACAGTAATGTTTGGATTTAGATGCCTAATCAAGTTTGGAGCAAACTGCAAAAGCAGCCCATCCAACAACCATCAGGAAACCAACGTTACGTATTCCAGCTTCAGTCAAACAAACGCGATGTCAGGTGTATCCGTGTATATATAAAATTAACGTGTGGGACCAATGCACCAACACGTAACATAACAAACTATTCGCCGCGTGTCAAACCTAGAATATTCTTCACCCACAGAGTTCTAAACAAAAGCAGTATTAGGAAGTAATGCGTTCTTATCAGGAAAAGTGCACACCGCACACAGTGAACCAAATCTAACGCCAAGTCCGGATGCTACGATCAAAAGGACCAAAAAATTCAAAAGTATTCAGGACACAGCGGGTGAAAGCGCGAACAAGTTCCAAAACAAATCAGGCGGCCGAATTTGATGACCGATAAATCGGTTCAGAATCAAATCTGGAAAAACTGGCTCAGCGCTTTACGCCCACTGGTCCCAAAGCCAAATCTAACTGACCCACAACAGGAAACCGCATCAATCAGATGCGTCCACTCTGATAAAAACAGCGAAAAAGGTAGGAAGGGCACATCTGGATTCAAATGGGCAAAAAAATCTCGTAAATGGCTCAATTGGAAGCTAGCGACTCCCGAATCTGAAGGCAAGCAGGAATGCTGAAGGGGAGCGCCGCAGTTAACGAACCGTCTAGATAAGAAAACCTAGTTGTGCCTGTTTAACTCCCTAGAACAACCAACGAAGGTGATGAAACCCGCCTGTTCATCTGGTAGCAACCGCAGCTCCAAAAATGGGAGAGACGAAACGGCGACAGCGAAAGCACTGAACAGACGCATACGAAATCTAACTCGCCAAACTTTGGACCGAATTAGAAAGGAGAACTCGATATTGTACAAACTCAAACCCCAAACCAAAAGAGCGCACAAAAATTCATCACACGAACCAACAAATTTGGGGAGGTTTCCTCTTCCGGAGAAAACAAATGAGCGCTCGGGCAGTTCAAAATCCACACCCAAACTGAACGAACCACTCCGGCAAACGCAAAACACAAACGGCGTGACACGCTGCCACCAAACCGGCCATGGGGAGTTGGGGACCCCAAACCAGTGAATACACACCACACTCCGCAGTCTGCACAGCTACGCTTCAAAAAATGGTGGTCGGTGGCCGAGGCCAGGAGGGAGGAGGGAGAAGGAGGAGCTCACCCGCCACTTTTTGAGCCGCTCCACCGTCGCTCCCTTGGCGGGGATGTCGAAGTAGTCGCCGACGCTGCCCCAGCTGTTGCTGCCCCCGCTGCGCCGCCGCGCCGCTCCGCCGCCAGACGACGAGGACTCCATCCCGCTCCGGCGCTCGCAGGAGAACCGCCGACCAAAGCCCTAAACCCCAGCCGCCGCGAACTTCCCGGCTCGGAGCAGCGGAGAAGGTGAGGAGGGTTTCCTTGGGGGTCGAATTTGGAGAGCCCCGGGCGGTTTGCTACAGAGCAGCAGCGCCGGTTACCGTAAGCAGCGCTTCCCTTCCGTCGTGGGGTGCCGCTATAATGGTGAGGCGAGTGAGCGGTGAGTATTCTCCAGGCGTGTTTTGTTACCGTCTCGTCGCTCGCTCGGACACTGGTACGAGCGCGGGTGGTCCGGCTTTGCCACCGTGATTAGGACAGTGTCCACCTGTAAAGTGTAATAGTAACGTTTTTTCGTCCTTGAAACGGCGAAGAGCTTTTATCTGCTCCGTTCGAAAAATTTTGAACTCAATTATATTCTAAAGTAAATTCAAAGTGAAGTGAACCGTGCAGTACGTTATCAACAGTGATTTGAAGGTCCGTACAAAGGGACGCGTGCAGGGAGCTTCGCCGGAATTTGCGACACAAATGTTATCATGTGTTAGCGGGTTTTGGGGGAAATTTCCAGCTTGTGTTTGCCTCGCTACTATTATTGGCTTTATAAACCTGGCCCCATGCACCAGCAACGCATCAGGCTTTACCAATGCCCTTTTTATGTGTGTTCTGCCTTTCGTTGTCACAGGAAGCAGAGTTGCCATTTGCAGATAATGGTCCTCCCGATCAGTAACATGCAAGAGCAGTTTGGTTTTCGTTCTGAACAAAGTGGACTGGTAGGTACTGTATCTTTCTGATTTAGACGTACCGGTACACAGGCATTGCACTTGCAGGGCTCTCTTTGCCTGTTCAATTTTCGCACCATATATACAACACTTTCTTCGCTATGATCTTGACTGAATTTGCAAGATGCAAATGCATGCCCAGTCTGAAGCAGAATGCGCGTATATAGGGCACAGCAATTACTTTCGTGTGGAGAATGCACACGTGTGGAGCCGTGTATGCTCACAAATACGAAACCGTTCTGCAAACCATTAGCGTCGATCGAATAATCAATCAATTCAAGCTTCCGTTCCTCCGCGACTACCTGCCAGCTAAAGATCTAACCGGCCAATCTGTTCAGCCTGGAGTAGAGCGGAAGATTTAATCATGGTTCACGAACTGGAATTTAAAGCGTCCATGTGGCCCCTCGTGAGGTTGCCATGCGGCCCAACGTGAAGACATCAATCAACTCGAGTACTTAGCCCGCGCAAAACGCATCCTCTCGCACATATGGAATGGAATGGAATGACGAGGCAGAACATGCCCTGCGTTCAGAAGAACATGATGCTTTTGTTAATTGTTTTTCAGTCGTCCAGGTCGCTCGATCCAACATGACTTTGATCGATCGGATTGGACGTACGATTCTTTTCCAACTGGCAGTTGGCATTGGGGTGCATGCACTGTATTGGAATTATGGAAGGCTTTAGCTTTACACCCTCGAAAGAATGTAGGTCCTGAGCCCCTGAATCGAAGCAAAACTGGAATTACGGAAGGCTTTAGCTTTACAAACTCGAAAGCACGTAGGTCCTGAGCCCCTCCCTGCGTTCGAAACGATCTGAAAGAAACGTGAAACCGAAGCTGAGGACGGGGACGACCTGTTGTTGTTCATTCATCCCACGCGGTTTCTTTGCCGCGGCAGGCAACAGAGGATGATGGAGCTTTGTACTTGCCAGCGAAAGCACGAGAGCACCTTTCCAAAAACACTGTTCGGGTAGAAAAGAAGAGAGGGAACCAAAGTCGGGCGTTGCGTGTCACTGATCTTGATCCATCACCTCGATCGTGGATGCCGCATCACGCCATTGGCCCCTGCACGGTTCTCGATCCCTTTCTTCGATGCAAGCATTTGCCATGGAAGTCATGGGGTTTGCTTTTCTTTCGGTGGCCGATGCCTCTACCTTCCCAACCGGGTAAGGGAATCATTCATTCATCGCCAAGTGCAAGCCAGCTGCTGCCCGGGGAGGAACGAGGGTTTTCCATCACTGATCGATGATGCAACGAAAGAGAGATAAAGCAGCAGCGAGCGACGGACTTGGCGAGAACAGACAACAGGCAAAAAGGCCGGGGCTTGTTGAAATAGGATAACGTTACGTGTAGCAAGCGAGAAAGCACGCCGAGACCGAGCTGGTGTGGATCAGAGAAGAGCCGAATCGATGGTCTTTTGGACGTAAGAAGAAAAGCTTAGCATCGACAAAAGCTAAGTATTAAAGTAACAGGTGGTCGACGCAGGCAAATAAAAACAAATAGCGTGTTATGAGGTGGCACAAGAGCGAGCCTTGTATCTTCCACCTTCTTTTCAATTATTTTCGAAGGAATGATAAGAGGAACTAGAACTCTCGGAAGCTTTGATCGGTTCCTGCGAGCTTTTTCTTGGTCTGAGCTGAGGTGGCGACGAGTGCCGAACACGCGTCCGCACGCGAACCCTGCCGTATCATTTCCTGTGAAGCGGGTTGTTCCGGATCACGATCTTCTTCCGTAGCTTTCGGACCGAATAATCGCGAACTGTTCAGAGAAGCGAGGAATGTCTTGCCTGTTCATCGCAAAACAAATGCAGCTTGTTCGTTTTGCTTGCTACAATTCAACAGCTACAGTGTCTGCAGTTATTTTTTCAACATAACCGATAGTATTCGTAGTTATTTTTTCAACGTCTGCTACAGAGTTGTGGTGCAGCCGAACAGGGACATGGCTTTTGCCTGTACGATTTGTAGACCCCAATTAGCAGATTAATTAATTTACCTTGAATTATTTATCCTAGTAGTTAGCTTTGCAAACGACAGGCTGCTAGATGGTTGGTAGCTGAACTAATCGCGCGTGCGTAAGTTTGTGGCAGGTGGCAGCGCGCGGTCACGGCCATGCAGATTTGGAAGTCGTCGTGCCGTACGTGGCGTTTTGGTTGGTGAGAAGCGAGACAGAGCGCGACGGAGAATCGATGCAAAAGGAAAGGGCAGGCCAAATCGTGTTTGTCGAGAACAGAAGCGGGGAGAAGGGTGGGCGGAGAAAGGCGAACCCGTCGCGACGAGATGATGTGGAACAGGTGGACAAGCAGGCAGAACGAGAGGGTTCCACGGCAGGAAGGAGCTAGTAGATGGTTTGTCTTGTCTTATTACGCAAAAACCTTGTGCATTCTCGTCTCAGCGCGCATGTCCGTCCCGACGCGGACGCCGCGGATTGGGCAAAAGCGTCCGTGAGACGAAGGGTGGGCGACTTGGCCAAGCCGTACACGCACGAGGACGGCGCCGCGGCAGCGGGCATCTCGCGTCCGTCACCCGCCACGCGGCGGCAGGGCTCACGTGGCGCGCGGATGGGTGCGAATCCACACCTGGAGAATCAGGTGCGGCCCGGCGGCCGCGTGTCGAGTTGAGAGCGGCAGCTGTGGACTGGACTGTGGATGAAGAGATCGGACGGCACGTGGCCCCGGCATGGGGGTCAGACGCTGCTTTCCCTGCCGCTCTGCCGACTGCCCGCCCTCCACGCCTCTGGCACCGTGCCGGCCACGCCGGGCGCCGGTCCAAGAGCGGACGGAGCTCACGTTCTCTTCTGCCGACTTCGTAGTCGCTTGACCGCGGTCAAGGATGCCTCAAATGCTTGACCTTGGAATCGTAAACTATTGGTGCTAATCCACACCCTCCTCCCTGTCAAGTCTTAAGCCAGTCCTGCTTGGGGCCTTTGAGATCTTGAGCTCCGTCCGTTTTGCCGTGCTCAGCGGTATTTTAGACAGCGATCGGTAGCTCAGCTCGAGCACGACACTCCCGTAGTTGGAGAAAAGACAACGTTCGATCTCTCTCGCTTTGCTTTTTTTTTTTCTAAAGGAACGATTTATTAATATGCAGGAAAATTAGTACATCCCTTTTTACACGCTAGGACCCTAAAGAAATTAGAAATTACAAAACGATCCCTCCTGTTCATCTTCTTCATCTAAGCCGAACGCTGCAGCAGCCATGGCCTCGCCAAGATGCGCCCTCAATCCATCAGCAGGAGGCTTGAAACATTTTTCAGTCGCAAATTCCACCGTCCAGGAACATTCTGGACGGATTTGCCACGAAAGAAACTTCGATCTGAATGAGCATCGACGACCTCGTTGCCAACCAGAAAAAGGAAGCAGAAATCCGACGCAGATACAGTCGAAACTCGACTTTATCCACTCGGAAACACCATCTACCACCGCCAGCATCGCCGCCGGCGAGGAGAACCATGAACCCAAAGGGGGTACCAAGATCGTCACTCCTTTCGCAAAAGAGAGGAAGAAAACTAACCTTCACCAGGCATCACCGATGACCTCGCCGCCGTTAGCGTCTCTGTCTTCAGATCCGTCGTGAGAGGACGCAAATCCAATCAGCCTCCACATAGACACCGCCGGAATCCTAATCCTAACTGCAAGCTTCTACTAATCAAACTAGGCTACTAGGAAGGAAGGAGCTTCCCTCTCCAACCCGCCTCCGGCAAGCCGGAGGGGAGAGGAGGGGGGGCCCGGCGGCGGTGACTCTCTCGCTTTGCTTGATTGCTTCCAAGTCCGTCCAAAACGAACCAGACAGCACGCTCATCATGCAAACAACAAATCACGCGACAAACCTCCCTGAGTCCTGTCACAGCAGTATCCACTGTTTTGGTTTCTTTCGATACACCGGCCACCACCTTTTCAGCCCTTGCAATGTCTAGTTACAGTAACCCCCGGTACCCACACAGCACACAGCATAGAACATGGCCTTGACCAGACAGCTGCCGCTTCGAAGTGAACGGTGACAGATTGATAAGTTTGGTGGCTGGTGGCCAAGCTCATCCGTTCACGAGTGTACGCACCCACGGGCCACGGGACAATCTGGACTCCACTGCACGCACGCTGTGTCAACAAAGAGTGGAGCCTCTACCCCTCTGTATGCAAACTCTTGTTGACATCCTCCTCTCTCCATCTGCCGAGTAGACGGAGCGTAGCTCAGTTGGTCGCTTGGCAGAGTTCCCTCCCAGGCAGCCGACCGGGGTTCGAACCCCGCGTCCGCACGAAGCGGCAATTTTGGTTCACCTCCCTGCTGTGGCATGGCCCCATATTGGGCTGCGGTGTGGGCAAGCTCGGCCCAGCAGGCTTCGGTGAGTCTTTTTTTCTTAATGATTTAGGAGGACGTCGGATCCTTAGATCTTAATTTTTTCTCTCTCCATCTGTCGTCAACCGTGTGGGACTCCCTATCAGTAGACCGTCCGACGCTTAACGTTCGATAGAATGGCCCATGGAGCCCAATAACTCATTAAAATTGGTCCATTTAAAGCAACTTAGTTTACCGACTAACCGTCAACATTTTCAAATAACAGTTTCAACATTTTCGTAAGCCTATATCAATATTTTCAAACAACAGAGTTAACATTTTCGCTAAAAATGTTGACATAGCACATAAAAAATGTTGACACAGTGAAAACAAAATGTTGACATGGTACATTCAAAATGTTGACGCAAAATTCGAATTTAAAAAAATTAAAAAAATATTTATATTAGATCTTATTTTGTAGCATTAATTCTAAACAACATCATGCTTCAAACGGATTCGAAAACAGCTTACGGTTTGGGAGAAAAATGAAATTTGAAAACCGGTTCTTTTTCTCCTTCCTCCCACTCGCCCCAATAGGAAGGTGACACGTGTCAGTTTCTGGTTCCTCCCCTTTTTACCGGATTGAATCTCACGCGTTCATCTAGTCTCGCACGGATCTCAAACACTGACCTATTAAAAGTTAACCATAACCCGCCCTACGTATAGGATCCACGCAACCGTGTCGCTCTCGCGCTACGTGACAACAAATATATCAAAAAGAAAAAGTGCAGCCCATTAGCCCAACAAGCATGAATTTTTATTTTTATTCCATTGCTTTTCTTATATTTTGAAAGTTTCTAAAGAATTAGTCCAACAATTTTCGCATATAATTCAACCACTGTGACAGCTGATATGAGATGTTGTAATTCGATTATTTTGTTCTATTCCGTCAAACTGCAGAGAGTGTTCAACTTTTCTTTTGCCATTTGTTGAAACTAATTATAAATAGTATATTCTTTTTTTTAATTCTTCAAAATGCAATCAAGATATTATATCTTGGTTTGTTTTAGCGTTTTTCCTCTGTCACAATCGGCTGAAAAATCACGTTTCTTCAATAACAGCTCGTTCGTCAAATAGCCTAGCGATGGCACCTTTGATCAAAACCGCTTCTGCCCTGTATGTTTTGTCATCGCTTCTGCCTGTAACAGACAAACAGCGTTGGCCATCTGTTCTTGATCAACCGTCTTGAGATGTACACTGAAAGACACCCTCTATTTCAATCGACTGAAAAATAGCAATCCCTCGAGAGGTTTGTTACATTTATTGTGTGCAACATTTATGGCAAAATTAACGTACAGATCGTTTAACAATTTCGTTTGGACCGGGCCAAGCTGGGTTGTCTATTCCTTCGTTGGAGCATTTAGGCCCAAAACTCTGAAAGCCCAGAGACGAGTCAAAGTAAAGCTACAGAGGGCCTCCACGGCCACACGTCCCGCGAACCCATCCTAGCCCAATAAGCAGCCTCGCGCGCCCTCGCCCCAGCCACCGCGCGCCAACGGGGGGGGGGGGGGGGGGGGGGGGGGGGGGGGGGGGGGGGGGGGAAGGAGAACTCCCCGCTTGATTTCCATTACTATTACTGAATGATAATGGTGGTCCAATGATGACCCAGTACAGGTTACAAATTTTAAACACCGGTAAAAAAAAGTGCTACATAGGAGAAAACAAATGACACCACGCGCTAACAATTTCTTCATCGTCGCGTTCCATGCGACATCGTCACAACTTGGATTCTTCTCGACAGGTGGTGAGCAGACGGGGGAGCGACGAGGATTCTTGCCAGAAAACAACTTCATTCCGGTGCTTCCAAAGTTGCCAGTAGCAGAGGAGGGCAAGGCAGTCTCTATGTTTGATCGGCGTCGCTGACGGCCAGCCGAGCTCCCATGCCCGCGACGAAGTTGGTTGCGCCGGAGGCTGACACCGATGGCATCCCAAAAAGACCGAGCAAAGGAGCAGCCATACATGATATGATCAGTATCTTCTTGCCCTTGCGAGCAGACCTCACATATGTCATCGTCCATAATATTCTTCTTCAGCAGGTTCTTCTTACACTGGATTCTCCCTTGCACCATGAGCCAACCAAAGAACTGCACGCGAGGGGGCGTTCGGTTTTGCCAGACAAAATTTGCAAATTCACAGCCAGGGTCCGTTGCATCCATGACAAGCTTGTATATAGCTGACGAGCGCAGAGTGCCGTCGGGAGAGAAGAGCTCGCTGCAACGTGCATCCGGCTCTCCGTGGTGAGTATCATGGCAGAGAGGATGTTGCGTGCCTCGGCGAGTTCCCCTTCCGCGACTCGGAATAGTCTCGGCACAAATTGCTGCAGTAGACCCTCCTCAAACACTTGATGTACAGAAGCCTTCGGCCGCTTGGAATGGCTGGCGAGCGCGGGGGGTAGAGGTCCGATAGCCTGCCAGCATCGAGCCATGATCGGTGTCCCAAGACAAACCACACGGGCGTGCACAACTCGGCAACTCTTTGTCCCGTTCCTACACGACTAGTCCACCACCACATGCGAGCAACGAAGGGGAGTACCATGGCGAGAGCCTGGGCGTCGCTCCCCGCAGACATCCTCGAAGAGATCTCCAAACACCTATCCACCGAGGCTGACCACCTCCACGTCCACCAGGTATGCGCGCACTGGCGCGCTTCCACCTCTCTCCCGCCCGCCGCCCGCCGGCCGTGGGTCGTCGCCAGCCGCCCCTGCACCTGGGACAGAACCGCTCCCGCGGGCCGCTACTCCGTGTGGCTTCTCGACGGCGTCCGGCACGTCGACAACTTTCCGGCCCCGCCGGCCGGCGTCCCGTGGTGTTGCGGCATGCCCCGCGGCTGGCTGGCACTGTCGGACCACGACAAGTCGCCGACTCGCGTCGTCCTCTGGGATCCGAGCTCCGGCACGGAGATCGCGCTCCCGGCTCTGCGTTCCGTCCTCCAAGTGTTCCTGTCCGAGGACCCGCTAGCCGCGCCGCAGCGCTGGATGGCGTTCGCCAGCCAGCGCAGGGGCTGCGTCGCGCAGAAGATGTACTTCTGGCGCCCCGGGGATGACGCGTGGAGCCTCATGATGCTCGGGGACTACGACAGCACCGTCCGAGTCGACAGCGTCGCCTTCCACGACGGCAAGATATTCTTCACCGACTACAACCACGTGCTGTTGATCTACGACCTCAACAACGCTGCCGGGGGGACGGCGGCGGCGCCTCCAACTCCAACCTTGGTTCGGGAGCTGAACCTCCAGCACGTGGTGAATCCGCTCTGCCGGTGCCCCAATTTCCACATCATCCGCGCGCGCGACGCATGTGGTCGCGTGCAACAGCGACCTCCTGCTCGTCGTGCTGCACGGTACAGACCACCAGTGTTTTGCCGAAATCTACAAGCCGGCGGACTGGACGGCGAAACGCCTGGAGCTTGGCGACAGGGTGACGGACCTCGGCGGCCACGCGCTTTTCTTGGGTCGGGGCGATGCCTTCGCCCTGCGCGCAGAGGACTTCCCTTGGATCAGAAGAAACTGCGTCTACTTCCTGCCACACGGTCAACTATCACAACTCTATTGGCTACTTGTAGTTGATCTAGAGTCTAGTGTTTTGAAAAGATATCCGTGTCCTCAAAAGCACAAGGAGGAAGGAAGCAAATGGTGGCCCTATTCCTGGTTCTGCCTCAAGAGGCCCTTCTTCAAGGAGTGATAACAGAGCATTTGAAAACTAATATATAGTTCTTCCGGACCTACGCCGATGTGTAGAATTTCTAATTTCAGTGTCTGACTAGCAGTTTGCTCATGCGTTGCAACGAGAGAGAGCCAAACTTTTATGCTCATTGTTGATGTACAACAAATTCCTAATAATTGTTTACCTGGAAAATGAAAGACACAAATTTTGGTTAAGTTATTAGTCATCTTGTGTGTGCCATAATTTTTCTTCCACTCTATGTAGGAAGACCCAGAGATACAAACCTAATGGAACATTTATATATGCATTTCATCGTAAGCTTATTAATTGTGGAAGAAGGAGACATGCAATCGTTGCAGAAACATGAATACAAGCGTTACTGGTACAATGCTTTACTGCTGGGTTAAACAGAGAATGGTTAACGGTTAGACAAATATTGTTTGCCAAATGTAAATCCTTAAAAAAATGTACTCATGTACTTTCAGCAAGAGATGATGGCATTTCAGACAAGATTCATCAATAGAACAGTAAAATATTAAGCTTTAATGTAAACTCCAAAGGATTGAAATATTCGCTTGGAGATGGCAAAAGACAAAACACCAACATGCTAGTAAATCCTAAATATTCTTATTTTCATATTTGTATCAATGTCCAATAACCTCATTGAACAATCATAAACTTGAACAGATATTTTTTTTTACACATATTGTTATTCAACATGTAACATCCAAGTTTTCTAATCACAGGACACATCAAATTTGAATTGGCTTCAGTATGTAAGCCATCTAGCTTGTACGCATGAATATGGTAATCTTCAATGAGGAATGAAGACCAAATTGATGAAGCCTTTAGGATGATGAAAGGTGGTCAGAAATATAGGCTACCATATTTCAGAGACTATCGTCATTCTTTTGGGTGATTGCATTACAAGTCTTCAACGAAATGTTGAAAGGTGAAGCTATAGCGAAAAGTAGAAGGGACACACTAGTATGACACTATATTACCTCAATAAATTGATAAGTTGTGTGTATAAATTAAATTATTTTGGCAAGTGAATAATTTTTATATAAATGAGCCGTTTGTGTATTTTTGTTAAGTGAAACTACATAAATTCAATAATTAGATCATGTCAGACCTTAGTTCGACCATCACCACGAGACAATAGTTTAGGGCACACATACATTCAATAATGATTTGTTACCAAAACAAATGACCTATAGCTTCTTTCTTTTTTTTAGGTAAACCATAACCTATACCTAAGAAGATACATTAATAATTAATATAATATGTCATAATGTGGTTATACAGAATGGATGTTCTGCACTTCATACATTTAAGTACTTTAAAGTAAATATGATAATCTGATACGTGGCGGAATGAAGACCATGAAAATTTGTCAATAATAATATCAAACATAGACACGTTACCAGCAAAGTAAAAATATTATTTCAAAGGAAAAATTCCAACTACTCCCAAGTATAGTATAGTCGGAGTCTTGGGAAAAAAAAACACTAAGTGTATATAATGGCGACCTCAGTCATTAATTGATGCTCCGTGGCGTCCACATACGAGTATACGACATATCGTAGCTTCACATGTTGCGGCGAGTGAGGTGTGCTATACGGAGGAGAGGCGTAACGCGAGAGGGCTCGCGGCGGTTGGTTGCGGCAGTGGAGCATAGCAGCTAAACAAATGGCGGGAACTCCAGTCGGTTGCCAACCGGTTCATGGTTAGTGCGCCAATTACACAAGCAGCTTCCGAACCCCAAGGGATGAGACGGCACATCCAGTGCACGCAGCGCGCCCGTCAACCACACGTTGCAGTGACAACCCGACAATTCCATTGGCCTGAAGAATTACGTAGCAGATGGATGCTGGTTCGGCGTGAATACAGCTGCCATCAGTAGTGTGCCGGAGACGATAATCTGCTCCCATCCGGCGCCCCAGGCGGCGCGTGGCCACGATGGTGTAGCAACTCTACTCCCACGAGCACGTTCGTCTCGTGTCGTGCCGCAGCTGCCGCTCTTCTGAACCGGCGAGGCCCACGGCCTCTGGCGTTCGAGATCGAGGTCTGACGTGTCGACGAAAAGCGCGACCCCCCGCCGTGGCTGGTTCGCCGCCGAATACGGCAGGCGGGGCAGGGGCCAAATGCGTCGCGTCTCGTCCTCTGCACCTTCTCGCGTCGGCTCTGTTCAGTACCCGCCGCACTTGCGCAAAAGCCACGACTTCGGCGCGGCCGTGCGACGTCGGTGTTCACGCATCGCTCTCCCTCTTCCCACTCCATAATTAGCAGCCATCGAGCGCGGCAGAGCTCCGCCGCCCTCCGGGTCATCACGCTCCTCCCGCGCGCGCCATGTACTGGGCGGCGTCCGATGCCAACGCCCCGATCGGCGACGGCGTTTCCCTCCAGCAGGACACGCGTCCTCATTTCACAGGAGCGTGCCAAATCCGCGATGGCCGGCGAACCACCACGGCATCGGGCTGACGAGCCCGGCGAGGAAGAAGACTCCCGCGAATCGGCTAATCTGGACCGCATGGATGCCGACGAACGTAGCCAGGGGTGGTCGCTATTCGAAATAGCGACCGGCCGGTCGCTATCGAAATAACGACCACCCCGAGTGGTTCGCACGCAGGGCCGCCTCGGCCTCACACCGTGGATTGCCGGAGCGCCGCCGCTCTCCGGCCGTACTTAGCGTCTCCACTCCCCCTACATGTCTCTCTGTCGCCTACAGTTGCCTTGCACCAAACTTTGGCCAAATTTTCAGCTAAGCACCGGCTGCTGGACTGGCATGGCAGCGCCCAAGTTCAGTCGAAGGTCGAAACGGCTATTGCAGTCTATACCTCTAATTTCCTGATCGGATGGTGATTCGAATAAGTCAAATCTAAATCTATCTCCTTCGTATTCGCGAAAGAACAAAACTGAATTTCATTTTGAAAAAAGAGAAATGTGAGTGCATTCTAACCTCTGGAGCTTTGCCCTGTATTGCTGGAGCCATGAAAACGAAGATTGCCGATGCAGCTTAACATGGTGAATCCATGGCACAAAATTCCATGAAATATTCAGTGAGAACCATGGACCGCAAAATATCCCTTCTTGTTCTGTGGCATGCAGACATGGGGATCACAACATGCAGGTTAGCAGCACACGGCATGATTCCAAATCCTGATCGACTTTGATACCTCACCGCTCACCGGATACGAGTGTATGCGCCAATATTACCAAGCTGCTGGTCTCCTTTTGTTCTGGGGCATGTACAGGGAAAAGGGGTCCGATGAGTGATCACAGGCACTGCTGCCGCCTGCGCTCGGCCCCTGAATGAAGAAACGGATGACTGAAGCACTGCCGGGCAGATAGCCGGTGTATCAACAGGCCATACTGCCGGAACGCCATGGCGATACGCAATTCGTCATGTTAGCGTTTGAGTTCGGCCCTTTCCTGTTCAGATATTTGTCCATCCGTTCGCGTAGTATCCTGACATATCCTGGACCATGCCGAGCGCCAAACTGTATATCCATTTCAGGGAAGAGCCTGTACCTCGTTTCTCGCTTAACGATTCCATTTCCACACAGCAGAAAAGAGTAGTCATGGACAATGAATTTGGCGACACGTCTTCACGAGTTCCATGCAACAGCCACATATCATAACCCCTTTCGCCAGCTGCCATTTCAGAGGTCGCTTTGCTGCTCTGCTGGTTCCGGCTGCAGTACTACGGTACTACCACACTGTGCTCATCTG
Organism: Eragrostis nindensis; assembly: GCA_012490785.1. Classification (NCBI taxonomy): domain Eukaryota; kingdom Viridiplantae; phylum Streptophyta; class Magnoliopsida; order Poales; family Poaceae; genus Eragrostis; species Eragrostis nindensis. The sequence continues at coordinate 90,774 of JAAXCT010001390.1, forward strand.
GTAAAATGTAGATGCCGACCGGCCGGCCCTTGCTCTCCAGTTTTATCGGATAATCTCTTTCTCAACCGCGTGTTCAAACTTCAAAGATGTCGACGACGGCGACTTCTTTGATACTACATGTTGCTGTTGAGTTGGGCAGACAATTCGGCCGGCAGTTGCAGAGGCGAGAGCGATGCCTTCGGTTGCTTTTCGGTCTCTGAGAGAGAGAGCTGCAGCAGCACCCTCAGATGGAAGCTTCCGATCGAGATGGATAATTAATACGTTGTGTTATTCCTCGCAAAAAAAAAACGTTGTCTTATTAGGACAAGTCGTTTACCAGGTCATCTTTACTGCTGACAAACAGCTCCAGATCGAGCACACCGGTGAAAATTTCCTACTGTCTCCCGGCTCATCACAGATTCACTGCACCGGGACAAATTCAAAGTACCTGCAGGTTCACTGCATCGTAAATTTGTTGTTTAAAATGATCCGTGCCATCTACTAGTCGATTCCAGTTTCATGTTGCCATGCGAGGTTTATGTCAGCGCGTGCGCACGTAGAAATTTCTCAGGTCAACTTCCATGTCGCTGGCTATTGTACTCTATATCTTGGCTGCATAATATAATACTAGTACTAGCAGTAAGATATACTAAAAGGGACCGCGCGCACGTTTTTTTCCCTCTCCTCTGACTCCTCTTGTGAAGATTCCAGAAGTAGTTTGCGCTGATTTTGTTACTACTAGTTTCTTTTCGTAGTTGCACCCAGTTAGTCGGTGAGGCAAATAATGTTGTTTACACGTGCCGTACGTGTAGATATATCTATAAAGTCAGGAAGGCGACAAGAAACAGCTGCCGATATGATATGAAAATCTCTCTGATGACAACGATGGTATTTGTAATCAGCGGCCGGTTGCAGACATAGCAACTCTGAAACGCGTTCAAATTAGCCACCGAACGCTCGTGCCAAAACTAGCCTTTTAAGCATGCAGACGGCGTGCAGGAGAGGAACATATATGTTTTTTTTTGAAAACTAGGCAGGAGCACTGCCTTTTCATTAAGCAGAAAAGAGAAAGTTTACAAAAATTACATTTGGAGTATTACATAATTTGCTGATTACTCTCGACTTGCAGTGGAGGAAATTGAGTCGCTCCACACGCTCTAGCACGCAACGCCATATCCTCCTTGATTATTTTAACTACCTCCACCGGCTCCATTGATGTGTTGGCAAAAATCCTCCTGTTTCTCTCGTTCCATAGGTGCCATGCAGTGTAAATCATGACAGCTGCTTTTGATCGGCGTTGCTCTTTCGATGAGGTTTCCATGGCTTCATTCCACCATTCTTGAGTTGAGCTGCTCTGTAGATTTGGAGGCTGAACCATATTGCCTGTCCAGTCAGTGATTCTTTGCCAAACTTGCAAGGCATATGGGCATTGCAAGCATAGGTGCATCGCTGTTTCTGGTTGCTCATTGCAGAGTGGGCACAATGGATTGCATGGCCAGTTTCTGATTTGAAGTTTGTCTGCTGTGAGGATTTTTTGCTGCATGAGAAGCCATCCAAAGAACTTATGTTTTCCTTCTGCATGTGCTCTCCATATAGTTGTTGCATCGAATGTGTTGTAAGACCCCTTGAATTGTGCGAGGTATGCTGATTTGGCCGTATACTGCCCATGATCTGTCCAGTTCCATTTTATTTGGTCCGGTTGATCATTCAACTGAACTCCATCTGTCAGCCCCCAAAGCATGACGAATTGTGCCATTTGATCCACTGTTGTCATTCTCTCGAATACTTTAGTCCATTGGTTTCCTTGCAGTTCTTGTCGCACAGTCCTGTTCTTTCTTTGTGCTAGCTTGAACAGGTCTGGCGCCAGGTCCATCGGGGCCTGTCCATACAGCCAACTGGACTGCCAAAACCTTGCCGTGTGCCCATCTCCCACTGTCACCGTTGTGCTTATTCTGAAAAACTGCCTGTCTACCGCATCACATGGCACTTGTGTTCCTACCCATGGCCTTTCTTGGCCAGTCCATTCAAACCAAAGCCATCTGAGTCTGAGGGCTCTTCCGAAGAACTCTAAGTTCTGTATGCCAAGGCCTCCCAGTTTCTTTGGTCGCGCAACATGCTTCCAGTTTACTAGGCAGTGTCCCCCATTAGCATTCTCACTTCCTTTCCAGAGGAAATTCTTCTTATTTTGTCTATGACTTTTATGGCCCACTTTTTCAAGGGGAACACCGTGATGTGGTATATAGGCACCGCGGATAGCACAGAATTTACCAGCCTTAACCGGCCTGATTTATCCAAGTATTTCCCTTTCCACAATGGTAATTTAGCTGAAACTTGGTCAATCAATGGTTGCACATCTCCTTTTCTCAACTTTCTGATGCTTAGTGGCAGTCCAAGATACTTGCATGGGAATGCTTTGATCTCACATGGAAATGGTTGCATGACTTCATTCAGATCAATCCCATCACACTTTATCGGGTACACTGCACACTTCCTTATGTTTATTTTCAGTCCTGATGCTTCTCCAAAGGCCTGTAGTATTTGCTGGATAACTTGGATTTCTTCCCTGTTTGGGTTTGCGAATATTGCAGCATCATCTGCATACATACTTATTCTTAGTTTTGCGACTCTATTATTGATTGGTTTTAGGAGATTTGCCTCTGTTGCCAGCGCCAAAATCTTTTGCAGTGGCTCCATAGCAAGAATGAAGAGCATAGGAGAGAGGGGATCTCCTTGCCTTAAACCATTCCTGTGATTAAAACTTTTGCCTCGCACACCATTCAGCAACACTGATGAGTTTGATGATGCTAGAAGAGCTGATATCCATTCCCTCCATCTCCTGCTAAATCCCATTTGTTGCAAAACTTCCATCAGATAGTCCCATCTCACACTATCGAAGGCTTTAGCAATGTCCAGCTTCAAAAATAGAGTTGGCATCTTTGCTCTATGTACTTCACGGATTAAGTTCTGAGTGTATAGGAAATTATCTAGAATACTTCTCTTCTTTATGAATGCACTCTGAGTTCTGGATACTATTTTGTCAAGTTCTTTTGCTAGTCTATTTGCCAGCAGTTTTGAGATGAGCTTAGCCACACTGTGTGTGAGACTTATGGGCCTATAGTCAGCCATTGTATTTGCTCCTTCTTGCTTTGGTATGAGCACGATGAGGCCGGAGTTCAGTAGGTTCAGTTGATGTCTATGATGGTCAAAGAAAACTGTTTACTGCCTGCAGCACATCATCTTTTATTATTTCCCAGCTTGCTTTGAAAAAAGTGCCAATGAAGCCGTCGGGCCCAGGAGATTTTTCATTTGGCAACTCTTTGACCACTTTGTAAATCTCATCATCAGTGAATGGCAGCTGCAAATGATCCAGGTTTTGTCTTTGTATTCCAATCCTGTCCCAGTCAAAGGTAAATGTTCTCTGTCCTGGCTCTCCCAACAGGTTTGCGAAGTGGTCATACACAACTTCCTCCTTTTGCTGGTGTGTGCGCACTTGGCCCATGTGACTTTGCAAGGACTGAATAAAATTCTTCCTTTTCCTCCCATTCGCCCTTAGGAAGAAAAGCTTTGAGTGTGCTTCGCCTGCTTTTATGCTTGTGAGCCTCGACTGCTGTCTTAGCCTTAGTTTCTCTACTGCTGATAAACCCAGTACTCTGTGCTTGAGCTCCCTTTTGAAACATATTTCCTCTGCACTTAGTTGCCTGTGCTCTTGTACTATATCTAAGATGGCAATCAATTTCCTGGCTGTATATAGCATCAGTTTGTTATTGCCTATTTTGCTCTTTGCCCATTTCTTCAACTCTTTTGCTGTCTTTTGCAGCTTGATGTGCAGATTTAGAAAGCTATTTTCAGTGTTGGTAGGCTGATTCCATGCTAGTTGCACCACGTCTTGATAACCTTCAATTTTAGGCCAGTAGGACTCAAATCTGAAGCCCTTGTATATTCTTTTTTGGATGTCTCCTACTAACAGTAATGGACTGTGGTCAGATACCATTGAAGAGATGGCACTAAGCATGCAGTTTGGTAGCATCAACTCCCACTCATTTGTACAAAAAGCTCTGTCGATTCTTGTCAATGTGTGATCATTAGTCCATGTATATTTTCTGCCCTGTAGTTGAATTTCTCGGACTTCCAAATCATTTACTGCATTTCTGAAGGCTTCCATGACTCTCCTATTGATATTGGCCGTGCTTTTATCCTGGGCATCAAGAATCATGTTGAAATCTCCAATAATTAACCATTTGTCCCCCACTTCTTGTTTGACTTGTCTCATTTCCTGCAGGAATTCTATTTTGTCTTGATCCTCTTGTGGGCCATAAACTCCTGTGATCCACCATTCTGTTGGCGATGTTGTTGCCTCAATCTGGACTGTGGCTGAATACTGTTTTATTTGCGCTCTCTTTATTTTATAGTGATCTTTATGCACCGCCAATAAAACTCCTCCCCTAGTGCCTTGTGCTGGCAGGAAGGTAAAGTGCCGTGTGAAATGTGCCCCTAACGTTTCTTGAACCACGGCCTCGTCAATGTTGTCTAGCTTGGTTTCCTGTAAACACACAATGGTGCTACCTGTGTCCTGCACAAAGTCCTTGACCACTTTTCTCCTTGCCGTATTGTTTAAACCTCTGACATTCCAATTGAAACAAATGCAGTGCTGATCATTCATGATGCACACAGAAACATCTCCCACCGTAGTCCAGTGTTTGCAGCACATTGCATAGATGTTTTGACCAGCAACAAGAGAGCACGAAGGGGATGTAAGCATTCCTCAGCCTGTTACTGAACAATATGCAGACAACCACACTAGGTATTCGACACTACAAAAAAGACAAACTATTGCTTAACATTAATAAAACTAGGTCCTCCCCCCCTTCCTGGCGCTGCTTGCTTCCTCTTCTAGTCATCTGCATGGACTGCCAACACATCACGAAAATCTGTGGCCTGCTTTTCAAGGCCAAACAATTCTCGCAGTTCATTCATCGTTTCTGTTGGCAAGGGTTGTGCGAACTGTTCTGCGAGTTGGCCAGAGGTTGTGCCTTCATCGTGCTCTTCATCAGTGAACCCGAGCTTCTTTCTAATGAGCTCAATGGCCTGCTCTTCCATTGTCTTATGCTTTTTCTCCTTCATCCTGCTGGCTATCCGTTCACTCCTCCTTGGTGTGTCTGCTACAGTAGTATCCTGCCTTTTCTTTTTCTGTGTGGTCTTCTTTCTCTTTTGGAACATATATGTTGCTTTCACTGTTCTTGAGACGCCAACTTTTTTCTAATTTCTTTTTTGAAGCTGACCGACCAAGCGTCCATGTCTCGGATGGTCCTTCCCTCGCCGCCAGCTGCCGAGTTGCCTTCGTTAGCATGCACCTTTCAATCGGACAAATTAATTAGTACATATCACATATGGCGATAGAGGAGATAATTTTAGTGTAACCGCATGAGTGTTTTTTTTTAATTTGGACATTTCTGTGGATACTTTTTTTACCTTTTAGAAAGGAAAGCTCCTTTTTCGAAAGATTACCCCTGTCTTTGTTTATGCTTCGGATTGGAACAAATGACTCGCCCACGCCTACGAATCAGTCGACATTTTGTACAAATTTTAAGAACGGAAGTTCTTATTTTCATATTTAGGTATTCCTTTCTTAAACTATGAATTTACTCGTTTGGAAAAAAATAAGCAGCCTCTTCACTTAAATTTTTAAATTTGGAATTTATTATCCTAGAAAAACTTAATCCTTTGAATCTTTGGTATCCTTCAAATCTTCAGTATCCTTCGAGTCTTCACAAGTTTTTTTACGGCGGCGGTGGGGATCGATGGAGGCGCACTCTGTCTTTCTGTCCTACTGGACTCGCACGTTTCTGCATTCATTTTTCTCTTTTTGCCTTCTTTTCGGCTTCTACTGATTGGAGTAGTCGGTTTGAGAGTTTTGAGTTGCCGGTTGAGGCACATCTACTACTCCTGCACTATGTGACGAGATACGAGCGAAAGGCACAGGTAACGGACTGACGGAACAATGGGCCTTGGCATTCGGCAGGCTGCTGCTTTAAGGCCTGGCGTGCAACGCGACCCATCAGTCACCCAACCATGCGCACGCCGTGTATCATAAGCGAGTACTCCTAGTATCGATTTCTTCTGCCTGCAGGTTGCATGGCAAAGGGAAACAAAGGCAAAGTGAAAGACACGGCACCGGCCTCGAGACAGGAGGACGACCCGTGTAGTAACTAGTACTATAGCAGCATATTCTGCGAACTGATTCGTCGTGTGACATGGGACTGAAGCTGGAGCCCTCTTCAACGTGCATCTTCAATCTCTTTCTTTCAAAAGCAAAGTGCATCTTCAGTTCCTCGCAAAAAAAAAAAGTGCATCTTCAGTCAAAAAAAAGCAAAGTGCATCATACACAGTACCGGTAGCCAGGCAGCAACAGCGAGCAGTTCCCAGTTCCGGGCGCCTCAATGCCGCCGTGACTTTTTGTGAAATGATCGGCATGCCGTGCCAGAAATTCTTATGTTGGTGAGTTGATTGGTCAGTTTAGGAACCAAGCAGAGCAGCCCCAAAGGGCCCCATCTTACAAGACAAAGCATGCATGTCAATCACCTGAACCTACTGTCAACAACAACCAAAAAGCACGGCTAAAGTTCCACAGATACACAAAATTCCATTCGATAATTAACTGCCCGCCCCTGAATTTAACCACTTTGGTTCAGGGCACAAATAATCAACGTTGAGATTCCTACAAGATACCCTCGCATAACAAACTCGCAATTTACATATCCTGCGGCATGTTTGCAGAGAAAAGTGGTGCCGCGTGATCACGTGATCCACATGCGCGCCACCGGTGCCTCTGCTCTGCTCACCGCCGGCCAATCCGCAAAACTAGGCCTGCTAATTACTACTACTACTACCACAACCATTTACAGTCTACAAGCAGCGATTACCTAGTCCTAATAAGCAGCTAGTAGCACATCGAAGAAGACATTTTAATTCAAGGCCTGATGACGATGGTTGGCCTCAATCAGAGCTGAAGAAGAACATGATGAAGCTGGCTGTTGATCTCTCGTCTTCTCGCATCCTCCCAGCTGGACGAGCTCGAGGCACCGGAGCTTCAGTGATCAGCTGATGAGGGTGACGAGGCGGCGGAAGCACCTGGTGCAGGAGTACTTGCGCTTGCTCTTGAAGCACAGCGGCAGGCACAGGATGCGCCGCTCGCTCTCCACGTCGGTGGCCACCACCGGCCCGCCGCAGCGCGGGCACGCCCCGGGCGCCTTGTGCGTGCCCACCACCCGCTCCTCCTCCGCGCCGCACAGCACACGCACCGCGCCCATCATCTCCATCGCTGGCTCCGGCAGAAGCAGAACGCGCGAGAGATGGATCGAGCAGAGGAGGAAGACGAAGGAAGAAGAAGAAGAGGATGAGGCTGCCTTGGAAAACCGTGGGGATGGAGCTGTGGGTGTGTGGGATTCTGGCCGGTGGGCCGAATATATAGCGGAGAGAGACCAGGGGCGGCGCAGCGCGGCAGCGGAGGCGTGTTCCCTTTCCTCCTGTCTGCGGCCTCCTGCTACACGTGGAGCCCTATGATTGGGTCCCCGCGCGCCATGCCACGGCGAGCGACAGGATCCACGGACGGCTAGAGCTGTTGCCCCATGTGCTGCCGGCTGCCTGCTTCTCCATTTTTAAGGCGCGAGGTCTTTCTGTATCCGGCCAATATATCTGAGTATCCGGCATTATTTAGCCCATTTTGCCACGAAATTTCCAATAGGCGGCGGTTGAGGAAATGCAGAAGAAAGAAACCGCTGGTTCAGTGATAGCAATGCGTGGGTATTTTAAGGCCGGTCAGCACATTTAACACGGTATGTCTACACATTTTTGAAACAGATTCGGATTTTCATAGTTGATCAGTCGTCGTATGCATGTGCGAACTATACCACAATCAGATAAATCTACAAGGTTGGTGAGTACTAATTGATATCTTATCTTTTGAGGTCAGACTTCTTCTAGGCACAAAATTATTCCAATGTTAGTATGATTTGTTTTGCCGCAAATATGTGGTTCGAAAGTACAACAAGCATGCTTACAAAGCACCTTTTTTTTTTCAAATTTGAGAAACTACAATCCACTATTTTGAAACTACCATCAGTGATTTTTTTCGTGGTATTATTCTTGATGATGATGTAATATGTAGTACAAAAATATAGCAATCCTGAACGAAGCATATTCATTAGTCAACATATGATCGAACAATTCGTCTATCTTCACAACAACCATGGTCACAAACACTAACATAAAATTATGAAATCAATAGCAAATTTGATTAGCTAAATGTGTTGTGTGTGTGTGGAAACAACACTTAACTTACGGGAAGATGCACGTGAAGACGGTCAAATGTCACAAACAAATATTTGTGTTTTGCATGAACCTCATGATGGATAATATAATGCCCTATCTTTAATAATAAGTTTTTTAATCATTTTTGGCCGGGTCGACCAAATCAGACGATGACTTTCGCTATCGCTACCCTAACAGCTAGGAAATTATTTTATCTTGCTATTGCGTAGCTAGGTTGAAATCTGTATGTTTGAGAATCTCTGCATGTTAAACAATATTAATTGAAAAGAGACACAACTGCACATAGATTTAGATATGATGATGCATCCGTCTGACGTTTCTAGGCCTAGCTATTTGCCGCAAAGACAAAGGGAAAGCAGATAAGCTTGACTAATTAATATGCTTTACCTTAAATGCCGTGTTCCATTTTTCGCTATACAAGATCAGTGTCGTCACAAATTTTAAAAATTCCAGCATGTTATGATATGATAATCAATGTACGGCTTGGTTCGCTACCAGGGCAGACAACAGTACATCAGTACGTACTTGGACCAGTTCATATGGAGTACATGACAAAAATTCGTTAACTCTGGTTATTTCTCGCGGTTATACGTGTACTTTCTAATTTGTTTGTTTGAGCGCTTGGGACTATCCATGTACTAGTAGTTAGTGGGGCCTGCACATATCTTTTTGACTATTCAAGCACAGTGGCTAGCTGCAGTGCATAGAAGCTCTCTCTCTCCTCTTGACTTTGGAGCAATTGATTGTGATTATTAGTGACTACACATGTCTTTCTCTCCCTCCCAATCTGTGAACCGGTCGATCTCGACGACGAGACGAATAGCTCGTCAAGTCGCCAGTATCCGCTAGTCCGATCGCTGTGCCGCCAGCTGGCGGCGCCTGGCCGAGGAAAAAGGCATCGCGGCTGGCGACAAGCTAGCTAGCCACTTGATGAGCTAGCTACGAGATATTCCGATCCCCGGCGAATCTGTGTAACCGTCGTCCGGCCGCCGGGCGTCATCGATCGAGATCGCCGGGACCGCGCGCGTAAGGCCGGCCGGACACAGATCTTGCCATGCACGTACTGCCGTTGCTTCGAACGCAACGGCTGGTCATGCACCTCACCTCCTAGCTATCCAGATATGGCGGCATGCGATGCGTGTGCATGCTTCCGCGGCGTGCCGGTGGTTGGTGAATTGGTTCAGGCCAATTGAGGCCGCCCCGGCCAGTCGGTCCCCCGTCACACACACACACACGTGACACGCCCAGGCGTACATGTTACAGGTCCAGTCCAGGCCCATGGCTCCACGAGATCGAGCTGTAGTACGTGTTGTGTGCATGGCAAAAAAGTGAAGCCCCACACACACCGTGACACCGATCGAGTCGCTGTACACAGTACTGTTACCCCGTTTAACCTACTGTTGCTGAAAAGTGCGTTGCACTTTCCACACACAGCCCTTTCACTGTCGCCAATGCTACGCAAGTTGCATCTTCTTCTTATCGCCTTGTCTCGACTCTCAACGCCAGTCGTTATTGTAGGATGCACGAGTGCTGATCATGAGAGATGTACAAATAGCCCTAGCTAGCTAGCTACCTGCGCTTATCCTTCCGGCCAGAACGAAAAACTAGAGCCGCACGCAAAGGCCGGTTATTACTTATCGCCGTGACGTTGAGGTTTGCCGCTGCAAAGGAGGATATGATAAACCATCGTTCTCGACCGATCGATACGACATCACGTATACGACGTCCGTGCTGTGAGCGACTAATCACTCCAAGCACGCTTCAAATTTCTCGTTGCTTGTTTCGCACGTTGCTGTATTAGCCGTAGCTGGAAAACATACTGTGACTAGTCGGCTCGAGCCCCGAACGAATCTTTGATTATTTTGTATAAAATAGTGGTCTAAACGTGACGGCACATGCTAAGTATCGAGCAGACGAGTTGGCCGTTGGTGACTGCTGCATGACAGTATGGCACATTCACCGGAATATACCGTGGAAAGGGACACAGAGCACAAGCGTTACGTTCTTGCTCGCTGACCTATCTTGAATTTCCTGGCGCAAATATCAATCTTCTGTTCATGATAACGAGCAGCCGGCGAATCAGTGAGTGAGTGAAGAACACACTTGAGGCAGAGTACGTACTAACTTTCTTGGGCAGTGGGCATCTCTGGTCCGCATAAAAAGGAAATTACAGCGTCTTAGAGGGTGTTTGGATCCATGGAGCTAAAAGTAGACTGACTAATTTTAGCCTCTGTAGCTGACTAAAGTTCCAAACCGGAGAGGCTAGAAGCTGACTAACGGACTAAAATCTCTTAGTCTCACGAGGCCTACTAAAATCGGTCCTAGTCTCTCTCTCTCCTCATTTACCGCACCTTATCCCTTCCCAAAAGGCCTCTTCCTCCCCGACGCCTCCCTCCGCAAACGCTCCCCAGCGCCTCCCTGCCGCTCGCCCCCGACCTCCCTCCCTGCCGCTCGCCCGCGCCGGTCCTCCCTGCTCCGCGCCGCGCCGGACCTCCCTCCCTTGCCGCGCCGCGTCGGACCTCCCTCCCTTGACGCGCCCGGACGCTCCGCGCGCGCCGCATGGGCGCGCGAGGTTGGGGAAGGGGCCGCCATTGCCGTCGCCGTCGCCGTCGCTGCGAGATCCGCATGGGTGCGCGAGGTTGGGGAGAAGGCCGAAGCCGTCGCAGTCGCCATCCTCTCCTCACACGCGCGAACGCGTCGACCGCCGCCCAACTCCTCCGCTCCCTCTCCTGCAGGCGCCTCACGGCGGCGACGACCCGCTCTGCATCCCGCCACGAGCTTGCCAGCCTGGCCTGCTGCCGTAGCTCCACCACCACGGCCTCCTCGCCCCGGAGCACCGCGACGACCCGCTCCGCCTCATCCCGCCGCCCGCTCACCAGCCCGGCCTGCCGCCGCAGCTCCGCCACCACGGCCAACTCGCCCCGCAGCATCGCGACGCCGCGAGGTCCACCAAGCACGAGGAAGCCACCATGGTCGAGGATTTGGAGAAGCGGAATGAGGTCGTGGTGGCAGAGCTGCGAATGGGGAGAGAGAGAATGGATATGGGGATAAACATGTGGTGTTGGGCGCACGGCATTATTTTAGTCGTAAGACTAAAGTGGATTCAAACAGGGGGGTGACTAGCAAGTTTTAGCCTGACTAGTTTTAGTCATGGGGCTAGAAGGGATTCAAACACCCTCTTACTCTCGAGTGATTGTACTAGTGGAGAAAAGCGCTCCGTGAATGAAGTTAACCTCAATCTGAGCGTACGCGCCCTTCCAAAATGGTCCTCCAACTAGCTACTAACCTCCAAGAAAGGCTCGGCATATATCGCCTCCGTCACGTCACATGTATGTGTGATCAGTCATGTGCGCGTGTGGTTGACCACCCGGGAACCTAATCAAGCGCATGCTGGTGCGTGCTTAGTTGAGCTTCAATTCCGGCACGAAGGAGCCGGCGCATGCATGCATGGGTTTTTAACGAGCACCCCACTTGCAAGTCCGTTTTCTATTCTGGAGTGCAGAGCAGCGCAGATGGGCGGCGGCAATGGTACTCCGCGCGCGCCTGCCTGTCAGGCCGCTTGGATCAATGGATTCAAGCTGTCCGGGGAGCAATCATCAAAAAATCATGTTTCTAAGTCCTTGCGTCGATTAAATCTGGTCTACATTCTCTGTTCCTTCCACAATCCATGCCAACGTAGTAACAATTTCAAAGAACCACATTTGAATTCAACTATCGAACCCAAATCACCCACCTAGTACATTTGACATTTTTTCTGGAAGAAACAGAACAGTTTTCCTTAGGGGCCCAACGAAACCAATTTAGCCCAATAATCCCACCCAGGCCTTTCAAAGCCTACCGAACCGGCCTCCTGGAAACTAGCCCATCTAAGCTCCGCCGTCCACTCTGCCGAGTTAGCCCCACGAATACACGAGTCTTTGTTTTGACAGGTCTGCAACAACGAGCAAAACAGCGAGGCAGAAAAAATTGCAGCTGCTCAATGCCAAGTATACAAAACAAAACGCAATGCACCGAATCGTCGTTACCTAGATCGGATGCATGGTCCGGTCCACGTCCCTGTATGCTCCGGGACCGCGATTTAGCATAGACTGGAGCGGAAAAACTGCATATATAGAAGCAACAATATCAGCAAGCCGAAACTGCAAGTTGTTCTGAACTTTGGAGAATGCAGCGTTACCTTCTTTTGTTGTATACCCAGAAGGGCCGCGCCTAGTACCAGCTTGCAAAGCTTCCTCTGAAAGGTTTCCAGTCACCAGGCATAAGCAAAATTAAATTGGTTTTGCAAAGTAATGCGTGGAACTGTTGGTGACACATTTGGGCGCTGTTCTAGACTAGTTCTGCAGAAAAAGGTGGCAAACTAGTCGCACGTACCAAGCAGTGCTATCAGCTTGTCCCCTCCGTTCCTTCCTGCTAATCCTGCAGTTGTAAAGGCTCAATCATTAATATATCCTCAGTGCAACCGTATATTATGAATCGAGAGTTAAACATGTTCTTCGGATCGTGCGTACGTGTCTGAATTGGAGAAGGCAGCCTGCACAAAATTGAAGAACCAACATTATTATTCAGATAGAGTGCAGATCTGTGAGTGTCACAAGCATCAAAAACAGAACGAGAATACCTCTTCTTCAGCTGAAGGTAGAACCGGGCAAGATCAGTCGTTGATTGCTTCCGGCCTAGGTTCTTCCTTAGGTGACGATTTCCACGGAACCTAGAAAGATTAGATCGCATGGCCAGCAGTCAAGTCGACGACAGTCAGTGCTGGAGATTGCAATTAAGGGACATCATATTCAGGAAGAAGCTTTTGTACATACCTGGACGACCCAACAGGCACCACGTTGCACAGATCTTTGGGTCCGCGCGGGAAGTGCAGGCAGTGCTTGAGCTCGGGCGTCTTGTAGACCATCTCCGCCGCCTTGTTCCTGACGAGTTGCCAGTCCAGGGAGGCCCTGCACTTAAGTAACAGAGAAGGAGTATAAGCAATAGCATATATTGTGCTCATATGTCATATTAATCGTTGGATCGATCGAATCCATGGATCGATGTAGCATAAGGATCACCGTACGTACCTGGCAAGCTCGGGGCGCAGGAAGAGGACATGGCCAACGACGGCGGCGAAGCAGGGGTACTTGTCGAGCACCGGGTGCCTGAAGATCTTGACGAACCAGTCGCAGAGCAGGGTGGCCACCCCGGTCTGGCCGTCGGCGAAGTAGCTCATGGCCATCAGGTCCCGGAGGAACAGCTGGAGGAGCTTCCCCTCGGGGCTGGATCGGCTGACGTCGTAGGGCACGAAGTCGAGGACGTAGTAGTACGCCTCCCGCAGCTGGCCCGCCTTCACCTTCCTTGCCAGGTCCCTCGCGTGGAACACCATGCCTGGCGTCCTGTCTCTCAACCTGCAGTATTTGCGAGTGACGCGATGTCGAAATAAGTAAGGTGAATGATGAGGCAAGATATGGAGGAGCCGGGGTTTGACGATGGGATGGGCCGGCGTTACGTTTGGTAGACGTCCTCGTAGCTGTAGCGGTGGAGGTAGGCGAGGAGCCGGCGGAAGCGGAGGCGCGCCGTGCAGGGGTACTCCAGGGAGCGCAGCGCGGCATGCTCGGTCACGCCGGAGCCCGCCATAATTGTCAGCTAATTTTTTGATGTGACCGGGAGGGCTATGGCGGTCGGCTATATATATGTGATGTGGATGGGGGCGGCGGAGTGCGGAACGCGCGGATGGGGGCGGAGAGCGCCGGAGTTGCGCGGAACCGGGGGAACGCGGACGAATCTTTGCCCTGGGAAAATTGGAACGGCTGCACGAATCTTTGAGCAGATCCAACGTCACGAGTTTGCATTGACTGAATTTGGTTCCTCCAACACGCAATCGGCAAGCTCGCTGGGAAGGGAGCGAGACGGACAGGGGCCGGCAGGCGGTGGCGCACCACGGTGCTCTCTCTGGGCGCACGGATGAGGCACTCACCACTCGCGCCTGGAGTTGCGTTCCTCAAGCTGATCAACCTATCCCTGTCTCCCTAAGCCTTGCTGCGTACCTCGGCAATGTGGCCTCAGTTAAGAATAGTAGCCAGATGTTGCCGCTTAATTTTTTTTTTTTCAGATTGCGCGGACTGCGTGAGTGACCACATGGCGTTACAATACAGAAACATATAGCGGCATTCAAAAACATTTTTCTGCAGTACGTCCATTTATGTTTCGTGCAGACACTGGGTATACACGTAGCTGCATCATTCCCGGTTGTTTCATGAACAAATCCTCGCATGGACAACATTTATACAGTATCCATGCATTCAGGGATTGCCAAATGTTACCCTGGCAGTTACCTTTCCGATCCCAAGTTTAATAAACGAGGGTAGCAAAATAGTTACTAAAGAAATGCACGGATCATCTTTTAAAATCATATAACAACTCAAGGCAAATACAGCTCCACCGAAGCTCCAGGCAAGCAACAACATATGGACAGTGATTAGATGTATATTACAAATCAACAACGCCACTCCGAGGGCGTAAACAAGTCAAATGGTAAAAGCTTCTATGGGGCAATGACCTTCAATTATACTCCAGAGGTCGGTGCCCCGATTATCGGATCATGCTCTACCTATAATGTTTGGTCTAAATAGCCTAATGCCGTGATTTCTAACCCTTGCTGCTTCAGGCAGAAATTCCCTCATATTATAAGATCTTCATCAGGCAGATCAAAATCGGATGGGGGTTGAAAAAAATCCTCGGCCCCATAATTCAAGCTTACTCAGGTTTCCCCTGCTTTCTCCCAAACGGTCGGACCACCGGCGTTTCAAAGCCAGATGTGCGGGCTTTGTTATCATGTACCGGAACAATCCTCAATGGGTGAGCTTCAGTGTTGAAGACCCACTCATCAAATGATATAACAGATGGAGGGGAGAAAAGAAGGTAGAGGTATTTGAGCGTCTCTGCCAGGAAAAAGCTCTGCATCATGTTATCTTTTTCACCGGTGTTCACCTGGAGATCCAAACGTATCAATGGTAGTTATGTCACAAGCATTATTCAACAGAAATTCAAGGATTCAAGCTATCAAGAAAACCTACATCTCTCAGTCCCACATATCCAGATTCTATGCGGGAGTTCTTCTCAAATGCCTGGAATATGTCCCACCCCCAATCTTGGTATGTTTTATTCCCGGTCAAGCGCCACAGATACATAAGTGATTCAACAGTCTCCGGTCTCAGGATATTCCAGGAAGTGCCCACACTCATATCCTACAGTCACAGTAGATAAATAACATCACAAACTGATGGAGTGGTAAAGATTATTAGAAAGAAAAAACAAGGGCTACCATAATACCTGTCCAGAATGGAAAAAGTAATTCTCTCCAGCCAACTTCGTGGGAGTTGTTTGGTAGAAATTATAACAGGTCCTAGCAAGCTATGACATGAATGGAAAAGAACAAGGAAATCAGATCAGTAAATATGTAAAAGAAATCTTTCTAAAGGTTCCAAGCTAAGTCTTGAAATCTTGAACACAAAAACGAGTAGTCCCTAAAGAATTTACCTCTTTTGCAAGGTTCATAATTTGTTCGGATTTTTCAGGACCATAGCCAGAGGCTCCTAATGCAAGCATACCAGGAGCAAAGCAAGCAAGTTCGTCCATCTGTGTTAGTCGCAAGCTGAACTAGTCAGAAACTTAATGAAAAATGTGAGACAGGCTTTAGCAAGCAGCCAGCCTTTCAACAGTCAACAGAAATGGGAATTATTACCTTGTCAGATAATGAGCCACCATTCTTCTCACAAATGTAGTGGTAATTAGAAGGCGTCGTTTTCCTAATCAAGCTTATTAGACCTTCCATTGATGTCTCCCACATTTGTCTGTGTAAAGCAACATAAATGGAATTGTTTTTTTTTTTTCATGTTAGAATGACAAAATTACAAAAGATATTTGACTAATAGTGAAGCCAGGCTGATAATAGGACCAAACCTGTAATGTTTTACATGCTCAGTTTTATTCCCCTGGATCCAGACCTTGAGCAGGTATTCATAGAAGCTGAACCGAAAATAGCAGTTAGTTTTATTTTTATTTTACTTTTAAAAAAAAGATATAGGGAAGATGACAGTTCAAGGTATGATGTGGAAAATTTAGTAATGATATGATAAGAAAGAAGACTTGCTTAAAGATTTGTAAAGATTACTATAACTAGTATCAGGCTACAAGGGCCAGACGACACCACAGTTCCAGGATGGAGATAATTTGGTTAAAAAACAGAAGTACAAATGACACTTACCTATCTCCCATAGCACCAAATGTGATGGTTGAGTACGACGCAGTCCCAGAATGAGGATTTATGTAAATAGGAAGTAATCCATCACTGGGATATATTTTCTGAAGTTGTGTGATGACATTCTCGGCCTAAAATTATAGCAACTCAAATGAGAGGTCAATATTAAGAAAAATTGAGCCAAACAGAAAACATATAAACATGATTCAAATGTTAAACATACTGATACAGGTCATGTTACCATCAAAAATAGCAACCAATTTACAGTTAATTAATCCAATCAGAAGCTAACAAAGGTGATTTTCCGAACAGTCTGGTCGAGACAAGACAATATACCTATCCTAATCTAGTTGTAACATTTCCATGCGTTTGGAGCAAGTTTGCAGGGAAAAAAAGCTATCAGAATGAGGAAGGCTACATTCTTCAAGGTCTTCCATAAAATTATTCTGTTGGCATTACCAATCACACAAGGAATTATTCATTCAATCATGATTAGATATATTGTTAAGTGATAAAAGCAGCAAACATCACCAAAGTTAGTTCGAACTGAATGGAAGAAAACAATTCAATACAAAAACATTTCGTATTTGATAAAGAATGCAGACATCAGCTTTCAGAAAGGAGAAAACAAACACATTAGTGTTTCACAGAGAGTTAACCACACCAAATTTAACCATCAGATAGCAAAATGTGAGTAAACAGTAACAGAACCTTCTGCTGATACTTGGGATCCCCGGTCCTCTGGGACAAAGCTATAAATTCAAGTTGCTCCGTGCCAGAATCTGCAAGGATACTATCGCCCTGCAGAAACAATAATGCATATGGAATTTATTCTTTGATATATCTGAGGAATGGACCAAAATAGAAATGTCTTTAGAAAAATTTGGTCTAGGAATTTTCAATTGTATGTTGCTGTCTAAAATTCAGTGGCCAGTAGCATGTGACGAGATGAAACAAGTCCTAGGTATAAAAAAACAGACCAAGCAATGAATAATGGATGCAAGACACAAGCGGCACGGAATCGCCTGGATAAGGTTAATCACTGTACACCTAATAGTGAGCTACTCCAAGTTTAAAATGAATTTGTAATGCAAGTTGCCACTTAAAGGAAAAGAGAATATCAGTGACTTACTCGCCAAAAAAAAAAAAAAAAGAAGAATATCACTGACTTACATTTGTCCATCCAGGATTATGAGCTCGTCCATGAGCTAGGTTTATCCTATTAAATGGGATGCCAGATGTTGTTTCCCAAGCAGGTAATAGTCTATCTGTAATATCTTTAGCCTTATCAAGAAATATTTTGTCACCAGACAGATCGTAGGCACTCAAGAGACCTCCAACAACCCTGAATATAAAGAGCAGAACAAAATATTAGAAAACATAGATGCAGATATGCTTACTACGCAAATCAAAATATTGTGCCTACATAACAATGAGCTTTGCAGCCGAATGGCAGCAAGGAACAAAAAAGTTGAGGAGATAAATACTATAATCAAGGTAAACCTTATAATGCAACCTTATGGTCGTTTCAAAAACACTTGCATCATAATCCTTGTCAAAGTCTAATGACTCTGCCACCCAGCTGTTATCATGAAATAGACATTAGTCAGATCAGGAGTACAACATAAAGTTAGAACAAGGTAGTCAAACTATTACAAGGAAAAGTACCATGTCCTAATAACACCATAAAAAGCAAATGAGAGATTGTAACAGAAAGTGAAAAAGACTTGATAAACTCGAAAAAATTATCACATGGAACATATTAAAATGATGCAAAACCCAAGGAATATAAATCAGAGATTGTATTTTTTTTTTCCTTTATAATAGGGAGACATGGAGACACGTTCATGGACATTACACAGAACAGAACATTCATAAAACGAAAAATAAATCAAATGTTAATTTGCTTTCCTGGCCAATGATAGCACAAGAGGAAGCAATCCGAAAATCTCTTCATGATGAAAAGAAAGTGGAACTCACTCTCTGGCTTTCTGAAATTCATCTTTCAGGCCCATTATATATAGTGTATCAAGCGAGTCGACGAGGGTTGCTCCAAGACCACCAAAGCTATTGACACCATTCCTTGATTGTGGCTGGGAATTGATGTAAGCAAAGGAGAAGTCAGAAGGAATTTCAGACCTACAAGTTTGAAAAGGGGAAACGAACTACAGATCAGGATGACTACCACACCTGAAGCTCATCCATTCCCCAAGCATACTTTACGTAGGAATTCCAAGCATGGAGCATCGCCTCTTTGACCTTTTCTCTCCTTTCATTATTAATAGGATCAATTTCTACAATATCTTTTCTGGACATTTTGTCACTTATTGGGTTTTCTTCTAGATGAACTCCGGCCTTTCTTAACTGAGCAAGACAATTGAATAGTTACATTTTTAAAGGAAAAAATGGGCTAACGAGTGATGTAAACGCATATGCCGGTTCAAAGGAAACTTGCAATATTATTTACCTGATCATGCAACCGATTTATTTCATCATCTAATCGTGAAATTTCAGACTGAAAAGAAAGAAGAAAAGGATATTAATACGGAAACAAGCAGGATGAGCCAAATCGGTGAACATTCAGCATTCTTGAAATAAACAAAGTAAGGAAACGGTATTCATATTAGCATATTTACTAAACTGATTACGCGAAATCTTTTTCCATATGAAACGGTGCATTTTCCAGACAAAGGTAGTTCAAATGAGTAGATATTCTTGGGAAAAGGGCAGGTAACAAGTAGATGGACATGTATTTATGAACATTTTTTTAGAAATGAACCATTTTTCAATGAAAATGTTCCAAAAAAACACAGATGCAGTACCCTTAAATGATCTTCACTCGAGTTCAGTTCTCTAAGTCTACACTTTCATTCCATAGTCTCAACTAAAGACATATCAAGCCCTACCAAAGGATCCTAAAATAGAGTTACAAAGACATAGAAACAGCTAGATACCTTCAAATAGCGACGAACGGTTATCATTATACACACCACATATAGCTGATAATTTGAAAGATCAAAGCTAACGAAAATTTTCAGTACAGTGAACCCCAGAACTGGTAAAACCCAACTTCTATGCTGCGGTAGATTATGGTGAAAGCTAAACAGACATCCAGGCAAAACATAACCATATTTCACTATCGACGAATGGTTTCAGCATTCTAGATCCTCATCACACAACTGATTCACATATCAAAATTACTGAAGAAGACAAATCCTGAGCACCGTCTCCCAAACGAATCCCAGCCATTCGCGAGGTTCTTAAGCTGATACAACAAACTGAATCCGCAATCGTCTGCTCTAGTCTAACCAGATCCAGCGACAAACCATCACCGCGGCAAATCGAAATCCAAAACAAGGCGCGAAACAAACTGCCCAGATCCCGGTGACTAGAACCTTGACTGCGGATCAGGGGAACCCCCGCGGGAGAGAGGAGCTCACCTCGTACTCGCGCACGAGCGACTGGCGGTCCCAGAAGGCGAAGGTAGCGGCGACGAAGACGAAGAAGAGGAGCGCCAGGCGCTTGGGCCGCTTGAGGTAATACGCCGGGTTCACGTACCGCCACGCCCCCGACGACGAGGACGAGGACCGGCGTGCCATGGAGGGCGCCTTGCCTCCGGCGAGGAGATCGCCGGGGATCCGAGCTCGTCGAGGCCTCCGGCGAGGTCCACGGCGATTCGCGCGTGCGCTCGGGCGTCCCCGCGTCGAATGTGTCTGTGTGTGTCTCTGTTTTGGCCTGGGTCAGTCACCGGTAGAGGGGCCTACCGGTAAACATCCACTTGAACCTTGGTTACGTTTATCCTGTCTTTGGCTGCGTTCGTTGCATGAAGTCTAAACTTTAGAGGGTTTTACAATGAATATTGTGATTACAAATAAAGTTTAATTACAAAACTAATTTTAGGACTCTGTTCGAATTCGCGAGACGAATCTAATGAGGGTAATTAAGCAGTGATTAGACGATGGTTATTGTAGCATCACTGTAGCGAAACTTAGATTAATTAGGCTCATTAGATTCGTCTCGCGATTTAGAGGAGAGGTCGTGACATAGGTTTTGTCATTAAATGAATAAAAATATTCTTAAATAGTAAGATTCTCTTTGATATGACAGGTCTAAACTTTAGAGTGGGGTGCAACGAACGCACCCAAATATCTTGTTTTTTTAGAAAATTAGTGCTATAGTATTATGAAACATTGTTTTCTACTATAACTGAGAGCAGCGGTAAAATTAAGGATTTAAAGAAGAGTGTGGCCTTTCTGTAACCTTGGACAGTACTCTTTGCTTCTTGGAATGAAACGGGCCATCTCATCTTTTGCAAGACATGTTTAACGAGAATTGTTCGATCATAAAACAAGGTTTAAGATATTTTTTTCGAATTAACAGCATGCTGATCTGTGATCTTTTATCTTTTCACCCATTTATTTCTCTTTTCTTTCTCTTTTTACTCTGTTTTTTTTTTGTTCCTACATGTTTCATCTCTAGCCTATTCTAATTTGTCTGAGATTAACAAACTTTGTTGTTGTTGTAACAGCATGTTGATCTGCACATGACCTTTTGCCGAAATATTAGTGATCTACTCGTCCTTTGCATTTGTCCTCTATTTTACGGTGCAGCGTTGCAGGCCATGTGGTAGCTAGTAAAGCTGTAGCTAGTAAAGCTACGGTCAGGTGCAAGAAGCTTTGTCGGATGGAACACGTTGCCGTGGGGTGGGGGGACGTTTGCGTTTGGTCGGGTCTCCACTTCGGCAGCAGGTCAACAGCCAAAAAAAAGCGAGGTACTCCCTCCGTCCCAAAATGTAAGCATTTGTTAACTTTTCAACATCACGTTTGACCGTTCGTCTTATTCAAATTTTTTTACGAAAATATAAAACAAAAAGGTTATGTTTAAAGTATGTCTAATAATAAAACTAACTGTAACAAAATAAATAATATTTTCATAACTATTTTGAATAAGACGAATAGTCAAACGTGATCTTCAAAAGTCAACAAATGCTTACATTTTGGGACGGAAGTAGTAAACTATTTGGCCGCAAGTTATCAATTCGCGTGCGCATGATTGCTGTGATCGCACCCAAACCTCAGTGCCGCGGTTGATGTGCGCGGCCCCTGTGCCGCCAACTTCGTCGTCGCCGTACCAGCAGGTCGCGCACCGGCGCAGCCATGACGACGGCGACCGGTGCTCGGCCGAAGCCGAACTGCTGATGCTAATAATAAAACGCGAGGGACCAATCCAGGCAGAGAGAGATGCGGTTCGCGAGGCGTACGCCCAAGACAGGCATCCACCACAACTGGACGGCGCCGGCAGCGCGTGAGTCGACTCCTCTCATTCCTCAACAAATGGAGCACAGGTACGATGGCCTCGACGCAACGCAAGCACGTACGGGCGGAACGGCACGCTTGCCGCCGCGAGCACGACAAACTCCACCAGCTGTACGTTTCCTCGACTCTAAGGAAGCCCACAGAAATCAAACGCGTTTGGCGCCAGCGTCCCAACAACGACGCGGCACCGAGTCGACATTTCTGTCTGGTTCGGTGCATGATCGGCGCCTGGACCGTGTGCACCAGCAACAAATCTCCCAAGCAACCCGGCAGCTCTGAAGCAGGAGTAAGTGAAAACATTGCCTCCAAAACCCAACGTGTTGCCGCGTCACGCAGTCGAGCAATCAAAACGAGGAAGGCGATAAAACACTAGGACGAATCATCAACATACTTATCAAACTCATTGTCATTTCTGTGACTGGAGCATAAGGGCCGAATCCTTTGCTTACGATTGGCAAAACAAGAGATCCACGACGACGCTACAAACAACCAAGGTAACTCTACCAGCAGGTACTATATATTTACACGTGGAACAGACAAATGTACAGAGTAACAGGTCATACGCGACTGACAAAGCTACCTCACCAGTCTTTCAGTAGTTCCCCAGCGACATCTTTGTAACTGACTTTTTTCTTCTTCGGGGGAGGAGCTACATTCGTGTCCGGGGCTGGAACGCGGGAAGTCCCTGCCTGTGGCGGCGCCGGAATCGGAATCTCAGAATTGGATGTGGAACTTCCTGCCCTTGGTATATCCTTCTCAGCTTTGGCTGGGGGCACCCTGCTCGTGTCTTCTGCCCTTTTCTGCCTCAGTGCAGGTACCAAGTCCAGAAGCATGGCCTGCAATGGATCGATCATTTGTTCCATCTTCTCACCTGGCACACTACTCATCATCGCTTCAGCAGCACTAGCAGTTCTTTGAAAAGTACTGTCTGGTTTCTCCTCGGCACTTTTGGGTTCTTGCCCCCCAGTGTGAAAAACTGGGCACCTGCAGCTGGTTCACTGTTATCTTCTTCCATCTTGGAGATATAGTCTTCATCCAACTTTTGATCCTCTTGACCTCTTTCATCTGGGCCACTTTCTTCCAAATCACCATCTATTTTTGCAGGCTGATTACCTCTCCTAGCCCTTGCTCTCCGGACTGGTCTCGGAGCAGCTCGAAGCGGTCTTCGGTCTTTTTCAATGTTATTATCTTCATCCATCTTGGAGTTTTGATCCGTGTCCAGCTTTTGATTATCTTGAGATTCACCTGGGCCGCTTTCTTCAGAATCAACATCGTCTACTTTTGCAAGCTGGTTTCCTTTTCGAGCCCTTGTTCTCCTGACAGGTCTAGGAGCAGCCCTTGCAGGTCTGGAACTACTGGCTGGCCTGCCCCTTTTCCTTGGTACATGTTTGGCATGAGATGTTACAACCTCCTCAGGTTCCTCATGCTTGTGATCCAGGGGCTCAGCCTTTTCCTCGCTGAAACAGATTAGTACAATGAAGATATAAGAAACTGATAACAACCCATGCATAAATATTTCCATTTTAAAAATTAGCTATGCTGAACATTCACCAGGTACCTCCTTTCAATTTGTAGTTCTTCTAGTGTATCTGGTTTAAGGTTGTAAGCAGTTTCAGGCAGCTTCATTTGTTTTACCACAGAATCTTCCAGCCACTTATCACTGACAATATGCAATCTTTTGTCGTGTAGATAACGTCGCTCAGCAGGAGGGAAGCTGCATAAACACCAACGTAGTTCCATAATTGGTCCCATTTTCCTTATCACGCAAGTCACAAAACAAATATAAAGATATCATAACAACTAAATCAGTACCTCTTATACAGGATATCAAAGTTATAGGCCTGTAAAACTGAAACTACAACCACATGAGTAGCAGGAACAATGCTGCTGCAGACTTGACCACCATGCATTGTTAGATCCTGCTGCACCCTCTTCAGTGCAAGATCGGATATTACATTGTAGTCCACATTCCTCCAGGACAAAAGAAGAACGAACAAATAAGGAGCCACATTATGTGAACGATGATATTATGTGACCGTAAATGAGACTTACATCAAGGGTGCATGATGGAAGTAGATACAGCAGCCCTGGAAGAAGCAGAACCTCTCATCTCCATAATACTTCTTTTTATATTGATTAACCATATCTGAATTGACAGCAATTTTGTCGATGTTGCTAAAAATCTGACGAATGAACAATTAGAAGGAATGCCAAAACAATTCATTGTGAATTCATCTTTGTGATAGGCAGAAAACATCAATATTTTCAAGCTACATTCAGCGTCATCTTGTGTATACCAAGAGAAAATCTCAAAGTACCAGAATCTACCATGACCAAATAATAACAAATTCATGATGCCAGGTCATGCAAAGTTGCAACCAATTGCCAGGAAGTATCAGATGAAACCCATCTTTGAATACTATCATACAAACTAATAGTGACTAAAAGAGATAAAGGGTGCATGCTAATTCTTGTAGTTCTATGCTAATTCAAGCCCCTGTGGTATATCTTAAATTTTAAACTGTTGTTACACGTGTCCAATGCTATAGTGTCTTTGTGAGAGATAAAGGTTCTATTGCATGTAGGACAAATATCACACCTGCTTAATGTCAGCAATATCAATGTCCCAGAAATAATAGTCAGCATATGGGTCAATCTCTTCGGGAAATCTATGCCTCGCAAAATCAGCAAGAAAGAGAATATACCTGTATATTGATAACTGCATTAGTATATTTTGCAAAATAATTCATGAAAGAAATATGGGCTCAAGTAAAGGTCAAACTTGGGTTGCAAATGAAGAAGACATTTTTCCTTGCAACAGTCCAATATCCAACTATAGTGAATGATCCTTCCCTGACGTATGGCTGCCTGATATTTGATTCCTGAAGATGACCAAGAAAAGAGCCTTCACATAACATGCACTCAACCTTCTATTATTAAGGAAAACAAGAACTCTTGAACAACAGAGATAAATACCTTTCTTCTCCGCGGCTATGCAGTGAGTAACTGAGTCATTTAGATTCATAGAGAAAGAACCCCCGTTTTCCACAACCAATTTGTGAAAATATTCGAGATCGTATGAGGATGGGATGTTGACGAAGTCTAAGTAAGATAAGGACCAAATAGCATACATTTTTTCTGAAATGTCTAAGCAGTTTCTAAACTTCATCTTGCAGAAAAAGGTATAGCTGGCAAAGAATAGACCAGGAAAGGATACAGAAAATCATGTTTGCAAATATCCGAGTTTCTCCCTTTAGACCAGATATGTCAGTTTTCATTAGATGTGAAGGGATGATTGATGCACTCTTCTTCTTTGCCTCCCCTTTTTTGCTTGCTCTCGTCTGCTTTGCGTTATCAGTCTTCAGGCTATTATCATCTACCGTCTTGTGCATTGTTCCATTACTTGAATGCACAATGTCCACAAAAGCTGCAATGAGCAGCACAATACGGAGAATTCAACCTTGAACTATAGTCAAGATCTTATAACACATCATAAAGGGTGTAGCCTGTCGCTAGCTATTCAAATAATAATTAATGATATGAATGCACAGTTAGGTATGAACATTTTAAGAGACAAGTTAAATTACCCTGCACATCAAGGCACTCATGCCATGGCTTATCATATCTCACTCTCTGGATGCGGGGGAACCTCAAGCAGTATGGAGCAGCAAATACCTGCAATAGATTGAAAATAGTTGTTAAAAGTCACACGAGAGAAAATGCATCAGCTGATTAAATGAGTCCAAAATAATGTTTTTGAAGCCTGCAGAAATAAAGAGCGTGATTCCCAAAATCAAATACCTCAGACTTGATTGTACGAATATCACTCGTTATAGATATTATGACTGACCTGCAATTGGTGATCTAGGATATCAGATTTTTTCTGTACCTGAGAAAATGGCTAGCAAGAACTCAAAGAATCAAGTAAAGCTTACTTATCAGGACTCTCTATCCAAACATCTGGCCTCTCCTTTGAGTTATTTGTAACTTCATAAAATATGGGTGCCTTTTTGGGGTATTCATTTTTCCTGAATCACAAATAGCATTATATGAGAGATCAAGAAGGGAGTAAAGCACCTAGAAGAGTAATAGATTTACAAACTTTGATGAAACACACTTACACAAGATATTGAACCAATAAATTTGAAGTATATAAAGGAAAGAGTAAAAACCTGAAATAAGGCTTCAGTTTGCTGACGAGAGCATTAAGCTCTTCATCAGAGAGGCCAGTCCCAACACGGCAAAAAGAAAGAAATCTTGCAAAAGGAAAATAATGCACATGAGGGAAGAAAACAAGTATATGGAATAATCAAACAATATTCAGACAATATCAAAGAGCAGTTGTAGAAAACATCACATCTAATCATTATGACAGACATGTCATTTCTGTCTTCCAACAGAGGAAATAGCAAGATGCTTGCAGTAAATAATAGAATACAAAGTACTAAAAGATAAAAGGTACTCCGTACTAATGTCCCTATCTGCAAATTTTCACAAAATCAAATTACACCTTTATGAGATCTACATCCACAATTACCAATGCGTCAAATAAGAAACGGTAGTACAAAGCCTCCACTTACCTTTTGGGATAACTATTATCATCTGAAGGCACTGCAAGACCAACCAAAAACTGTGCAACCTGTAAATCAGTTAAACACTATCAGCAGTCTTTGATAACAGTTTACTGCAAGGATGTGTCCTTGATAATATAGGAAAAATTGTGTCCTTGATGATTATAGAGGACCAGTACCAGATTATGCAGAAGCAATTCATTATATTATTCACAGTCAGCTACACCTAATGTTGACACTAGAAACAACCCAAGTGCATATATTTCAAAATAAGAATGTCTACCGCACCTCTCCTCCTCGACGTCCAGATCCATAGTATCCTCCTAGCAACAAAGGAGTTAATGGCTCCCAATCATTGTATTCAAACAACAGTTACAAGAAAATTGGCGTTTGCAATTCTCAAAAGCCAAAAGGTGAGAGATGCTGACCTATAATAAGAACATCAAGATCAGCACCCGCGTGTATATAATCAGGCTTTAATTTAAGCCACTTTCCGCTTCGATCACCGGGTTCCCATTTGGAGTCAAGGTCCTTCAGTACAATTCCCTCCTCTCTAATCACAAAGAATATATTGAAAATCAAAGGAATCATGATCAAAAGGGTTTGCACAATAAAAAGCTTCTAAATTCATCGGTGCCAAGGAAGAAGATGAAAAGCAACCTGTTGTCAACGGTTTCTTTGAAGAATTTCTCAACGTCCTCAAGATTACTTGCAACAATAGACCAGCATGGCTCCTCTTCAAGTTGTAAAAATGCTCAGTGTTACATAGTAATGGGAAGCCAAAACTATAGGAAAACAATAGAATACAACAGGTGGTTCTTTGGAAGAAAATAAAAGCAGCAGCAAAAAAGATCTGTCAACATACTAGATCAACCACTGGTATATGGTATATATTATACCTTGAAATCTAATTTGAAAGTGGGAGAACTCAAATTTAAAACATAAAAAACAGCATTTAAGTGTAAAATTGCCATCAGCTACCTGAAGGGCGACGGAGATTCAGACCACCAGTTGGGACCAAAACCTCAAGATGACCCTTTGAAGGTTTCACAACCTTCTGCAAAATTTCCTGCCGCTCCGTCAAGCTTTGATGGATAACACTGGTGTCTCCAGCATAAAGGATGTCAAAAGCAACATCTATACAATGCTAAGGTCAAGCAAAACATGATAAATATGGAATGAAAAATAAATATGAAAATTCAAAGGAAATATCAAACTAAGAAAACATAAGCTAGATATTTCAGGATGTAAATGAAAACAGGGTATTGAAACATACAATTATCTCATTGTCGAATATGCAGATAAGAGTCTTTATTCATGAAAAGAAAAAAATAAATATATACAGGCACAAACTAAGAATGCAACAAGCACTTGAAAATGAAGGATACAGCATAACTGCAAGCACAAAAAAAAATCAGTTAGATAGGAATTTCTGTGACAGGATCATTTTGAAGCCAAAACAAAAACATATGTTTCGTGAAAATAACCTGCCGATCAGTCTCCAGGCCCTCCCTTGCGGCCTTAGCTGCAAACAAAACTTACTTTAATCCATTATAAACATTCAATGGAGAAGTAGATCGTTTGTGATTGCAAATGGAATATACCTATTTCCTGGTTTGAACCAAATTCAGCAAAACGGTTAAGCACAGTGTCCCAAACAAGCATTTCTCCATCCAATATACACCTGAATTATTAAACTAGAATGAGTTACCAAGAAAAATGGGTGTTGCCAAAACCTACAAAACGGACCAACAAATTCAACAAAATAAGAAGATTCCATTGTCTAAGTAATGTGAGCCACAATATTTCATTTAGTTACAGTTTTGGCTTGGCCAAACATTATAGCACTAAGATGGATATTTCTTTTACCATACGAAGTCTGGTCGAATCTGTAGTTAAGCTTAAGCTACAGTTGCTTCCAGAAAAAGGAAATGCACTAAGATGGATACTTCAGAATCTTTGAAAGCTTCCAGTAAATTGCCACTCAGAACTACAACATTCTTTAAAAAAAGCAGAGAAATTTTACCTGTCAACTAGAATATTTTCCTTAATAACCTTCGACATCCCAGGCGCGTATTCAGAGTGATCAAGAAAGCTCCTGATATACAAAGATAACATTAATAACAGGTGAAGCTGCCTGAACTGATGAATAATATTGCAATAAAAAAAAAAAGAAACAACAACAAAAAGAAGCAATAAGTTCCAGAAGAATACGCAAGGATTAAATGGGCACCACTTAGGTTACCTTGAGAAGAAATGAATTTCGTCCCCATTTTTATGAATTTGAATACGGTCACCATCAAATTTGCATTCAGCAACCACTTGCTTTCCATGAAACTGGAGAAAGTAGGGGGTATTATGACCAAGCAAATTAAAGTGATGTATTCGAATAAAAGATAAAGAAGATCATTCGGCAATGGCTGCATCTCGTGTGGTTACACTAGCAGGTAGCAGCTCTGAAAGAAATGTGGGTAAAGACCTTCTTCCAAGCAGCTGAAGCGTTACTGATTCTCATAGCTAGCTGAGGCCTGACAGCTTTCCCAACTTCTATATCCTGGTAATTCAGCATAAAGTATGTCACGCAACAATAAACTTGCTGATATCTATAAGTACCGCAGCTGAAGTATAGCAGAACAATAGAACTGAAAAAATTATATATAACAAAGCCACCGCATTTTCTAGGAGTGATATATGCATAAATAAACACAAATTTCAAACGCCCATTGCATCCCATAAAACACGATTACATAAATCGGCAGGTGAGAATCTTCAACAACAAACATTTTTTCAGCGGTTAAAAAGTTGCACATTAAGAGTAGATCATGGAAATCAATGTTGCACCTGTCGTTTATGCCTCTCGCTTCGATCATTAAGCTTCTCACAGACAAATTTCAAGTCACAAGTGACATTGAACAAGTCTTCGGCATCAGGATGAAATTCATGGAATATGCTCTTCTCACTGATCCCCAATTTCAAATCTTTGACAAAGTGTACTAAACATTAGAAGAAATCCAAATACGGCAGAAGTGTAGCAGAAAAAAAAAACTTTAGCGGACAAAAAAGCAATGATCAGAGCTACTCTCACCTTTAAGAATAATCATCAGAAGCCACTTCATTTCAAGGGCATTGGTTTTCTTGATCAGGCTAGAAAGTATTGAGGCTTTCTCAGACCTATCAACATTTAAACATGAGGAAGAATTTCTGACACTTCCGGATACACAAACGCAAATAGACCATTAGCTACCTGTTCTCAGTTGCAGCTAGACGATCAAGCGCATCATTCACCTCCTTTATCGTCAATCCTCCAGAAGTCATACCTTGCCTCCGCTGCAGAACCTGAGTAGCAATCGACACATGAATTACGCAGAAGTTTCATAAAAAGCATGCAATGTGACTGCTCATAAGCCATAGCGACCAAATGTCACCCTGATCAAGCAAGCAAGCTATACTCCTTTTGAACCGAACCAACATTTGTTTTATCGAATGCTGCACCTATACTGCCGGATGAAACCAAACAAATGTAACACTAATCCTCAGAGACCAGGGTTTATGCAGGCTTTTTTTGGGGAATTCCAGGGTTTATGCAGTTCAACATATTCATAAACACTGCACAATCGAAGCCTACGCATAAATTAAGTCGTGAAGTAGCAATCAAAACAAGTTCACAATGTCATCCCAATAGGGCGATGCAGCATTTCTATAGAGGTCGAGACTTGAGGACTGGAAGTGCGATAGAAGAGTTACTGTACCTCCGCGGCGACGAGGGAGAAGTTACCGGCGTTGCGGAAGCCACCTCCACGGCGCCAGTTGATGAGCTTGACGGCGTCGGGCGAGTCCTTGGCGATGCCAAGGGCGTCGACGAGCACGGCGGCGAGCGTGGCCTCTTTGAGCCCGTAGGAGCCCCGCTCGCGGTCGAGCCCCGGGAGGACGAGGCGGAGCACGCTGAAGAATTCGTCCCTGCCAGTGGGCCCGTACGCGCGGTCCAGGAACACGCGGAGGCGGCCGCGCTTCTTCGCCGAGGTGCGGTCGCGCGACATCGCCTGGAACATCGCCACCAGGAGACCGAACCGCACCCGCGCCGCCATCGCCAGCGGTGGGGTGTGGGAAGTCGACGGGTCGGACGACGCCGAGCCCGATCCCCCTCGTCTCTCGCTGGCCCGCTCCCGCCCCAAAGCGTTGGCCGCCGCCTGCCGGCTTGTATTCCGTTGAGCAGAGACGAGGAAGAGGCTCGAGACCGGGCGAGCACAACTTTTTTCTCTGTTTTTTATTTTCCGACGACTCCGGGCGAGCTTGGGCCAGTTTCAAGGGGGAAATTGGGCTGGTTTTGTGGGCTGCCGTTGTGATTACTGTTGGTTGGAACAGCCCAAAATCTGAAAGTGAAGGAATTGGCCTGAAGTGCGAATTCCCGCCTCATCTCATCTCGCTTCTTCTCCCCTCGCGGGCCTCGCCCCTCGACAGTCTCGCATAAATGGAGCTATATGTGCGCTGATCCAACTGCCACCTCCTCCTCCTAGTTCGCCTTCCCCAAACCCGCCGCCTACACCACCGCAGAACGAACCCAAAACTTACAGACTGCAGGACCGGAGCTGAAGAGATCAACATTTTCCTGAGACCGATGGGGGTGCCCGGCGAGGGCGGGCGTGCGGCTGCGGGTTCCGGCGACGGCGAGCCCGCCGCGGCGGCAGCCGGGGACGGCAAGCGTGCGGCGGCAGGATCCGTGAAGCGCCGGCGTCCTCCGTTGCGCTCCCTCGATTATCCCTGCACGAAGTTGCTCCGTCAGCGCCGGCTACTCGCCTACCTCGGGCGTGCCTTCTACGTGGATCTCTACGAAGTGTATGTCCGCAGAAACTCCTCCTGCTTTTTCTCGATCACAGTTCGTGTGATTCATCAGTCTGCTTCTCCGTCGTGTCGATAAACATCTCATCGCAGGGCTAACCGGGGGATGCGTGCCATCTTCAACCTGAGCGGCCTGGTGAAGCAGATCAAGGCGGGCCAATTGGAGGAGGCGTTCTCCTACGTAACCAAGTTCGTCCCGTTGTATGCCTCGAGCTACGAGGCGACAATCCTCGCGCTGTTCCTCCAGGACCTCATGGCCATCGACAGCTTCGCCGCCGGCAACACGATGGGGGCAGCCGTCCTCTGCAGCTGGTACAAAAGCATCTACAAGCTTCCCCTGCTCGCCAAGTAACCCTGCTTCGCCACCCTTGTTGACAATGTCCTCTTCCTGCGCCCAGATCTTGTTAGGTACGGTGCGGCCTCTCTTAAATCTTAATTCTACATATATGTACTTTTGAGGATACATCGATCAATATGTCCTAAACTCCTCTACGTTTTCTCCTGCAGGGCCTCCCTGGATTGGCAACTCGTCAGGAACAAGGCAGCTGAGATGGCCGAGGAGATGGTCTACAAAACGCCTGAGCTCAGCATCAGGCTGAATTTTCCTTTCGTCCGGAACAACCTGTACCACGTTGTACCCCTTGGGTCCAGGTACATAAGTGTGCACCGAACAGTAGCAAGCTTCCTCCATGTCATTTGCCGCTTCCAGTCCTAACTGTCGGCTTGCTGTCATCATTTTATCTTGCTAGCTTTCGCCGAAGGCGTCAGTTGAAGAACTTGGGCCGGAAACAATCAACCGATCTTACCCAGTTTTATCTTAAGATGAAGAAGAGGTTTGAATATAACACATGAGTTATCATGCCGTTTCTGTGCCTGTCTTTTTACTCTAGCAGACTAAATATTGGATCTATTATTGTGCAGGCTGCCTTCTTCAGGTCAGGGGCAATATTGTGTTGATTCAGGTATCATAATGTTACCAGACATATTTCGAGATAGCCATGCTTTTCAGCCTCATAATACGACGCCAACTCTTTATTCATATTATGCAGTTGCAATGACTAATAATGGAGCTTTTAAACTGCAGGATCAGTGAAGGGGCAAGGGGAGATGCTGATAGCACTATTTGGTACGTGCAGCTAATTACCTACTACGTCTTCTCCTCTTTTTATTTTTTTACAGTTCACTGTAGATTGATGGGTACTTGCATCGAATAAGTTGATCAGATTGGTTCATCCATCTTGCAAATTAGCATAACTAAAAATGCCCCATTGTGTTATGAAATTCCTTTGCTTTGCAATGAATTTTGATAATGGGAAAACTGATGTGACTTTCAGATGAGGCTTTGCAAGCTGGTAGGCATCCCGCTTTCAAGCAAGGCTATCCCTCTGAACATTCCAAAGATGGTAAATTCTGTTTTCTGCAGTTCAAAGCATGTTGCAGCTTGGGATTGCTGATCTTAATTGTTGCTTCTCTGCAGTTTTTCCACTCGAGGACATGGTAACTAATGAAGTCAGGTACGAGACCTGGTGGGTCAAAGAACTTCGATCTGAGCTTTCATCAAAGCAAGGTAACATGCATTTTATTTTGCACGGCTTCAAGTTAAGCTGCAATTTCGTCCCGCCAAGCCTGTTGCTTTCTTGCAGGTGTGTGCACAAGGTCCTGCTGTCGTGGCCTTTCCACAGATTGAATCAAGTAAGTTCAGTCTTATGGTCCTGGAAATTGTTAAATTTTTTCCTTTCAGATAAATTGTTGAATTTTCAATTTGCCTCTAACTGAGGACAAGCTACTGCAAATGTCACAATGAGTTATTTTGTCCTTAGCAGCCATGAAGCGCTCAAGGTCTCAATTATCGCACTGTGCTGCTCTTCCAGGACATAATTCAGAGATGCCTTGAACAATGGAAGTTCCAGTCAAGTAATTCCTTTTTGATACGTTGTAGTTGCTCCATCAGTACAAGGCTGCACCACAGCAAATTCGTGCAGAAAGGGAAGGCTTGTAAAAAAAAATTATAGTTCCATCTAGGTCCTCGTGACACGAACATCAATTATTTAATACATTTTGTCAGCCTTGTTAAACAATTATTTGGTACATGTCATAAATTCAGCATACATGGAATGTTATTTTCTCGTGAGATTTGTAATATGAGGTCTCGCCTATTTTTCTGAATTTGTAATATGTCGTGAATCTCATATAGCTCGAAGGATATGGCTCCCAAGAAATACCGTTCGTAAGCTGACAATTTTCTTATTATGAATTTCTAGAACATTTCTGTCTTTTTTTTTCCCCAGTTTCCCCTGCAAAACTAACCAATCTGATGAGCAAATTTTTTTAGACAAGAACTGACGAGCAAGTAGAGAGCTAGGTTTTTTTTAATAAACTACTAGACAATTAGTGTTGACGAGGAAGAGGATTAGAGGATCAGGCATTGAGTCTCGATGGGCCAGTTTGAAAAGGGTGATTTGGGCTGATTTGCTGGGCCGAAAATGAGATTTGTGTTGGCGAATGGAAAATATACTTCGTGCTCTTCAGATCGTACAACCGATGGTGCGAAACTGCGAGACAACTGCAAACCCACGACTCGCGAGATCCCCTCTGCCGATCACCTCCCACAAAACCTTCCAGTCTTCCACATCCATGCAAAGCTCCTGATCCGAGTTGAAGAAATCAATTCTTCCCGGGAGCGATGGCGGGATATGACGAGGGCGAGCAAGCGGTGGCGGGAGCCGACGATGGCGAGGTTTCGCCGCTACACTTCCTGGATTATCCCTGCACGGCGCGCCTCCGCCACCGCCGGCTCTTCGCCTACCTTCGGGGGCATGGCTGCGGGGAGGTGTATCAAGCGTATGCTCTAACCACCCCCCTCTTCATTTTGTTTGATCCGTTCTTCACTCCATCTCCTCCTCTTTCGCGATATTCAGCTGATGGTCAGATTAACATCTCGCATGCAGGGCGAAAAGCGCCATGTCCGTGATTTTTCACACGAGGGACCTGGTGAAGAAGATCCGGGAAGGCCAATGGCGAGATGCGAGATACTACATCGCTCGCTTCGCCCCCTACGTCGAGGCGGGCAACGCAGCCAGTCTGCTCTTGCTGTTCCTCCGCGACCTCATGACCCTCAACAACTTCGCCGACGGCATGGCCATGCCGCCAACCTGCCTCTGGTACTGGATGAAAAGCATCCACAAGACACCTGTGCTCGACAAGTACCCCTGCTTTGCCGCCCTCGTTGACGACGTCCTCTCCAACCGCAATGACCATGCCAGGTCTCTTGATCAATTCCCATCGTCTCATCATGATATGATTTGATAGATGATATGATATACATGCAGATGCAATGCAATGCTTACTTGCGAGTAACCGCTGCTGCTGCAGGGCCTTCCTGGATTGGCAGCTGTCAGGAACAAGGCGGCGAAGGTGGCCGAGGAGATGGCCTACAAGGTGCCCGAGCTCCGGGAAAGGATGCGTTACCCGCGCTGCCGGAGTGACCTGTACCACGTTGTGCCTGTTGGATCCAGGTAAGCCTGAAGTTCCCTGCACTGACAGTCGGTTTTCCTGGCCATGCGATCTAATCTTGGCTAACTTTCTTCAAAGGCGTCGCGTGAAGAAAAACTTTGGCAGGAAACAATCAACTGATATAGCCCAGTACTATCTTCAGATGAATAAGAGGTAATGCATCGATCAATTTTGACTCATGTTGCTTCTGTTTTCCTTTTATACACTATAATAACTTTACTGCAATTGTGCAGGCTGCCTTCTTCAACTCAAGAGGCAAATCGTAGTAATCCAGGTATCATAGTGTCGCTGAACGTCTCCCGGATAATACCATCTTTCCTAATGTCATGTACACGTGATCAGAAGAATGATTTTAGCTCTTGATTCACACTATACACTTCTGCTGCTTGATGTTTTGAGCTTTTCAATTGCAGAGCTGCGAGGGGAGCCGATACTAGCACTATTTGGTATGTACAGTCGTTTCCCCTCCCTGGGTTAGCAGACCCAGTTCTGTAACAAATTCTCACTAACCACTTTTACTATGTATGCACAATGACTGGAAAACTCTGTATGGTCTTCAGAGACTTGTTTGGAAGCTGGTAGACTTCCTGAAGGTAATAATTTTGTGTTCTCCACAGTTAAAGATGAGCTGCAGCTGTGCAGTTGAAAATAAGCTTTCTGCAGGTGTTTCATTAGTTCGGGCTAAGGGAGCTCGTCGAACGCGCATTGACCCGAGCGGCCTGGTAGGAAAGTTCGACATAGGGACCATAAAAGGCCAGAACGACTTGATGAATGCCCTATCCCACCAACTTGCACTTCAATCTAAATTAGGTAAAGTGAGTCTTGTTTTCTACCTTTCTAACTAAGCTATTACTTGAAATACCAAGATTTTTGCTTCCTCGCAGATGCAGCAAAGCGTCGTTCTTCTGTTGCATCTCCGGAATCTAACTCAAGTAAGCTTAACAGTTTTTTATTTAATCAAATGGGAGCAAGTGTCTACCCGCACCTTGTGTGTGGAAAGTGTTACCTTTACCATCAACTGTGGGAACCTACTGCTGATGTGTGTTTCAAAATTCTTTTAGATTGTTAATTTCCTTAATTTGCGTGTTATGGTCTTAGGATATGTGC
Source organism: Eragrostis nindensis (assembly GCA_012490785.1). Classification (NCBI taxonomy): domain Eukaryota; kingdom Viridiplantae; phylum Streptophyta; class Magnoliopsida; order Poales; family Poaceae; genus Eragrostis; species Eragrostis nindensis. Next base: position 126,665 of record JAAXCT010001390.1, read on the forward strand.
TGAATAGTTTGTACTTTTGTAACAAATACTGCATTATTCCTAGGGCATATACAGATGACACCATCGAGATTTTTCATTTAGGTGTTGTCTTGTAGGTGGTCTCATCATTATAAGACAATTTATGAGACCACATATACAATGGATGGTTGTTTAGTTGTCTCAAAGAAGTATCATACTTTTTTTATTTGTGGATAAAAAAGGAATATTTATGAGTTGCATCTTGCATGGCAACTACAACTCCTACAATAGTGTGAAAGTCGTCTCATACTCCTAAATTTTTGCGTATAAGGTGGTTGCCTCGTGAAACAACCGCCTCTTTCTCTCACCTCCCTCTCTCTCTTCCATGTCATCAAAAATTCCATATAACAACGCATGAGACGGGCTATGAGACTGCATATGTGTAGCGTTGTACCTGCCCTTACGTGTGTGTTGCTTTTGGGCAGCTATGAAGCGCGCTACCATTCAGGAGCCTCGCCGAGACACTGCTCATCCAGGAGACAATCCAAAGAGGCCACGAACTACTACTGGGAATTTTGGCGAAGGAAGTAGTCAGCTGTGATGTGTTGTTCATTTGTAGCAATGCATTTTGTTCTTGTGTACAACTAGTCTGCAAGGTTTAGTTTTATATGTATCCTGCATGATATTAGAAGAACGCATCTTTGAATATTACAGTGGATTTTATTTTGTAAGAAATCTTTGATACTACTTCTGCAAAAAGCTTCTGTCCTATCCCGTGGTCATCCCCTATTCTGCACGATGTATATGTATAGTATCCTACACAATGGCCTGCTTAAGCAGCTCGTACTCCTTGGCCGCGTGGTGGATTGGACTCATGATGCAGCTAGTGCCATGCACATACTGTATTATTTTTGCATGTTCAGATCGGGCATCAATCAGCCTATCCACGCTTATCCTGTCCTGCCCTGTCCCTCACTGTCGTATGGATTTGTGCATTCAACCCTCTGCTCTGAATCGATCAACAGAGCACTTCTGAAACGGAAGCTCGCTGAAAAACTTGAACTTTTCTTTGCGTCCATAGCTCCCATCATTGCAGGGCAGCACAGCCATCGAGTCGACCAATCTACTGATACTTGGGACTCTGCAACTCTTCGAGCTCTTGGTGGCCGGTCATGGCGGTGCAAGCGGGTGGCGTCACGAATGGAAGCCTGCGTTAGGATGCGTACTGGATGCTTCAACGCCCCAGACACGGCGGCGCTTCTGGCGCGGCAGCCTCTGTGGACGCCCTACCTGTGGTAAAAGAGACGGTCCAGCGTGTCCCTCCCAACGCGGCATGCATCTCGCGCCGTGGCGCGAGCAGGCGTTCAGCAGCGGTGGCGCTGTGGCATCTGCGGCGCCATTGTGAATCCGAGGCATGGTTTGATGATTCATGTCCGGTGGTTGCATGAACAGGAACAGCTAGGGGAGAGGCTCTGGCAGTCTGGCGCGGCGACGGCCTTATTTCGCTGCCAATTCGGTCTCCACGAGCCGCGCTTGGAGCTGTGGTCTCGCGTGCCGGACCTCCGAGCGTGCGCGGCCCGGGAGGTCTGCCACAGCCGAGCAGGTTCTGAACGCCGGCAAACCATGGCGCGCGGCTCTGGGCGGGGCGGCGTCCCCCAGGGGTGGTCGCTATTTCAAATAGCGACCGCCCTGGGTGGCTGGAAGCCGTCCGATTGAACACGTGCGGCTTAGATCGGGTGGGTTGACTGGTTCTCGGTCGTAGTCAATGGCTCGAGGGTTGCATGGCGGCCCCCATGCTGGGCGTGGACGGCGAGAGCAGATCGTGACGCGGCCGAGCTCGACGGCGAGCCGTGCGTCGGGGACATTGCTGACAAAGCCACCTCCCACCCGTATGTATGATCATCTCAGGCCTTTAGAACCGGGAGTTCTCGTCACGCTGGCTCGGGAGCTGGACGGCGCCATGGCGAGTCCGGAGCGTGCGTGATGCGGCGCGGCGACAAGCCTGCCGGTCGAGGAAGCCGGAAACCCTCGTCAGCGCTTTGCAGGTCGCCACGGTACGGGCAAGTGTCCTTTGGGAGACTGCGGGATGCCGAGATGGCCGGGCCGTCCAGCTTCAGGAAACGATTCATGGCGCAGACGGCATAAAACTCTGGAGCAGCACGGCGGACCACCGAGAGAAAGGCTGAGGGCCTGAGGGCTGCTGAGCGCGGACGGGCGGAACTTAATGGGAAACCGCGCGTCGAGGACGCTGATGGAGTGATGGGTTCGTCGTCGTTTGCTTCCAGAGCGCGCACATACACGACTGAGGACTAGCAGATTTGGCATCACCATTATGCGGATTTCAGAATTCAGACCACGGCTGCATCACAGAAATCGCAAAGCAAACGATCAAACGGTGAGTGCGATAGCAAACGACCTCGGCCTGAGCAAATAACGACTTCTCGTCATGGTTGCAGGTTCAGACCATCCATTGATCTATGCCAACGAGGAGCTCGACGTTACATTTTTTTCCTCGAGGAAAGCTCGACATTACATTGGTCGCCGGTTTTGTTCAGATTGAGCCGGACACTGACCTTTCTATTCTTGTTATATGATTGGGAAGAAGCCCCATTTGGACGTAGCTCGACAGCAAGAAATTTAGTAACGCATCAAGCAATATTTCTGTCAGCAAGAGGTTCTCGATCGAATGCCAATCACATTTTCATGTTTTTACCTTCTTCATTCATAATTGAAAGCATACCGTCTGCCTTCCGCGCTAGTGGTTGGTGTAAGAGGAAGCGTCATGGCCGGAAAGGCAGAGGCCTCTCACCTCGGGCAGGACGAAGGAGGCGGCAGCGCTATGCTAGAAATCGCCGGCCGCCTCTCTGGTGACCGACCTACGACGCGAAGGCACCTCCGTACGAGCATGAGTTGGACGCTTGAACCTGACAGAGCAAGCGCAGGATGCCTCCGCGGCGGAGGTCGGCGGCGCCGGCTCGACCTCGCCGGAGCGATTTGCAAATAGATCATCGCGATCCAAACCAGGGGGTAATATGTAAATATTTGGATCGCGGTTATTAATCGCGATCCAAATATTTTGCAATAACCCCCCTGGTTGGCGGTCGGCTCGGCTGCTCCTTCGGTTCTCTCCCTCTTCGTCCGCCTGTCCGCCGCCGCCGCCGCACGCCTCGCCGGAGTCTCGAGGCTTCGTCACACCAGTCTCCGCTCAAGCGGCAGATCTGAAAGCATTCGTCAGTCAGGCGCGGCAGGGGCAGAGTCCGGAGGTCCAAGGCAGGTGGACCGCGCCGGAGCGGGATGCAGCGCCGAGCCCGCCGGCCGAGGGCGGGCAAAGCCTCGAATCAGGCGAGGCGTTCGCGACGCTCTCGTTCAGATTTAATAAGTGACACGACATGGATCGAAGTGAGCACGTTGCGAGCCATCTGAAGCTGACAACAAGCGTTTGCAGCACGGACTGAAGCAAACGATGCATGGCAGCAGCATAAACTGTGTTCTGTAACTTCTGTTTGCAATCTGAGCTTGTCCTCCTGGCAAGCAGGCAAGGCGTGTCATCGCATCGTCCGCGGGATCAATACAGCATTGCATGCACCCTCGAATGCCCGATGTGCAACTGAACGTCCATGTTCTGCCACTGGGAGCTCTACCTGCCAGGCAACGACGGTGGCGAAGGCTACACTGCACTTGTTTTTTTGCCCCTATCTCAAAGTGACAATTGACACGGAGTACTTATACCATGTGGCATCTTTGTCAACGTCTCGTCAGTGGCAGCGTTGCTTGCATCCTCAAGAGACGAGCAAAAATACCGTGTGTGTGGCTGCAGCGGTAGTATGTGAGTGTTGCTGTAGCAAACGAGCGCCTTCAGCTGTCAAGAACAGAGCACACAGAGTCCGCTAGCTTCTTCCTGAGCTTCTGGTAAGTCTTTCGGTTGAAGATTTGATGTTCAGAACAAAGATTTTTTTCCCTCGCGTTGTGCCCATTGCTCCAGATAGCATGCTTCCTCCGGCGCGACGCATTTGCTTTTTCCAGTGCTAACTGTCAACTTGCCGACCGTGTGATCTATTTTGCTACAGTTTCTGTCAACGGCTGTAGAAGCCGTGCAGCACGCGTGTGAATTGAAACACTGGTGATGTTTCTTCTCTGCTGAACATGTTTAGCGCTTTTTGATTCATAATGCACGCACGTACATGCACATATTGCTTCTCTTCGTTTTTTCCACTCAAGGCTATGATGAGTATTGAAGTATCACGAAACCGGGAGCATCAAGTACATGGATATCGTCGCGAAAATTCATCCAAGCAAATTACTTGCATTTTTTTGTGTTTTGTACTGTTCACATCGAGCGGCAACTTCTAGGCACCTAAACTTGCTTCCTTGCAGAGTTGCAGGATACCTATGCTAACTTAGGAACGTAATTTTTTTTTGACGGAATCACAATAACGTAAGCAGTAAGTCCCCATCCGAGATTTGGTGCTGAAGCAACCAGAATCGGGCAGTTCTTCGGTTATTGTCATTTTCATTTCTTCCAGTAACCAGCTAGTACCTTTTGTTGTTGGGCTATTCAACCAATAAACAAGCTCGTTCCAAATTGCAGTTACCATTTTGCAGCTGTCGATGGTCAATCCAGACATCATTCACAAAATATGCTCTTGCCTAGTATATTGTTACAATCTTGCAAGGCTTGTATACGGCACGGAGAAAAAGAATAAAATATGTGCAAGTAATAAATAAGTTCATCAGGGTGAGAAACAATGCTCTCTTGAAAGTACACTAAAAATCGAACGGAATATGTTTCCTACATATCTTTCACCTCTTTGATGGGTAATCCAGTTTCAGGTAATTAACTTTCTAAAAACATTTTCTATATTTGGGTGGTGTTTTTTTTTAACATTTTCCTTAAAATTAAGTATGATACATATACAAAGCCACTAGCCGGAATGACCATTAAACAAAAAGCAACGATCAATACGTTGTACTAACTAGTCTCTTTAAACATGCAAACATTGAACAGCACAAAGATATTACACCAATTGTTCGCAGTTTTACAAAGGAAAAGTCTGCATAGTGCCTGCCAAGCATATAGTAGCAACAAAATAACTTACATTCCGACAGGATAAACATAGGAACAGCACATGCTAACAAACTCCTTAATACATTATAATTAAAGGTCTCTTCAGGCAAGGTTTAGCAAGAGCACTTGGTCACAGAACACCGATTCCAGCCTGGAACTGTCATTGCCTTGCCTACGCTCTAGAACTGGGGAAAAAACAACAACCATAGTGAGCTTCAAATTGAAAGTAAGTCAAAGCCATAGGGTAAAATGTGCCACAACTTTCCCTAAAAAACAAAAAAAACACTACAATTAAAGTGCAAGGACCCCTAGGAAAACCTCAGCATGTACACAATACTGTGTCAGCAGCATAACCTATTGTGCCCACCCCGATTGGGGTATGAGGGTCCAAAAAACTTGTAAATAAAGATTATATAAGTCATGTGCATCATACCAGGTCGAGAAAGTTATTTAATATCGAGTGAAATGCACCGTGGGTCCTTAAACTATTTGAAGATTCTCATCGTCCATCAACTTTCAAATCGTCCACTTAAACCCAAGGCGCATTTCACTCTTTAATATCTAAACATGCTAAAATTAATCATGTGCCTGCCTGAATGACATCAGGTACCACATAGGTTAATCATTAAAGCATTAGAGTATAAACAAGTTGAGAATCATGATAATGCTACCTCAAGAACGAACTTGCGAAGGGTGGGTGAGAAAGTGGTGCAGAAGAATTTAGAAATAACCTTTGCAGGGATTTCTGATGCTCCAGCTGATTTTGGCTGCTTCCTTCATTTGTGGATACCAAATACCAAATGGGGTGTCCTAAAGCTTGAGGATGGACCCTAAGGGTAAAGCAAATTCATTAACTGGCATAGGTTTCATCGATGAAAAAAGATGCATGCCCAAACGTGTGGGCTAAATGAGTAGGAAAAACGACTCTCTCCCGCCGTATGCAAATATCAAAAGATATCTTGTTAAAACAGACACACACAGCAGTTCTGCAACGCTTCAACTGCCGATGTTACTGGTTCTAACCTTGATTGTCTCTATTAATCATAACCAAGTAAAGAACTTTTCATTCATTAGCAGAACATAGAACCCACTGCATCAAGAGTAACATTATGCTGAAAAATGACTACATTTACGAAATTACTAAATACAGATAATAAAGATGTGGATTACCGACCTATATCTAAGAGTCATTCTACTTCAAATATTATGAAGAATACATATGAAGCGAAACCATGCTGCATAGCTTTACATATTTACACATGCATTGTTAGTGCTCCAAAAGGACTCACATCACCAAAGTTCCCAGTTGTCCGTGGCCTCTTTGACTCATTTCCTGGATGAGCAGTATCTCTGCGAGATTCCTGAAAGGTGGACTGCTTCTCAGCTGCCCATAACAAGAAACTTTTATTAAGAAAAAAAAAACAACCATGGCAACATTTGCAGCAGCGACCAGTCAATGTCAAGTTAGTCGCAAATTTAACAATTTCCAACAGGCAACTATTCAGGTACCAGTAGGTAGTCTCTTGCCCCCATTTGACAAGGAAGCAACATGAAGTTGTTTCTTATTTGAACAATAGAAAGCACAATGCAGGTTACCTTGTTTTGATGAATGTTCAGGGTGATGGCGTTGCTTGAGCACCAGATGCCCGGGTTGATGTCCTTGGACAGTCAGGGGGCTGGACATGAATGATGAATTTGCTACCATAGCCCGCACGAGTGGCACAACTGCAGAGATGCAACAACATCAGCAATTTTTGAAACTGCGGACCTGAGGCTAGTTGGACTGCAGGAAACACGATGCATGTTACCTTGTTTGGATAAATATTCAGGGAGGTGACCTTGCTTGAACAACAGATCAGGATGATGTCCTTGGCTTTTCAGGGCGAGCATGACCAATGGATTGGCCACCACCTTAGGCCGATTGAGTGGAGCACCTGAGGAGATGCAACAACATCAGCAACTTGAAACTGCAGCTACGCAACAATATCAGCAACTTGAAACTGCAGCTAGTTAAAATGCAGGAAACAAAATGTTACCTTCTTTGGATGAGTATTCAGGAGGGTGGGCTTGCTTGGGCACTGGACGCATACCAGCTTGCAGAGCTTTCTCTAAAGACAATGTAAGATTTCCCATCATTGCACATAGATGAAATACAAGTGCCTTTGCAAAAATAATGGTACTTCGTAACAAATCAGGGGAGTCATAGTTTATTCAATGACAACATAATATAAATTAGTGTCTATCATAAGTAAGAGATACCAGCAACAGAAAATGCACGCTTGCAAAAGCAAGAAAAGAAGACGGACAAGCATATAGGAGTAACTAACTGCAAAAGAGTATAGCTATCAAAAAGATCAATCAAGGCTGTTCTATTTATGTAGCTTGTATGCATGGACAAATGTCCAATGAAAAAGGTATCAAGATATCAGCAATTCAGCATGTACGTGTGCAAAAGCAACAAAACGACACCAATGTGACTAAGTGAAAACCGCAAACCAGTAGTAGACTCTGATTAGCATAGCTTTCAAAACACAGAAACTGGAAAGCAATGAAATTGGGCAGGCATAGAGTTGTATACGCACCAAATAGTTCTATCAGCGTGTCTGCTGGTATCATTTCTGGTTCTTCAGCTGAAAGATTAGTTATTATTGTTAACCATCCCAGATGCATATCATGAATGAAAGGTTAAATATATATTCTTCACATCAGACGTGTCTGATACTACAAAAGATGGCACAGTAGCACTATGATACCTGAATAATCAGGAATTGCCCCTTGAGTTGAAGAAGGCAGCCTGCAGAATCAAGGAACCAACATTCATAAGCATGCCGTTGGACCAATTCAGACGTACAAATATCACCGTACCTCTTCTTCGCCTGGAGATAGAACTGGGCAAGATCAGTTGATTGTTTCCGGCTCAAGTTCTTGACAGCATGCCGTCGACGAAAGCTAGCATCACCAGCATGTAGAAGTTAGTAGTGCTAGAGATTGCAAACGATCAAGTTTGTATTCGAATTCAGGAATTGAAGAAGCTTGTTGCTCGTATTAATTAGGGGTACCTGGACCCAACGGTGACTACGTCGTACAGACTGTTCCGGCCGCGCGGGAGACGCAGCTTGTCCTTGAGCTCCGGGGTGTTGGAGGCCATCTCTTTGACAATCACCGCTGCCTTGTTCCTGACAAGTTGCCAATCCAGGAAGGTCCTGCAGCATGTAGGATCGACGAAGTAAGCATGCTAGCTGCAATTGTTTAGCTTCCTTCATGTGAAGGACTGGATTGGATTGGAGGAGGCTGATCAATTAAGAGCGGTCGTAGTACTAGTAGGTACATACCTGGCATGATCTGATCGGTTGGAGAGGAAATCAGCGACGAGGGTGGCGAAGCAGGGTACTTGTCAAGAACAGGATGCTGGTGCAGCGGCACAAACCAGGAGCGGAGGTGGCTTGCAGTTGCCGCCACGGTGCCTCCATCTGCGAAGCTGTTGATGGCGTTGAAATCGTTGAGGAACAGCAAGAGGGATCTGGCCTCCTGGCTCGAAGCGTAGAGGCTCACGAAGTCCAGGACGTACGTGCGGGCCTCGCGCCACTGGCCTGCCTTGACGAGCTTCACCAGGTTACTGACGTGGAAGATCTCACGCGTCGAACCGTTCACGCTGCGAAGCATCAAGCATGCACGCCGATGAAAAAAGTGGAGTAATCGATCGATCACAGGAAGCGCGATGCGATCGAGTGAATCAAGCAAAATCGAGGGATGTTTCCAGATCGATGGAACGTACGCGTCGTAGGCCTTCCAGTTGCTGTAACCCCGGAGGTAGGCGAGGAGCCGCCGGAGACGGAGGCGCATCGTGCAGGGGTACTCCAGGGAATCCAATGGGGCACGCCCCTTGCCCTTGCTGGAGCCCTCCATCTCTCGATCCCCCACGCAAGAGACCGCCATGTCTCGGTCGCCTACGCTGGTGCCCTCCTCCACTCGATCGCCACCGCAGGAGACCGGCACGGCTCGCTCGGTCCCGCCGTAGACAGTCACCGCTCCCTCGCACTCGCCGGGGACCGCCATGGCTTCCAAGAAGATTCTTTAACAAGGGGTGTGGGAATCAGGATGCGTGCGCGTCTTGTGCGGCAGGGTTGTGGGCTTGTGGCACCACCATATAGAGGTGGGGGATTGGGGAGCTGAGGGGGAAGGCGTGGAATGGAGGGGGAAAGGTGTGGACATGGACACCGTCTTGAAAATTCATCCAAGCAAAGTAAGTACTAACCTGCATTAGTGTGTTTTCTACTGTTCACATTGAGCGGCAACTTCTAGTTTCAAAACTCGCTTCCTTGCAGGTAGCTACTTTAACTATTTAAATATATATTGTTAGTATATAGAAAAAATGTCTCCTTCTCAGGTGACTCGGATTTTGCTAATCTCTCAGTCATTTTTTTTCAGTTATTGAATTTTTATTCAACCACTCAAATTTTTCATTCACTTGATCAAAAAAATCTTTGAAAAACGAAATTGTTTCACCTAAGAACTAATTGTTCTAGAAGTACAATTTTGTTTTTCCAACAGTATGTTTCTATTTCTCAAAAAATGTGACAAAGATATACAATCAGTCACCTGAAAACTAGCAAATCTCAAAAAATAAACAGTGTTAAATAAAAAAGAACGGATGGAGTAAGTCCCAACCGAAAACGACGTGTTGAGCTAGCCAGAATCGAACACTTTCTTTCATTCTTGTTATTTTCATTTCCTCCAGTAACCAGCTACTACCTTTTAGTGTTGAGCTATTCAACCAATAAACAAGCCCTTACAAATCGCAGTTAATCTTTTGCAGCAGCCGCTCGTCGATCCTTCACAAAATATACTCTTCCCTTGTATATTGTGACAATCTTGCCAGACTTGTACAAGGCAAGAACATGTGCACGTAATAAATATGTTCATCAGGGTGTGAGAAAGGATACTCCCATGAGTGAAAGGGGTCTTGGCCTAGTGGTTAAGTCATCCGAGTAACACCTCTCAGGTCCTGGGTTCGACTCCCCGTGGGAGCGAATTTTCAAGGATTTAACGGCATTTGTGCTTTCAGTGGTAGGCGACGCTCCCGTCAACAGCGAGGCGCCAGTGGTGACTTCGTATCTCTGGATTTGCCGGCTCAGTCTTCGAAGATGCTCATAGGGATAGGGTTTGCGTACGTGTTCATAGGGGTGAGTGTGCGTGCGTTGTGAGTGTCTGAGTTGTACTGTGCAATCTCAAAAAAAAAGATACTCCCATGAAAATCAACATATGTTTCCTACATATCTTCCATCTCTTTGTTGGTACTCCAATTTCAAGTAGTTCATAATTACATTTTTTTAAAAACCATTTCTAAATTTTGGGTCGTTTTTTTTGAACATTTTTTTTCCTGAAAATGGAAAGGATGATACATATGCAAGAATCCATACTTAAAACTAACTAGTCCCTTCATACATGCACTAAAACATTGAACGGCTCAAAGATCACCAATTGTTCACAGTTTTACAAAGGAAACTTCTGCGTAGTGCTTGCAAATTAAAACATTTCTTAAGCCGTTGCAAATCAAACCATATAGTAAGTAACTTAATTAATTACACTCCGACAGGTTAAACATAAGGCCACTCTCAGTGGCTAGTTTCATTTCACAGTTTCCAAGTGTGTCACGTCAGCTTTTATGATTTTGTTCTGTGGAGTGAAATTGCATATCTCAGTGCTTAGTTTCATGTCACAGTTTTATAGGCTTGTCAGAATATTAAATTGCTGCATGAGGTTGTGATCAAATGTGCCATACAAAATTTGTAGCCACTTGAAATAGTATATTATATAAGTACTAGCATACAGAAATATGGTCATTTTGGCGTCCGTTCTTGTAGTGAAATAATGTCAAAACCACCTTGTGTATAGCCCCTGAGATGTTGAGTCAGACCACTACTTGATCAATTACAAACAATGTCAAATTTAGAAACTGCATCAAGTTACACTGCAGATGGACTAAAAATGGTAGCATGTCATATAGTCCTATACAACAGATTGTCAGAAAATGCTAGGGAAGAATAGTCCTATATTTAACAGATTTATCTGAATTTGCATTACTCAATGCTGATATGCACAAAAGAGCTTATCTCTACGTCTCTGTCACTAATATACATAATGTGTTGCATGATACATCCAACAGAAGCACAAGTAGCGCGTCATTGTTCAGAGCAAAATAATGTTTCAGAAACTCTGGAACTCTGAATCTCTGATACTCCAAAATAACATTCAGAGAGCAAAACAAAGATATAGGCGCAACATGACTCAGAGAGCATTATTCAGAGTGTTACATGCCTACAGTTTCTGAAGAAACATTCAGACTGTTTCCTTCTTGGGTTGGGAAATTTGTGCCGCTGCTGGCTCCAGGCGGCGTCCACGAACTGCCTGATGGACATGGAGCTTGACCACGACCACGAACTGCGCCCGCGCTGATGAACTGCCTGGCGGCGTCGGTGTCCTCGAACTCCCGTTGATCCATGGAGGCACAGTTCCGGCGGTTGGAATCGTCGCTGACCTTCCCTCCGCCACTAATGCCGCGCCGTGCGGAACTCGCCCTCACCAATGGAGCCGCACCCCGGCGAGACTGTCTACCTCATCCACCGGCTCCATGACGGGAAGAGGCGGGAGCAGGAGGAAGAAGGCGGGATCAGGAGGGAGCGGGCGGGAGTGTCGCGCGGGTGAGGTGGAAGAGGCGCACGGGATCGGCGATTTGGGTTGGGGACGACACCGGAGGCTCTCAATGGCGTTTCCTACGAGTTTCATCTGCTTGGAAACGGTGTCCACCGAGTTTCGTTAGGATGAAACGCATCCAGTCTCTCTCCTAGTAAAATCTTTGCCACGTCAGCTTTTTATCCTATGTGGCACCTTCTTAATTGCCGATGAAACCAGCACTGAGGTTGGCCTAAGAACATCACATCCTTAGAAACTCCTTAACACAGGGTAATTAAAGGTCTCTTCAGCCAAGCTATTAAGAGCACTTGGGTCAGAGACCACCACCCCCAGCCCGGAATTGTCATTGCCTTGCCTACGCTCTAGCCTCTAGAACTGCAAAAATACAGAAACATAGTGGGTTAAAAAATGAATGTACATGAAAGCATTAGGGCAATATGTGCTACAACTTCCCCTAAGAAAAATGTGCCGCGACTAAAATGCAAGGATCAAAACTTTTTGTATGTACACAGTACTGTTTCAGCAGCAATGACCTATTGTCCCTACTCCCTACCCCTATTGGGAGGGTCCAGAAAACTCATAAAAGATTATATAAGTCATGTGCATCGATCATACAAGGTCGAGAAAGTTATTTAATACCCAGACGCACAACATTTATGTTACTGATATAACCTTGACTGTCTCTAGCTACTAATCATAACCACTCATTGGCATAACAAGAACAACTGCATCAAGAGTAACCTTTATGCTGAAAATGATTATTATGAAATTACTAAATATGAATAGTACAACTTAGGGATCGCAGACCTATATATATGTAAGAGTCAGTTCTCAACCAAATATTATAAAGAATACACATGCAATTAAACATGTTTTCACGTGCATTATCAGTGATCCAAAAGGACTTACATCACCAAAAGTCTTAGTTGTTCGTGGCCTCTTTGACTCATTTCCTGGATGAGCGATATCTCCGCAAGATTACTTAAAGGTTGACTGGTTCTCAGCTGCCCACAACAAGCAAAATATTATATATATAAAAGTAACTCATGGCAACATTTGCTGTAGCCACCAGTAAATGTCAAGCTAATAGCAAAAATAACTATTTCCAACAACTAGCAATTCAGGGAACAGTAGGTGGACTCTTGCCCCCATTTGACAAGGAACCAACAAGATTGCAGTCAGAAGTTGTTTCTTATTCGAAATATAGAAAACACAATGCAGGTTACCTTGTGTTGACGAATGTTCAGGCTGATGGCCTGCCTTGAGCACCAGATGCCCAGGTTGATGTCCTTGGCCTATCAGGGGGCTGGACATGAATGATGAATTAGCTATCATAGCCCGCACGAGTGGCACAACTGCAGATATGCAACAACATCAGCAAATTTTGAAACTGCGGACCTGAGGCTAGTTTAACTGCAAGAAACACGATGCATGTTACCTTGTTCGGATGAATATTCAGGGTGGTGACCTTGCTTGAACACCAGATGCCCAGGATGATGTCCTTGGCTTCTCAGGGCGAGCATGACCAATGGATTGGCTACGACCTTAGGCTGCATGAGTGGAGCACCTGAATAGATGCAACAACATCAGCAACTTGAAACTGCAGCTACGCAACAATATCAGGAACTTGCAACTGCAGCCAGTTAAAATGCAGGGAATAAAATGTTACCTTCTTTGGATGAGTATTCAGGAAGGTGAGCTCGCTTGGGCACTGGACGCTTACCAGCTTTCAGAGCTTTCTCTAAAGACCATGTAAGATTTCCCTTCATTGCACATAGATGAAATACAAGTGGTTTTGCAAAAATAATGGTACTTTGTAACAAAATCAGGGCATTCATAGTTTATTCCATGACAACATAATATAAATTAGTGTCTCTCAAATAAGTAAGTGATACCAGCAAAAGAAAATGCACACTTGCAAAAGCAAGAAAAGACGGACATGCAAGTGACTAACTGCAAAAGAGTATAGCTATCAAAAAGATCAAGGCAGTTCTATTTATGTAGCTTGTATGCATGGACAAATGTTCAATGAAAAAGGTATCAAGATATCAGCAATTCAGCATGTACGTGTGCAGAAGCAAGATGACACGAATGCGACTAAGTGAAAACCGCAAACCAGTAGTAGACTCTGATTAGCATAGCTTTCAAAACACAGAAACTGGAAAGCAATGAAATTAAGGGCAGGCATAGAGTTGTATACGCACCAAATAGTTCTATCAGCGTGTCTGCTGGTATCATTTCTGGTTCTTCAGCTGAAAGATTAGTTATTATTGTTAACCATCCCAGATGCATATCATGAATGAAAGGCTAAATATATATTCTTCACATCAAACGTGTCTGATTCTACAAAAGATGATACCTGAATAATCAGGAATTGCCCCTCGAGTTGAAGAAGGCAGCCTGCAGAATCAAGGAACCAACATTCATATAGCACAGGCCTTTAAGTGTATACAGAACCATAAGCAGAAATAGCACGACTGTTCCAATTCATACAAATATCACCATACCTCTTCTTCGTCTGGAGGTAGAACTGGGCAAGATCAGTTGACTGTTTCCGGCTGAAGTTCTTGACAGGACGCCGTCGACGAGAGCTAGCACAACCAGCATGTCGACAGTTAATTACTACTGGTGAGCAATTGCAACCGATCAAGTTTGTATGCGACATGGAATTGAAGAAGCTTGTTTCGCGCATTGGCCTACCTGGACCCAACGGTGACTACGTCATACAGGCTGTTCCGGCCGCGCGGGAGACGCAGCTTGCCCATCAGCTCCGGCGTCTTGGACGCCATCTCCTTGACAATCGCCGCCTTCTTGTTCCTGACGAGTTGCCAATCCAGGAAGGCCCTGGCATGATCTGGTCGGTCGGAGAGGAAATCCGCGACGAGGGCGGCGAAGCAGGGGTACTTGTCGAGAACAGGGTGCTTGGATAGCGGAAGAAACCAGGAGCGGAGGTGGCTTGCAGTTGCCGCCACGGTGCCTCCATCGGCGAAGCTGTTGATGGCCATGAAATCGTCCAGGAACTGAAAGAGGGACCTGGCCTCGTGGCCCGACGTCCGGAGGTTCACGAAGCCGAGGAAGTAGTTGAGGGCGTCGCATCACTGCCCTGCCTTGACATGCTTCACCAGCTTGCTGACGTGGAAGATCTCGCGCGTCGCCCCGTTCACGCTGCGAACATCATCAAACGTGTGTGTTACATGACCATGGAAAAGTGATCAAGCGGAATCTGAGAGATGGTTTTGTATGGAGCGTGTACGCGTCGTAGGCTCCCCAGTGGCACTAACCCCGGAGGTAGGCGAGGAGACGCCGGAGACGGAGGCGCCTCGTGCACGGGTATTCCAGGGAGTCCAGCGGTGCCCGGCCGTCACTCTCGCCGGAGATCGCCATGGCCCTCTATAAAATCTTGTTCAACAAAGTGGTGTGGGAAATTCCGGATGTGTGTGCCCGTGGTGCCAAGCGCCAACATGTATGTAGGGGTTGGGGATCGGGGGACAGGCGTGGAAAGGTGAGGAAGTGTGAGGAACGGGATTGGGCCGATAGTCGGGGAGAAAAGGTTCCACCACTGGGAGAGCCGGAGATGTTTGTAAACGTGTTGCGTTTTGGGAACGGGGTTGCCTGTGATTTTCGGAGCTACTCGTATGCGCGTACAGGGGTTGCCTGTGCTTTTCAGTTCCACCTTGTGACCTTCCCCCGAAAAGAACGTTCAGTTCCACTAGACACATTAGAAGAAAAAGAAGCGTTCGTTTGCCCACGCAGAACAAGGTACAAAAAGAGCAGGAGCAAAATACTTGGTTTCCTGATTCAAAGTGGTTCAAGAGTAGAGTCCGCGGAAACGCAGAGCTAACGTCTCGAAACGAAACCTCCAGATACTGTGCTATGAATTAGAATACAGAACAATACTGAACTCATTTTCTACTAAAACTTCAAACGGCTCCTCTCCATGGCAGTAATCAAACCATTATGTTACACAAGTATTCAGAGCTCATAACTGAAATGGAAAGAAGAGAGATAAAGAAAAGATAAAAACACTGTTGGGAATTCTTCATCATAGCAATAAAGAATCCCGACACAAACAATCAAGAGACACTCAAGAGACAACGGAACAGCATTTCATTACAGGGGTGTAATCTCTCCTCTTCCGTCCCGTTCTACGGAGCCCGGGGGCGGGTATTTATAGGGGAGGCCAAGGGTCATTTTGACATGACCAAATTACCCTTGGCCACCTACTATATTCGCGGAATATTCTGTACAACATTGTCAAAAGGGTACAAACGACATTTCCGTATAGCGACGGAAACCCTAACTAGGTGACGTCATTCGCCAGCCCGATCCTTGGACGTTGTCGTGCCGAACTTCATCTTCTTCAGGGACTGCCGCCATTTGAGGACGCCATTCCTAGTCGCCGCCAATTCATCGCCAGCGGTCGGGTCTTGTTGAACAATGTCGGCGACACGTAACGGCGGCACCCAGGGTTGCCGCCATTTCGTCGGCGAAGCCCTTAATGTCGGCAGCTAGGCTACCTGCAGCCAAAAAACCAAAGGCAGAAAGGGGGTGTCGTTATTATCGTAAACACCGATCCCCAACAGTAGCCCCTCGCGGTTGAGGTCCAACTTCGGCGGGCAGAAACCGCGACACAGGATAGGAATTTTACGAACGTCACCCCCACGTCACCCCCCTTCCGAGGTTTCCCGAAAATCGAGGCGACACTTTTATTGTTTTTTACGAGATTCGAGGCGACGCCGTAAATGCGGCGGCGAGGCCTATAAATACGGGGGAAGGGGCGCCGGAGAGCCCCGTGCTTTCGTTGATTGCATAGAATTGCTGCCGCGTTTTCTGCTGAAAACTTTGCGTCGCTATTGTTGCGTTCCGGATTTTTTGTTGATCCGCAGCGAGTTTTTTGTTGTCGCTGATTCGGTTCGTCGGACTTTCTCTGCTGAAAGGTGAGTTCGTCTACGTGCCTTCAGCTATGAATCTGTGTTTGTGATTGATTGTAACATCATAGTTTGCATTCTAGATGGCTCGCGTTAAGGAGACCGCTCATCTTGTTGAGTCTGACGAGGAATTCCTTGCTGACTCGCCTACCGCTAATGTGGAGGGAGACGCCGACCTTGGCCGGGCGAGCAAGCCAGTTGAGGTTGACTCTGACGCTGCCGCGACTCCCAAGGGTTCCCAGGAGGAGGCCAACCCCGCCGCAGATCTGGAGGTTTTGGCGGCGGCTGCCTCCAAGGCAGCTGGAACTTCGGGCGCCAGCGGAGGTACTAAATCTGCCGCCTTTTTAGGTAAGGGTTTGGGGTAGTCGTGTTATTTTCCTGCATATTGTGAGTATGCTCTTGCTGGGTCTGCAGCCAGAAGAGCGAGAGGCGCGATAGATACTGGCTCTAGCGAAAAGGAAACCTCTGCTGATACCGACGACGAAGGCGAGGATCTTTCTGGTGTGCCGGCCTCTCCTAGTGAGCTGGTAGGGGAAGACTCCTGGGAGAAAAGCGGCATCGAGCCAACTTTTCGGTTTGGGCCGTCGAAAGTTACTCCCGCAGATATCGAGAGGTTTGTTGCTTTGGGGTATTTTGAGTCCGGAAAGGCTCGTGCTCCTGGCGGAGAGCAAATTCCACGGCCCGAGAACAATGAAGCTATAGTTTACCGTGACTTCTATGAAGCTGGCCTTAGGCTGCCGTCGTTTGGTTTTCTAGCCCGTGTACTGGAAAGATATGGACTAGATCTGCATCACTTGACTCCCAACGCCGTCGCGACGGTGTCGAAATTTATATGGGCTGTTCGCAGTTATGGTTCGGCTCTTCATTCTGACGCCTTCTGCCGCTATTATGATCTGAAGCACGATGTGAAACCCGTGAGTTTCGATGAGGTGAAGTATTACCCCCAGTATGGATGTTGCAGTTTTCAGCCTCGCACTTTTGTGAAGAAATCAAAGTATGAAAAAGTTGAGCTTGTTGGCGGTCGCCGGAATAAATGGCCAGAGGATTGGCGGAACCATTGGTTTTATGCCGAAGTTCCCGAGGAGACAAAAGACGATGGTAGCTCGTACTTTCCTCTGTTTAGTCGCTCTTGCGTCCTACGGCCGGTGCTGTCGCCAGAATTTGTGGAGTCAGAGGGTTTTAAAAAGTGCTGCAACGCCTTTGAGACTGCGGTCAAGATGAGCAGCGCTCGAGACTTGGTGGAGGAGTTCGTGGCCTGTTGCACTTGGCCCATTCGGAAAGGGTGGAGCCCGCTGAGAATGAAGAACAAGCGGATTTCCAAACTGAACCTTAACTACCAGGTGCCGTCTTTTGGAGTGAAGAAACCCGAGAAGTTATCGGACAAGGACTTTGTTCGCTATGTTGAGCTGACTGCCGCAGTTATTTGCGGACCTTATACTGTGTTGGAGAAACAAGAGTGCGAGACCATGCTAATTTTCCCTCAGCGTGTGAATCGCGTTTTTGATGAGATGCAAGTGAAGTACGGTCGCCGTGCAGTGATGACCGTTAAGAAAGGGCGGCGAAAGAAAGGCGAGCTTGTGATTGGAGCAACATTCGTTGAGAGACGCGGCTGGGAAGCAGCCTCCGCCCATCTCTATTTACCCGACGCGCCAGCCCCAACAGCTGGGGTCGGCTCTTCTGCCGCGGCTGCTGCCAAGGTATCTGCAGCAGCCCCAAAAACGGCAGCTGGTTCCTCATCTAAGGGTGCCGCTAAGAAATCTGCGGCGTCCGGCAAGGCTGCCGGGAAAGTAAAGGCATCTGCTGGGACTTCGAGGGCTGCTGAGAAAGCTAAACGCCAAACTCTGCGGAAGATGCCTGCCTCTCGAGCTGCTGTTGTGCAGCAGGCCAGTGCCGCTATAAAACGGCGACGGGAAGACATAGAGCCGGTCATTGCTGCTGAGCAGATGGAGACTGGTTCCAGCGCGGCAGGTGCCGCTGATTTTGCTGAAGAGGTGTCAGTTCGGGAGGAGTGCAAACGACGCCGGAAATTACTAGCTTCAGCAGCTGGCGATTCTGACGATGAATTTCTAGACGACGAGCCTGAACATGACTCGGGGAATGCACGGGAGCAACCTTCGCCACTACATGAAGCTGAAGTTGAAAGTACTGCTGCTCCCACTGGTGGATTTAACTTGCCACGGAGCCCCGTTGAGACTGCGACGCCGATGAGGCGGAAACCGCTCTTGCCGGCTTTATCAGATGATGAAGAACTTGAGTTGCTGGACGACCCCGCGGATTCGCGTGCCGAACTTGGCCATGAGCTTGATGCTGCATTTGCTGGGATGAGTGGCTCCGATGAAGGTGCCGACTATTCCCTAAGGGGGACAAAATCTGCGGCAGCTTCCTCTCCCTTGACTAGAATCGATGATAATATTTCTTCTTCATCGGCTAACGGGAGTGCGTCTAGCAGTTCTTCTGAGACTAGCTCCTCTGACGCAGGTGAAAAATCTCCTGGTGCGGGAAAGCAAGAGGGAGATGCCGACATTCCGCCGTTGGCCGCTTTTGTCGAGATGACGAAGGCGGTGGATCCTCAAGGTTTTTTGACCTCGCCGCTGTTTTTCGTTTATTTGACACTTGACAGTCGATCTGACTTTGTTTAATTTGCAGAGCTTTACGACTTCTTGACCAGGGCCGATAATGCTTCGGTCGCCGAGGTGCTGGATAAAAATGCGACGATGGTAATTTCTGCTTTTACACCTGTCGCTTTTTACTGAGACTTTCTATAGGTGTGATGCTGACGCGTGAATTTGCTGCTCTTGAGCAGACTCTTGCGGCGGCGCGCGCTCTGAGTCGTCGCTTTTATGGGTCCGAAGCCGCTTCTTCATCAGGCGACGTACTTGAACTGCAACGTGCGCTGAGGGACGAACGCGCGTCTTTCGACGCTGTTAAGGCTGATCTCACTGATCAGATTAAAAAGAAAGACGAGGCGTTGGCAGTGCTCCAGGATGTTATTCAGAGCAACGATGATGAGATTGCCCGCTTGAAGCAAGAACTGAAAAATGCGGGTGGGAAGCTTACTGCGGCGGAGGCGACTGCCAAGAGTGCCAAGGAAACCGCTCGCAAATTTGCTCGCAGTTTTTCCAGCGGCGCTAATAGTGCACACGCTTCTTTCGGAGCTGCCCTAGCTACAATTGGCGGTGAGCCTAATCCTCTTCCTGCCACGTCAGGTTCGCTGACACCGGAAGTGTATTTCAATTTCCTGAAAGGGGAGTTTGGCGACCTTCCTGAGGCCTTTGAGCGGTTTGGTCAATTGCGGCTCGCACGGCGTGCTCTGCGCTTCTGGACCTACTTGAGAAGCTGGAGTGCAAGCACTTCAGTGCTTTGGCGCGCACTACCTACCCAGATTCTAATTTTGATGAAGCCAACGCGGCAAGCGAAAGCAAAAGCGTTCGTTTGGTTGTGAAACGCTTCGCAAAAAGGTATTGGGGGGCGCACGGAATGGAAGCTTGCCGCCGATATGCGAAGAGCAAGCTCGAGGAGGTAAAGCATGCTTTTGTTTCATCGGGGACTTTGTCTTGTGAAATATGATTTGCTAAACTTTTGTTTGCTTTAGATGAAGGCGGCGGCTGGCGCCGAAACTGCGGCGGAGAGCTCAAAGAAGCGAGCGGCTACTCCTGCAAGTGAGACGCCGCCGACGAAGGTTGCCCGCGTCGAAGTTGTTGCGGGAGCTGAAAAGGCTGCCGCTAAATCTAGTGAGCCTGCCGCGATTGAAGCTCCTGCACCCGCCACGGCTACCGCGGCTGCTGCGTCTTCTGCGGCGGCCGAACCGGAAAGCACGACGGGTGCCGCCGTTCCTGGTGCTGCCACTGCCACTGCTTCTGCTGCTCTGCTCCGACAATTGAAGAGGTTTAGACTCTTAGGCGTGAGAGAGTGTTTAAAACTTGGTCTGTAATAATATACGTTCTGGTACGCTTTGTGCGCAGGATTGTTTTCGCGGCGCGCTGAACATTGCGCCTTTGAAGTATGAGCGTGACGGCTTACGCGTTTCTGGCGAAGCGCACTTGTGTTATGTTTCGCGATATCCGCGTGATGATTTCGGGCGTTTCTGGAGGGAAATGATGGCTCAGTACTTTCAAGGGCGGGAGTGCTTAACTCGATGTTTTCACCGCCGGCATTCTTCTTCCGTAGCGGTGGTGAAAACCGAAAGCGTTGAAGACATTAGTTTTGATCCTTATTTGGATCGTTTTAGGTGTGTGTACGATAGAGCAGGCCCTGAAAGCGGTCCCGGATTTGTAGTAGAAGTTGACTTTGATTTGTAGCTGGGGTGTCGGCTTTTTGACGAAATACGCCCGAATAATACGGCATGTTTTTTGATTCGCGGAAGATATTTCAGCGATAACTCTTGTCAATTTTTACAAGTTGAATGCTCTTCCACTTTTTTTGTTTGATGGAAAGCGTTTGCCGTTACTCGGTCGTCGGATTTAAACGAACGTCACCCCCCCCCTGGCGATCGAGGGACGGAGGGGCGCGTCAAAACTGCGACGCACGGTTTATACGAGGTGCACTTACGTGAATTGCGGAAGGCCACAGATCATGTCACGTTCTTTTATGACAAATTGCGGAGCGTGCAAAATGTGCCGCTATTGTTTGCAGGCTCTTGTGCTTGTCAGATGTTTTGTGGTTGCCGTTAATTTGACTTAAGAGACGTCGTTTGACGATACGCGTCCTTGGTTGTTTTTAAAAGCATCTTCGCTTTTTGTTTTACGGCGCTCGTCGTGATTCGATTGCTTGAGCGAAACGAACGTCACCCCCCCCCCCCTAGCAATCGAGGGTTGAGGAGCGCGTTGAATTTGCGAATGGTGCGTGTTGCCGCAATTATTAGGTTCTCTCCGAAATTTGTCGGATATTGAACATTTGTCGCTATTCTTGTAGAAAGAGCGGCACTTGAGAATACGTTGCCTTTTGTCCTCTAGCTCTTGCTTTTTGCAATATTATGCTACCTCCCTGGTTTTGAGTCCCGTCCTTGGATGGGTGTTTGTATTGAGTCCCTTACGACTTCGATCTTAATGATCTATTGTTGATGTGTCGGATTTTGTCCGAAGCCCCTTGGGGGTTGAAGTCAATTTCCTTTAAGGAAATGGATAACTGAGCCCTTGGGCCGTTAATGTTCCGCACTTTCTCAATTTTATGAGAAAGATTGAAGAGATGGCCCCTTGAGGCGCTTTTTTCTCTGATGCCGTCATTTCTCAATTTCGTGAGAAAGATCGACGGTGTAGTTCTTTTTCTCAATTTAGGAGAAAAATTGAAGAGATGGCCTCTTGGGGCACTTTTTTCTCTGATGCCGTCATTTCTCAATTTCGTGAGAAAGATCGACGGTGTAGCCCCTTGGGGCATTTTTTCTCAAAGTGCTTTATAGAGAAGGAAGCCTAGGAGAAAGGAGCCGAAATTTTTTGCTTCCTTTTGAGTGGCTTTGTCCCAGGAGTCAAATTCTCCTGCGTCGATGTGGCGATATTTTTGCAAATATAGCATCGACTACTTAAGAAATGGTGAAAGTTTTTGGGGAAGACAGCATTATATTGAACTGCAAGGGTTACAAAGGTCCCACCTCGTTAAAAACCTCACCCCCGATATGGGGTTCCCCTGTGAGGAAAAGAGTATGGGCCTTGAAGGCTAAAAAAGAAAAATTACAACTTAAGTGCCGACTTAAGGCTCCGCTTATAACTGCGCGTCGCCATTAGTCCTTACATTTTAGGTGAAGTACCTCTTGAGGTTGTCCACATTCCAGGCATGCGGGAGCTCGTTGCCTTCATTGTCTGCTAAGTGATATGATCCAGAGCGATTGCTCCTGACGACAATGAAAGGGCCCTGCCACTTGGCGTTGAGTTTTCCAGTGTTTTCTGTTTTTGGGCTCCGCAGGAGGACAAGGTCGCCGGCTTTAAATGCTCTTGGCGCTACTCTGGCGTCCCGCCATTTTCTTGTTTCTTCCTGATACCTCTCCAAGTTAAGGATGGCTTGGTCTTTGTCTAATTCCGACATGTCCTTTGAAACGGCGTCGAACTCGTGGCAATTTCGCCCGAGAGTTGCCCTCATGCTGCGGTGTTTTATCTCTTCGGGAGACATTGCTTCTTCGCCGTACAAGAGCCTGAAAGGCGTGAACTTGGTGGTTCTTGAAACTGTAGTGTTATGCGACCAGATCACTTTGTGCAGCTCATCCATCCATTTTCCTTTTTCTGGCCTTCTAGGCATTTCTTGATGCCTTCGAAGATTTGCTTGTTGGCGTTCTCGACGGCGCCATTTGACTCTGGATGATAAACAGATGCAAAATTCACTTTTGTGCCTATGGAGTGACAGAACTCGCGGAACTCTTGGTTGTCAAACTGTTTTCCATTGTCCACCGTAATTTCGGCAGGTACACCGAATCTACATACTATGTTTTGCCAGAAAAATTTCTTGATTGCTGGGCCAGTGATATTGATCAATGGCTTAGCCTCTATCCATTTGGTGAAATAATCGAGAGCGACAACGGCATGCGTATAATTTCCGGCAGCCGTAGGCAGGGGGCCGACTATGTCAATTCCCCATCGCTGAAGTGGCCACACTGGCTGGATGAGCTGAGTGAGCTGAGCTGGGTTGTTGATTTTCCTTGAGAATTTCTGACATGCTTCGCATGTTTTTACAAGGTGCTGGGCGTCCTGAAGTGCGGAGGGCCAATAAAAACCTTGCCGAAAGGCTTTGCCGACTAAAGCTCTGCTGGATATGTGAGAGCCGCAGATTCCCTCGTGGATCTCGCTGAGGAGCTTTTTCCCTTCTTCTTGATCAATGCATCTCAAGAATGGAGTGGATGTGCCGAATTTGTAAAGGAACTCATCGACAAAGGCGTAGTTTCTTGCTCTTTGTTTCATGCGCTTGGCTTCTAATTCTGACTCTGGCTCATAAAAATCTCGGAGATACGCCATGATGGGGGCGCGCCAATCTTCGCTTGAGATGGCATGTATCATCTTGGGTTCTTTCTCTGCCGCTTTTATGGAGGGCGAGCTCAGTGTTTCAAAAAAGACGTCAGGTGGTAAAGGATCTTTTCTAGCTGCCGCTTTTGCTAGCTGATCTGCTTCGCTATTCTGGTTTCTGTCAATATATTGACAAGTGAAACCCTTGAAGTATTTTTCCACTCCCCGTACATGTTCCAGATATCTGGCCAATAGTTCATCTCTGGCTTTATAGGTTTTATCAACATGCCCGGCAATGACCTGAGAGTCTGTCTTGATGACGAAGTTTTTCACACCTAATGCTCTTAGCTTTCTTATGGCTAGCAAAAGGCCCTCATACTCTGCCACATTGTTTGTGCACTTGTCAGTGTCATGATTGAACTGCAATCTAATTGCGTACCGCAATTTGATACCAGATGGTGAGGTTAAAATTGCGGCAGCTCCAGCACCGAGATGGCACCACGCGCCATCGCAATGGATCTCCCATGGGACTTCGAAGACTGGACCCTCGGTGTACGATGAAGGCTCAGTCCAATCTGCGATAAAATCCACCAACACCTGAGAATTTGCGGCACTTCTTGACTCGAAGTCAACAACGTGTTCTGATAATTCCGAAGCCCATTTGGTGATTCTTCCAGATGCTTCTCTATTTCTGAACATGTCATTCAGTGGTTGATTTGTCAGCACTCGAATGGTGTGAGCTTCAAAGTAATGTCGTAATTTTCTTGATGCCATTAAGACTGCATAGGCTATCTTTTCTAGCTCGGAATAGAATCTTTTTGATCCTGAGAGCGCTTCAGATACATAATATACCGGCACTTGAACTTTCATCACTTTGCCCTTCTTCTCAATTTGCTGTTCTTGCACAAGTGCGGCACAAACTGCTGAGTGCGATGCTGATACATACATTAGCAGAGTTTCATTTTGTTTGGGACTCGCAAATGCGGTCATTTCCTTGAGATACTCTTTCAATTCTGCGAATGCTTTCTTCTGCTCTTGGCCCCATTGAAAGTTGCTTGCGTTTCTGAGAACTTTGAAGAAAGGAAGGCTTCTTTCGGCTGATCTGGAAATAAACCTGTTAAGTGCCGCAATTCTACCGGTGAGCTTCTGCACATCTTTGAGGCATTGTGGCTCTCGCATATTGATAAGTGCACTTATCTTGTCAGGATTGGCTTCAATGCCTTTGATTGACACAAGGCATCCCAAAACCTTTCCCTTGCGAATTCCAAAGACACATTTTTCGGGGTTGAGCTTAAGGTTTGCCTTCCTGAGGTTTGCAAATGTTTCGGCCAAGTCAGAAGTATGGTCTTCTTTCTTGCCGCTTTTTACTACTATGTCGTCGACATAGGCTGACAGATTCTTGCCTAACTGATTCTCAAAGGCGATAGATGTCATTCTGCAGAAAGTCGGTCCCGCATTTTTTAGACCTTCCGGCATTCTGACAAAACAATAAGTTCCGAAAGGAGTGATAAAACTTGTTTTCTCTTCATCATCTTTGTACATGAAGATTTGGTGATACCCGGAAAAACAATCCAGCAGTGATAGAAGTTCTGAGCACGCCGCTGCGTCGACAATTTTGTCAATTCTGGGCAATGGAAAATCATCTTTGGGGCAGGCTTTGTTGAGATCAGTGAAATCAATGCACATCCGCCACTTTCCGTTCTTTTTCTTTACTGGTACAGTGTTAGCCAACCAGGTTGGATATTTCACCTCCCTGATAACATTTGCATCAAGCAACCTCTGTACCTCAGCCTTGACTGCTTCGACCCGGTCGTCAGACATTTTTCGGAGTTTCTGCTTCTTTGGTCTGATGTTTTTATCGATTCGCAACTTGTGCTCTATGATGTCTCGGCTGACGCCTTTTAGGTCACTTGCAGACCAGGCAAAAACATCCTTGTTTTTGCGAAGGAACTGGACGAAAGCTTTCTCCATGTCCTTCGGCATACCTGCCGCAATTATCACTTCCTGTCCTAAGACCTGCTTGTCCAATGGAACTCTCTTTGTTTCCTCGTTAGCCGCAATTGCTGGTTCTTCCTTGTCCATTTCTTTTTCCAACTGGAGGACTTCTTTCCCTGGCTTTTTTCCTGCCGGGTACAAGACGTGCACATTCGGGTGAGCATACAAAAAGTGAACATTCTTCTGGCCGGGGGCTGCCGCCCTTTCAATATTTCTGGCTTCTTGCTGATCACCAAAAACTGAGATGACCTCCTTGTGTGCCGGTATTTTCATACAGAGATAAGAACTGTGCAAAACTGCTTCAAATGCATTGAGGACTCCTCGTCCGAAGATTGCATTGTATGGATAGGGCATATCGACCACGTCAAAAGTGATGTGCTCAGTTCTTGCATTGTCAAGAGTACCAAAGGATACTGGTAGGCTTATTTTGCCGAGGGCACGGACTTCTCTGCCGCCAAAACCATACAAGGGATACTCAGAAGGCTGAAGTAGAGATGAATCAAGGTTTAGCTGGTCAAATGTTCTCTTGAAGAGGATGTCTGCCGAACTTCCATTGTCAACAAGTATTTTGGTGATTGACCAACCATAAGTGTTTGCCTGGATGACCATGGCATCTGTATGAGGGTAGCAGCGGAGGTTTAGATCGGCTTCAGTGAACATGATTGGGACATGCGACCACCGCGATTTCACCACGGGACCGTTACACACCGCATTGACGGCTCGGAAGTAATTTTTCTTTTGCTTCTTACTTTCAAACTCAGATGAAGATCCCCCGTGATTGGTAGGATGACTCCATAAGTGGGAAGGCTCTGAGAGGAATTGTTTTGGTTTGACTGTTTTGGAAATGGCGGCGGAGGAGGTAAAGGCGGCTCCTCCGAGGCAGTGATTCTAGGAATTTGCGGCTGGGGCATGTGTGAACTTGTTTGGGAAGTCGCCAGATGCTGTATTTGCGGCGAGTGTGGTGGATGTAGTTGGTATGGGCTTTGGAAGTGGTGATGGGGGTTGTAAGAATTCTGGAAGTATTGGAATGGGTAAGAAGCACCGAAAGGTGAGTTGTTCCAAGAATTGGCGGCAGACGTGTGATTGACGCTTCTCTGTGTTTCGCTTCTTTGCTCTTTGGCTTTCATTCTTTCCATGGCATCCTTTGTTTCTGGGCACTCCTTGGAGGTGTGACCCTTGTCAAGTCCGTGAAACAGACAGTATGGCTTTTTTGGCTCTTGGTTTCGCGAGTTGTGCGAATTGCCGCGACCCCTTCCTCGAGAGCGATTGTTTCTTCCTCCTCTGTGCTGAAAATTGCCGGCAGAGCTGCTTGTGTCGGCTTTTTCTTCTTGGTTGTCAATATGATTGATTAGGTTGGAGTTCTGGCTTTGATTGTTGTTGCCACCTCTCCTAGACGAATTCCAATCCTGCTGCCTCTGGCTCGATTGGTTTTTCTTCGCCTGGCGCAGCGCGCTCTGCTGCTCTAATCTTCTTCTATGGTCATTGTCGGCTCTACAGAACTGGTCGACCGTTGAGAAGAACTCTTCGAGTGTTGAAGGGCGGTGCATGGAAAAATGAGTGGCACAAGGGCCGGCTCGCAACCCCCCAATTGCGGCATCAATGACAATTTGGTCTGGCATATCATCAGTTCGGGCTTTTAGCTTGACAAATCTCTGGAAATAGTCTTGCAGGGGCTCTTTTTCTTGCTGAACACATGCTCTGAGTTCATCTGCAGATATAGATGTTCTATGAAACCCTTGAAAATTTGTCGTCAATTTGTCCCTTAGGTTCTCCCATGAATATATTGATCCGGGCTTCAGCCTTGAGTACCACTCGAGAGCTTGATGCTCAATTGCGGTGACAAAGGTCTTGGCCAATACAGTATCATCTCCTCCAGCAGACGCTACAGCAGCTTCAAATGACATCAAAAATTGCCTTGGGTCGGTTGAGCCATTGTACTTTGATAAAGAGATAGGCTTGTATTTTGCTGGCCATGGGGTCAACTGGAGGCCTTCTGACAAGGGAGAGTTCTTGTCGAATTTACTGACAAAAGGTGCAAATTTGCGGTATTCATTCCGAGGCCTATGATGGTCTTCGCCATTGTTGTTTGCTTCAAAGTCGGGAGTCACCCGGTATTGCTCTCTCTTTGCTTCGCTATTTTGCCCCGTGGCGCTTGTCATTTCATCGAGCTCTTTTTGGAGTTCGGCGACTGCCGCCTTTGCTTGTTCAATTTGCAGCCGGAGCCTTTCCTTCTCTCTGGCCCTCTCTTCGGAGATTATCTTCTCCTTTGTTAGCTTGAGTCTTTTTCCAAGTTGTTGCAAGTTGGAGAGCTGACGCAATTGCTTGTCAACTTCATCTTCCTCTGGATCACTTTCTTCAGGGTTGACTGTCGACGGTGGTTCCGCCCATTGCTTGCCGGCTTTTACCTGCTTCGACTTCTCTGCTTCTTCACTGAGAGTGAAGTCGATGGTGCTTTTAGCGGCGATAACCTCATCAGATGGCCGAATTCCGGCGGCCAAGCTTGCTTGCGCCGCGCCGGAAATTCGGTTGGCCTCGTCGGCCATTTGCCTTGCTTGAATGAATGCCCAACGAATTTCTTCTTCCGAGAATGCCGGGTTGGGAGGGAGAATTTCTTCCTCTAAATCCGGCGGGTGGGAGCTGATGGTGGTTTTTGGACTAGGTGCTTTTTTCTTCCTTTGTGGCATCACGGGTGGTATTTTCGAGCAACACAAACGGTGGGCGCCAATGTTGGGAATTCTTCATCATAGCAACAAAGAATCCCGACACAAACAATCAAGAGACACTCAAGAGACAACGGAACAGCATTTCATTACAGGGGTGTAATCTCTCCTCTTCCGTCCCGTTCTACGGAGCCCGGGGGCGGGTATTTATAGGGGAGGCCAAGGGTCATTTTGACATGACCAAATTACCCTTGGCCACCTACTATATTCGCGGAATATTCTGTACAACATTGTCAAAAGGGTACAAACGACATTTCCGTATAGCGACGGAAACCCTAACTAGGTGACGTCATTCGCCAGCCCGATCCTTGGACGTTGTCGTGCCGAACTTCATCTTCTTCAGGGACTGCCGCCATTTGAGGACGCCATTCCTAGTCGCCGCCAATTCATCGCCAGCGGTCGGGTCTTGTTGAACAATGTCGGCGACACGTAACGGCGGCATCCAGGGTTGCCGCCATTTCGTCGGCGAAGCCCTTAATGTCGGCAGCTAGGCTACCTGCAGCCAAAAAACCAAAGGCAGAAAGGGGGTGTCGTTATTATCGTAAACACCGATCCCCAACAAACACATTAAGAAAAAGACTATACAGCCAAATCCCATCTTACCCAACCACCCTTAACCTACCATAATCACACCCAGAATTTTCACATTTCTCTCAATTCTAACATTCCACGAAACAAATCCAAAGTCCAAAGATTTAATAAGCACTTTTTCTTTGGCAGTGACTCGTTCAGCACCCACCCAGCTTTGCTAAACTGGAATCACATCGATGTTTGAAGTATCTTCACATCTCAGGACTAGTCCGTCAAGGTTTGTTGGGAGGACGCACTTGGCCCACTGGCAACCAGTCGAGATTGGCTCCGATGGAGGAACTATCATCAGCACGTTCTCATTCCTTTGGACAATTCCCATAACACTCACAGTGCTGCCTTCCTTAATGTATCTACAGGTAAAAGACAAGCAAATGTAATCAGTTACTTATATCATACGTTGAATCTTCTTTCTACAGGGAAGAAAAGCTGTACCCTTCTTTTAGGCGCATTATCCGATCATCACTTGAAAGGTTTTTTTCCCTAAGCCATCTCAAAAACTCAGGAGACATATCCTTGTTGTCAGGGTTGATGTCGATTACAACGGATTCATCAACATAAGGGGTCACTCGTGCACCACTTCCACTTTTAACCAATGCGCGAAGCCCGGACTGAAAATCTGAGATGTAGAAATCAACCACATGTCGCTGCAATGGTTGCATGGAAAATGTCAGAAGTCAAGGTCTGTTTAAGACAAACATAGTTGCAGTTTTGTGATTCTCAGCGAAGATTTTGAACTATATTTTTTACTATTTCTTTAACGTTGGTATACTCACCTCCATCGAACGTAAACCCCATGTAAAACGGCGATGCCCAGTGTTGGCAGCTTTGGAATCCCACCCCCTGTACTCATACAAGCAAGTAGAAGTGTACACGCATCTTGGGACCCTTTGGAATGATGAGTCGAGGGGGACATTTCCACAAGTAACAACCTGTGAATGTTATAAAACAAGTTATCACTGAATGCTAAATAATAGGAGAAACAGCTCTATTTGGAAATGAAATACAATTTATGGATACTTCTATTAAAGGAAACAATGCAGTGAGCATACAGGTGGAAATACTTTCCAAAACCAGAAACAGTAATGTTCTATTAACCGAAGTTTTAAATTTATGAGACCCATTTGACCCGGATTAACAGATAAAGATGTAATAGTCTGATGATGTAATGCTAAATTCTATGCTAGTGTTAAGGACAAACCTGTAAAGCCTACTGATGTGACAAAAAAATCATTAACAAATTAATCATCTTGGTCAAGGATAGCATAAGGCAAAGCGAACGGATTGAAGAAAGTAAATGAGAATGGGATAAAATCATCAGAATTACATACCCCCGTCACTTTTACATATTGTCCGTCTCTGGCAGTTCTAAGATCAGCATCAGGACAGCGATTAACAAATCCAATCGCGCCTCTCCTTCCCCAGCAAACATTCCAGATCAAAAGTGAAGCAACAAAACCAAATATCACCACAACAACTATCAGCAAAATTGCATTGTGAACGGCACCAAGAATGAAGCCACCTGCTATGAAACCCATCACGAAGAGCAGAATCACAGCCCAGAGTATTGGCTTTGGGAAGCTACCCTGAATTGAGTAACCATCTTCAGTGTTGAGATTAGTAACAGCTGGATTGTGAGCAAAGGATTGGGCACGCAGTTTCATGGATGCAGCGGAATCAAGTGGCCCAGATACTTTTCTTGGAGCACCAGTCGATTGAGGCCCTGAGATAGGACCAGATGTGATGAGTCCAGTTGTTGGAAGCACAGGAGGGAGAGGGCCAGAATTCTGTCGCGTCATTGGGGTCCCTGCTCCGGACTGGGGACCAGACGACCTCTTAGTAGGTTCTCCATGCTTATTGAGCGGACCGGAGTTTGATTTTGCTCTGGCTGATCCACCAGCGCCAGGAACCAAAGATGAAAGAGAGCCAGAGTAACTGCGACCACCTACATTGGAGACAGGCCCAGAGTTTGAACCAGGCCCTCCAAATGAAGGATTCCTTGATGGGGCGTTGCCTAGAGGACCAGATTTTCTTGATTTTTCGACATGGAGATCAAACATCTTCCCCAGCTCTCCAGATTTCTTGATGTCACCACCAGTATATGGCATTGCAGCGGAGCAAATGGTTGGGGCCTTCTCCTTAGGTGGCTCAGGTCGGCCAGAAACATACATGCCATTTCCCACTTGATACGATGGAAACCTAGAACCCATACTTCTTAACCAGTAGAATAAACTACACCTTGAACGTTCAACCACCTGTGCTGTGCAACCAAATTAGGCTTATATCTGTGCCTTGACATGCATAGCTGCCCTTCTCAAATCAAAACGTACACCTTGCATCAGCTCCTGAAAATAAAAGAATCAAACCAATGCATGTTAGATAAATACCTAGTACCACATCAGCAGGAGATAATCATCTCAGAAAAATGGCATGCAGATAAGAGAAGATCGACTATGGTAGGAATACCAAAAATAATTAAGACAAATTAGTAAATGTCAAGTGAACTTTAGATTGAAGGTGTCTAACACATTACTCCCTCCGTTCACGTTTCAGGGCGCCTTTGCCCATGACACAGAGACCAAGTCACTTGCGCCGAAGATAACACAAGAGTTAGGTAATTAATCTGAGCATAAATGACTCATTGTTTCCGATGCAGTGGATGCGTCCAGGCCCGCTGGCCGTGCCAAGTGAAAAGGCAAGCTGCTGGCCATGCGATGCCGTCCAAGCTAGGTGAAGAGGCATGCGCGAGATTAAGTTAACTATCCACGTCTAATCCAACAGCCGCTATGCACATCATATGAAAAGGCCAGCCCAAATACGCCCCTCAAACATAAAATTTCCTCTAGGACAAATGCGCCCCTAAAACGTGAATGGAGGGAGTATGTTGCGTCAATTACCATATGAACGGGTCCATATTATGAAATTAATGCAGTTTTGTTGCATAATAAAAGTATACGTCAATTAAAACTATTCCATTTGATGCTTAGGACAAAGCAAGAAATGAATTAGAGTTTGCACCAACTCTTCAATAAACCATGCAGCACGCAGGAGATAAGCACATTTCTTACAACTTTGCTTCGGATATTGACAAACCCTTTAGCAACACCATTTGTGGCTCAGTGAAAAGTCCCACAAAATTTTGTCCCTTAACAGAACAAACTAATAATTTGATTATTCAAGTCCTCCTAAAGATCTTGTACCGCATTCCAGGTCACAAATCATACTGCAGCTAAGGGTCATTAAAGGTGACAGAGAAGGAAATCAAATATCATTTCTCACACCGTAGTCTAAGCAGGGCAAAATCATATGTTGAAACTTACTCTCGTAGTAGAAACTTAAAAGAAACAATGACTGAAGGAAAGATGTTGCATTAGTGGACCCATTATAAGTTCAGGCTGTATTTTTTACTGAAGAATGCTTTGCCAGAAAAAAAGTTATGTCCTTATCCCCCAATCAAACACCAGACAAACCCCCAGAACATGCAGAATTTATGGAGACGTCTCCCCTGAAACACTGACCAGTGACCACACCCAAGAAAACATAAAAAATCGTCAAAGTTTTGAGGCAGGAGATAGCATCATTAGGACGAAGTGCGTGTCGTACGCAAAGTGAAATATGTGTTCTAATGATTTACCCAACAACGTACCCTAAAATGTACAGCAATTTGGCACCGACACTGTCAGATCTCAGGTGAAGCTTAGAGTTTCAGCAAAGAACTCGAGCACTCACACTTGCCGACATAATAATTTACCACCCCAACTATCAATTAGCATTCCGCTTAGCATCCAACTCAAATATGAACCAAGTAAAAGAGTGAACTGGGTAGGTAAATTAAGGGAAAGAGGTTCCCAGGAAAGTACTAGGAAGATTATTACGGCGCAGGAAACCAATCCAAAACAGACTGGCTGCATTCCACCCCAGAAGGATTTGGATTTGAGGCACAGCTATGGCATCCTTACTGCCTAAATAAGAAATCAAAACAAGTTCGAATAAAGTTTCAGGTCCGCCCCCAGTCCAGCTAGGGGACGAGAACGACGACTAGGACTACGGGAGAAGGACGAAAGGCGCGGTTGCGGCGGAAGGACGCCTGGATCTGGACTGACGCGCGGTCGGCACCGAGGGCGGTTGAAAGAATGGCGGCCTCTGAACTCGGTTGGTGGGGCGCAAACCGAACGCAAGAGGCACTTCGAGCGCAGATCCAAGCCCTGGCACCGACGAATCTCTCAAAATCTCACCGCGCTCTAGCTCCACCGACACAGTGGAACTCCGAGCACCTACATTGCCCTCCCGCTGATTGGTCTCTACCGCCCCCCAAAGATCACAATAACGTGAAAGCAGCCACCTTTCGATGCAAGAACAGTTCTGAAGGAGGCAAGAAATCGCCGAAACAAGAATGAACAGGTTGCGGTGGGGGGCAACAGCTCAGTTTACCTCGAGAAAATGGTGAGCACGTTGCAGTCCCGCCTAGTTTGCCGCCTTCACTTTTTCTCCTCGCGAGCTCAGTTCGTGCGGCGTCGGAATGGGGAGGTGGAGACGGGAGGGGGAAGAGCAAGCGCGCAGCAGGGAAACAGACAGGCGAGGAGGAGCTGGGAAGAGGGGAGAGAGAATAAAGGGGAGGCGGAGACGGAGGAGAGAGAGAGAGAGAAAATAATGCAAAGGATGAGAGAGAGAGGGGTGGAGTGGGGGTAGGGATGAAAGCGAAAACGGAATTTATCAGATAACCGAGGCTCGTTTTTGACTTCTCCCGACCGTAGTAGTTGAAAATGAAATACCGAAAAAATGAAAACAAAAGTGGAAGTATTTGGTGAAAACAAAAATGAAAACGATATTAGACTTTACCGATCGTTTCCGAGAATTTCCGTTTTAGACCGGAAATTACCGCATATATTTTACCGTTTTATGTTAGTCTAGCCAACTAAATATATATTATATTTTTAATAGGCAATAAGCTATGATGTCGTCACTTATATTTTTTACATTTTAATTTGAATATCTTTTTCAAATGTCTCGTGTCTTTTATGATACATTTATAGCTAGTTCAAGTACCAATAATATATTCATAGTTAATATTTTTATACATGATGTGATACAGCTAATACACAACTGTGATTTGTGTTACCGATAATTAATATCGATTCCCGATCGATACCGCTTATTTCTATCGTGGTAATTTCATTTTCGATATTCCCGTAATACCGACGCCGTATTTGTTTCCGCTAGTACCGCTACCGGTTTCGCTGCCGAGAAAAAATATAAAACTGAAAACGATATAGCCTTCTTCCGACCGTTTCCCGACCGCTTTCATCGCTAAGTGGGGGTGGTGGGAGCACGCCTTTCAGCTTCTCTCTCTGTTACAACAGTCCTCTCTTCTTCCCCTCCATGACCCCCTCTCTCTCCTCTTTCTTCTCTCTCCTCTCATAATGCTGCCACTTACTACTGTAACACTCTGTTTACTGCCCGCTAATGTCGCGGGTATCAAATGACTGTAATGCCCTTGGGGGTGTGCTCTGCTTTCAAAAGAAAATCTTTGCTGTGCGAACATACGGACCATGTAACGGGTCAAAAAAAAAAGAGAGGAAGGGTCGCATGCTGTTTTAGAAGGCAACATCAACGATCAGTTTGAACACATTCCCAACAAAAGGAAAAAAAAAAAGAGGACTTTGAGCACACGAGTCTCACGTTAAAAATCTAACTGCAATTTATAGCCTAGCAAATAATTATTAGGGCATGTACAATGGGAGGGGCTTAGGAAGGTGCTTAGGGAAAGTTTTTTTGTCTAACCAGATTTGAGCGGTGCTTAACAGGGGCCAAAGAAGCCTAGTTTTGCGTCGATGCCTACGTAGTCTGTTGGGTAGTTTTTCTTCCTCGATGCCTCCCAACTACCGATGGAGTGCCACACAGTTACGTTCGTTTTGCGTCGTTGCGGCCGAACTGATCACGCTTTGCGTCGGCCAAATTGATCAGCCCTTGGCAATATCTTAGTAATAGATAGCGCTCGTTGCGTCGTTGCGGTCAAATAAAGAATCGTTTTTACGGCAACTAAGTATCGTCTTTTACGGCAACGAAGTCGATTTGTTGAACTCATCCTACAATATGCAGCCCGTTATTGGCATCGAAAAACCCTTGCTGATATCATGGACGCTTGTATTATGCTGCACAACATGATAGTTGAAGATGAACGAGACATCTATGTTCATGCAGGCGGGTATGATTGAAATCAATTACCCTTTGCTGATATTTTGACAACTGAAACTCTTATCTAAAAAGTACTCTTCTTTTACTGGCAGGTATGACTTGAGTTATGATTAGGACAACAATTAGCTCCTATGGAATATTCTACTTGTCTCATGTTTTTACGTTAATCTTCAGAGTCATGTTGTGTTTGAGTCATGAAATGGCTTCATTTTTTTTCTGACTGATGTAAGAGAGCTGTTTGAGGAATTTAAAGAAGGTGGCAGGTTTATAGTTTCATTCGTACCAAGCAGAAAGAAACTACATCCGTGAGCCAAAAAGCAAAAGAGCAAGCACCTAGCGTTGGAGGCTAGAGATGCTTAGACAAATGCTAATGAGGTTGTTAATCTTATTAAGCACCTGAAAGCTTAATTTGCATTGTAGGAAACAGTTGCTAGGGTGGTGCTTATTATTCTCTCTCTTTAAACACCTCCTCCTAAGCCCCTCCCATTGTACATGCCCTTAGTACATTTGTAGTGAAGTGTGGCCTTTTAGTCGCCTGGTCTGTGCTTACTCCATGAATGTCAATTGAGTAGGTGGCACTAACATTAACGGGATGATTGCGATGGTACACGCCGCAGTTTTCTATTCACGGAGTCTGATCTGTTGCTCTCTAATGGTTGTTAGTGGAATGCTAGTTACCGTCGTTTTCATCTTTCTCTGCTAGCATCATCGTCTTCCTCCTTTCTCTGGCGATCTTGTCTCACAGCTTTCTTTTAATTAGAAGCAACCAAAGTGCTCCGGTTGGCTGGTTTTTATTTTTCTTTTTTCTACTGGTCATCGAATTACATCATCCTATTCCTATCCTACAGAAACAATGGGACCTATTTTTTCCCCTGACATCTCAAATATCGTGGTCTTTCAAAACAAATTGATCTGACGATTCAGAGACAGCTACTATCACTATGCTTCGAAAGCAACCGGATTGAAGTGCCAGTAGCTTACACTGGTACTGCAAGGTAATTAATGGATAATTGCTTGCAAGGAACCACCATATAAGTACATAAAAAATTGCTCGATCGATCGAGCACCCTCACTCTCACGGCCGGTCTTGGAGTAGATTGCAATGTACGTAAGAACGCGAAAAAAACCATCACATCACCCTTGAGCTACTAATTAACACCAGGTTGTTAACCTGCATGCGCGCGACCGATCGAAGGCGCTGTCTCTTTCCCGGAACCCCCGCAAGGTTCGTCAGATGAGTCGCCAAATGCGTGGACGACGACGACGGGTGCCAACCGACGAAGAAATGATCATCAGCCATCAGGTCAGGTCGCAGCTCCATCCATCATTATTAACAGGAGAATTATACGCGCGCGCCCGCGTTGGCGGGAACCAACGGTCCGCTCTGCTCGGGCTCGATCGCCTCTCTCCCGCCGACGGACGACGCGCGAATGATGGCAAGCCACGGAAGAAGCCAGCTCGTGCGTGCGTGACAATCATGTTCTCTGGCTTCTTCCTCTCATGCATCTACCCGTTCGCTCGTTTCTCTAACCTCAGACCAAATGCGACAGCGACTCTACCTGCGAACAAGAATGAGCAATACTGAACCCAGTTTAAATTACTCTGTTTTAATTCATCGGTAAGGAATTTCAAATAAAATTTGCAACAACGTACATATTTAATTTCGAATCAAATGTGAGGAATTTGGAGAGGTAGTACCTCCAAGCAAGCAGCTGCCGTTGGACTCCTGGGGAGGCTCAAGTCGTTCCACATGGTAGGGATCGAGTGCGTGGGGCCGCAGGAGCAACCTCTCTCATGCAAAGAATGGGCATGGCCTAGCTGGTTGGTGCCACCTAATTTGGCATCATCCCTCATCAACTAACCCACAGCCAGCCCCACATACAACACACGCATACGCGAAGCATGCTGCACGCTCAAGATCGACGGATTATACGACGTGAGAGCGTGCATATATGCCGGATACAAAAAGAACATAGTATTATGGATATAGTAGCTAGAAGGTGACAGAGAAATATTTTGGAAAACACAATTAATTGAGTTGTATAGAGAGGCTACTTGCAAGGGTGGTGAGTGAACTTCTTCTTTTTTTTCTTCTTCTTCTTCTTCTTAATATGCTCTCATAAACCATAATAGCTGTCGTCCTTCCTTTGCTCCGTGCATCGATCCACCATGATAGGAAAAATTATCTGATGAGCACAATAAAGCCGGTTTACAATCGATTGAATAAATTGCAAGTTACTCGGAGGCAGCGATGATCCCTATCTCTGAATCATGATGTTCAGACATCCAGTACTGCTCCTAAATAGGAAATCCAAAAAGGAAAGGAACCGGCTCATAATTAGCGGACGTTGCTGCTTCGTCCTTAACTAGTTTTCTTGCATTCTCTTTCCCTTTGCGCTTTTGTTCTTTGAAGAAAACAACCGGCGATCCCTAAAACAAAAAGAAATTGTGCATGCAGCTGATTCACTGATACGTTAGGACCAAGTCGTCAGTAGTATACTCAGCGTGCAAGCACGTCGAGTACACGGCTTATGATTCCAGCCACTGAAATGTGGAGACAGATAGGTAAAGTGCTAGGTGTACGTACGTTTGAGAGCCACACAGCACCAGATCTCGTTAAACTTTACTGCTGCTGTCTGACAATGCATCTGCATGAGGATAGGGAGAGAGAGAAAGAGCAAAGTGATCGTTAACAATTCGACTGTTGATTCCAGTCGGAACCTGGACTGGAACCTCGGAATATGCTAACGTGCATGCCAAAGCTTTCTTGCAGCTGCACTCATGGCTGCCAATGGATGGGCGGCACAGGTGACAGGGCCTAGTCATTGCACACAGGACAGGAGTCAGGACATGCAGGCACGGCTCGGCTCCAGTCTGGCCAGCTACTAAAAACTAACACGGCTGTGATGATGAATATTTCTGCGAAATCATCTTTGTTAACCGGTGTGGTTTTATAGTAGTACATATATATACGTCAGGGTAATAAATTAACATCCTTTTTTTTTTGCGAACTGGGTAATAAACATCCTTGAATTCGAACGCAAGAATAATTATATTTGCAGTCATTTATCCAATACGAAAGGGTTTCCCAAGTTGCTTTGTAATTTTGCACGGAAAATAATTCATCCTCTCGCGCTCTCCCCACGAAAGCTCTCACATGCGAGTGTGCTGCAACGAGGACGCCCAGAAGAGAGAGAGAGAGAGAGAGAGAGAGAGAGAGAGAGAGAAGAAAATGATGAACAGGGCCAGCTCGTGAACACAGTATACGCACGCAGGCCGGTCGTGGTTGGTCCAGGGCACGGCACATGGCCGGTACTCGGTGCACTGTAGCGGCTGACATGCCATGCTATGCATGTACCGTGTACGTGTACGTTTGTACATCCAACAGTGTACGCGTACTGCAGCTTGAATTGCTCGCATGCACGTACGTAGGCTTGCGCTACAGTACGCGTACAGATCATACGCAACTGCTGGGCTGAATCCGAGGCTTCTGTTGGGGACGTACGTAGTTAAGACGGCGAAATGGTGGTCTGCACTGCAGGATGGTCATATTAATTTCTTTTTGGTTAAGCTAAACACATGCGAAGTTTGATGTCATGTACTGGATCGAAATTTGCGTGCGTCCTTTGTTAAGATTATTGTAAACTACTCGCAAAAAAAAAGATTATTGTAAACTACGAAGGTTAGGTCACTAACCCCACCCGAAATGAAGTACTTGAACGTGTGACCGACTACATTGTGTTCAACAGAAAAAGGCGAGTCAAGGCGTCATGGGTGGCTTGTTTTTATTTGGTACGTCATATTTATAAAAATAAGCGCAAAGAAAGAAAGTATCCGTGCATTGGGGGTTTATGTTGAGCAAAGAGAAGTTGCTTTGAGCTTTTTTGTGGATGGTTGGTTTTTTTAGTATTTTCTAAAGAAGAAATGCCAAGTACTACTCGTGTTGTTTGCTGCAGTGGAACTAGTAGTGGGCCTGCTAATATGATCAAATGGGGGCGACGTTATTATTTGATCGGGCAATGCAAGCCTTTGTTTGTGCGTGTACCTTCTTCACCAAAGAAGCATATTTATTCTGTGGAGTAATACAATCAGCCTGTTCGGCTCGCAGTTGCAGTCGCAGTTGCAGTTGCAGTTGCAGGTTTTCTGAGGGAGAACACTGTAGCTGCTGGAAGTAGTACTGTAGCCATGTGAGGGAGAAGAAAGAGCAGCCGGCTGGAAAGCCTCCAGCCGAACAGCCCCAATATATATAGCGCTCTTCCCAACCGAGCAGAGGTAGCCACAAATCAAACAACCGGAGACGTTGAAGTCAAAACGGAGGGAAATTAAAGAAGAAGAAGAAAAAAACTAGCACGGTAGCACCAATGAACTTACAGTTTCATAAAGTATAAATAACTCAACACCGATTATTCATCTTCAAAATCTTTATACTACTATAAGAAGTACACTAATGTTTGTGGGTCGGCAGTTCTGCAGAGGAATCACACGTTTTCATAATCTAGCGGTATTCAATCATGCACCGACATATCTACTGAGCCTACGACCAACACACCATTTTTAATATCTGAAGATAGGTTTTCTTCCCCAAAAGCTAGGCAACCAGCGTATGGCACATGGCAGAGCCAGTATTTTTCTCCCTTTCTTTTTTCAAATAAACTACTGCTACAACGGTTACTGGCAACTAATCTGTTCGTTTTGCGCATGTCGGAGACGATGCGTCTCAAACACACAAAAAAAGCATGTGAAGCTGGCAAATCGAAGGTCTCTGACCTGTCCCCTGAAATCGACTTACGAACGGTTAGGCAGCTATGGAAAGATTCAGGTCGCAACATTCGTTGATGAGATCGTGCCGGTTGCGTCGCCGCAAACACACAAGCAGAAAGGGTCAGGGAGGTAAAGACCTGCAGATGCAAGTGATACGTTGTTTATGCCACGCCCGGGATTCAGACAAGGAGAAGCTTGGGGACAGAGACAGATCTCGTCGCTGTAAAAAGCTGCGTGCAGGTCAGGCGCTGGCTGCTACTGCCATGCCATGCCTGGGATAAGTTCGCTCGCTCGTGCAGCTATTTTATCAGGTTCGAGGCTACAAACCGAGCGCAAGAACAGGGAGGGTCACATGCGGTGATGCCCCAGCGTCAAGTGTTTTGATGGCTACCGCCGGAAAAGGACAGATGATGGGGGTGCCCAACTCACCATGGCTGGTGATGCTCAAACGGTGCAAGCTCTACTGCTCTAGCTAGCCTTCAGATGGTATATATCAGGAACGTGTTCAGACTTCGGTTAAGATAAAGAGGTGTTTTTACTGCGCCTATCTCCTATATATTGCTGTTAGCTCTGCAAAAATTAGGGTGTGACTGAAGATAGGGTCATTTCTTGAGACATTATGTTGGCCAAAAACAAAAACGTAACACGAAAATAAGCTCCTTTCTTCGAGTTTGAGCACAGAAGATTTACAAGCACGCTAGCTCTGCAAAATTCAGGATGCCATGAGCAAAAGTTGAGTCATTTCATTTTCCCGATATTTTTTTTTTGCACAACAGGGCATGTCTGGAATTTCATTACTTGTGGTAACGAAATCACAAACGAGTCTCGCTTTTCAAGCGTTCAGCTTTCATTTTCCCGATATATTTGGGAAAAGGAAAAGAGATGCAAATTAACAAAAACTGTCGGAAGGTAGGTAGGGAGAAGAGGAAAGCTCGGCGGGAACAGCTGCCAGGTGCAATATTCAATTGGAGGCGTAGCTATCCTACAAAACGATAGAACAGGGGCTCCGGCACATGCGACCCATAGAAAAAGATTGGCCGGAGGGGGACAGATAAGACACGGCTGACTCGCCTGGGTTGCATATATTATCATGCCATAGGGCTACCGATGGGTGCATTGGAAAAGGGTCTTGGCATCACACCGAGTATATATGCACTGCCACTACTGGTGCATGTATCCAAATTTTCAATTTTTGCCCCCGATGGGTGCATTGGAAAAGGGTGCTGTAAATCTGTGCTAAATCTGAACCTGCATTGGGGGATATGAACCTCTGAACACTGAAGACACAATGCTAATATTAGCACTCCTACCCGATATGTAGATTTATAGGGGCACATTGTGTAGTAATGTAGGCATTGGCCCACTTGAGAAATTTATATAATCAGATATACCAATAGATTATCGTAGCTTATATAGGATAGAATGATATCTCAGTTTCTTGAGCCTATAGGCTCTCTCCAACTCTGGAAAAATGACGATAGAACCAAACATTGCAAACCAAACCAAACCACAAATCCACAATGTGAGAAGTGAGGGGACATAGTGGGAACTAAAAGAAACAACAAAAAGACACAACAACTTAAGAAGGAAAAAGAAAAACGACTAGGAGACCAAAACTATAGTGCCCATTCGTACTCAAGTACTCCTACTCGAAGGCCCATCAAACTATTTATTTGACTTTTAGCCTTTTAGGTGCTACAATGAGCTGCTTTTTTTAAAAAAAAAAACTTTTGCCACTTCACATTTGAAACAATTCAAACGAAGGCTCCATGATGGAATCAACAACTAAAGACGAAAGCAATCACGGCGACGCTGTACGGGAACATGGCGCCAGCAGGTCAGCTCAGGTCATACGAGCTAGCAAGCCCGTGGTGACCTGTGCCAGTGTCAAGGTAAAATGCTGCAACGGATATACGTCACCGTATCCTAACAAACACGGTATCAATTCAAATCATCACCTTTTCTGGAGTTTATCTCATCATAACACGAATGGAGAATACAACGACAATAGGATCCTTTTCGGCAGAGCATGTCACTCGGTTTTCAGCGCCTAACAGCCAACCGCGACGTCTGAAGGTTGCGGAACTCCGCAAGTCAGTGACACAGTCACCTACCGACGTACTCCTCCCCGTCATGTTCGATTAGTTGCAGAATCACACTCAAAAGGAATTCAACTACGTGTGGTTTGTACAAACAAGCACGCATTTGAGCGGAGCAAGCTGGTACTGGAGCTACCAAATATGGCATTTCTTTAAGGCAAATAGACCCAGCAGGGCTATAACTCTATTCATTATCTGGTCAGGACAAAAGATTCAGTATACAACTGCCATCGTTTTCAGGGGACGATCATCCAAAACTTGAAGCAGCCCGTTACGTCTGGTAGAGATGAAGATGTTGAGCTTGTCCTCTGCACGCATTTGAGGTTGGACGTTGCAGAGCGCCTGTGGCACAGGTCGGCGATGGCACGGAGCAGCGGCGTCTTCCTCCGTGTAGCTGGTTAAATCGGGCACCTGTCGTAGAAGACAGAATCAGTACATTCAAGTCACTTGAGTCGCAGTTGGCACACCTTGTTTGGTAGTTTATGGCGGGTAACAGCTAACAACGGAAAAAAATTCTGTGCAGCCGGTTCGCAAATCGCTGCTGTGCGAACCCGGCTCCGATTCCTGCCACGTGGACACCTACGCCCTTTGATGCCGTTAAGGGCCACCGCACGACTTGTTCGCACGCACGGCTCCAAGCGACGCAAGGGCTTAGCTCGCAGCTCGCACGTACTAGGTCCGATCGAGCCGAACAAGGTCGAGTCGTAGGGATTAGAACGCCGCACGGCAACACAATCGTGCTTCCGCCGCCAAGCCGCATCATCGTCGTCCTCGTCCCCATGCGATCGCGCTTTCGCCACCAGCCATGGTCTTCCTCAGTTTCAGCAGCCAGCGAGGAATTGCGGGACTGAAATTGCAAGATGAACTGTTGAAGCCGTTCCGCTCGTCCAATTGAACTCGAGCAATACAATTCATCTTTTCAGATTAATCTCCTGAATGAGCAGCAACTTGCGAACTGCACAGAGATCCATAGCAATACAATTTACAAGATACAATATTACTCTTGTCATTTCCTCACCGAACATTATATTGTACAGTTACACATCAAACACCGACGCTTTTTTTTTAGGAAACAAACACCAACGCTTTGATCCTCTCAATACAAAATCTCTGCACCTGTTGTTCGATCACTACATTGTTGGTGTGCTAATTTCTTCATCTATCTATTCCAGGTGTTGTGGCGCATCCTTTTTTTGCTGATTGCACCGATGAAACTGCACAATTGAATACTGAACACTG
The DNA here is from genome assembly GCA_012490785.1 of Eragrostis nindensis. Taxonomy (NCBI): domain Eukaryota; kingdom Viridiplantae; phylum Streptophyta; class Magnoliopsida; order Poales; family Poaceae; genus Eragrostis; species Eragrostis nindensis. The sequence goes on from JAAXCT010001390.1 coordinate 169,829, forward strand.
GTCCTGCATAGTTGATTTCTGAACCAAATTACCATTATCTGGAAGCAAGAAGCAATGCAACAAATTTCCCATTTGGCTCGCCAGTGATAATTGGTAATACACATTCGACGCAGGCCGGCTTCAGAGATCGATCAAGCAAGATAGAATCAAATTGCAGGATGCCTTCAATGATCGACCCAGCCCCTTGGTGGCCGGGCGATGTACCCCTTCCTCGACGAGTTGCCACATCTCAGCAACCGCACAGCGCTCCAAATCACCGCCCTATCGACTTCCGATCGGCAATACCAAAGAGGCACAGGCGGAACCGAACGGAGAAGGAGAGGCCGACTTTGGTACATCTGAGTCTCGCCTTGTTTGTCTGGAGACTAGAGCCGATCGGACGCAAGCGGCGAGGGACCGAGCCGTGGAGTGACGCCTGGGAACCGATTGCAGCGAGAGGGATACGCGAGGGGCGTCGGATGATGGCGACGTCCACGTGGCAGGAATCGGAGCCGGGTTCGCACAGCAGCGATTTGCGAACCGGCTGCACAGAATTTTTTTCCCTAACAAAGTGCTTACCAGGCCTGCCTAACGCTTTCAAGAGTAGTGCCCAAACAAGTTGAAGAGTCCAAGCAAGAAGCTAAATGCATGCTAAAAGTCGAACACAGCACTTGGATAACCAGAACACCTATTCGGGAAATCTGGAAAGTGAAAACACCACAGGTCCATTGCACACGCGCCACAAAAAAAAATTCAAAACAATGTCACGATTGGAAGCTTACAGTGCACCGTCCCATATGGAACTCAGAAAGAAATTTATGACGGTGCTACACATTGATGGAAACCATCCAGGAGCTGTCATGTGCCATATGCATTAAGCCCAGCACATGTTTTTATTCAAAAGAGAACATGGTCGAAAGACTATTACAACATGCACCGCGGCTTCTGAGAATGTTACATTACACACCCCATGTTCCATTCCAGGCGCTAAAGCACCAAGTTCTGTAAAATACAGAGGAACATATTTGCGACATTTTGGTGGCGTTGCAAACCCATCTTACTTCCACAGAGATGGAATGGGTGATTCATTGTTTCTGGGGTTCCTAGCTATCCATATGTACAACCATCACTGGAGTTTCACTGCTCCGAGCTGCCTTTCTGTAGGAGCCTATACAACAAAAACACCAAGCCCAGATTAGGGTCAATAACTCATCAGAGTGATTGTGGAAACATTTCAACTACCATTTCAGAATGGTTCCTTTCGTAACAGGGATCCACTTTAGAGCGTTTTCTGAATAGTAAAAATTCTTGATCCTTGCACAGTGTTTAGGAAAAGACTAAACATGGGCGACATGGTGATTTGAAGAAAAAAGCCATGATATACAGATAAACAGTGGCGGAGCTTGGATCAAATGACAAGGGGGGCCAAAAAGTTAAGTAACTATGCAAGAGGGGGCCAGATTATTAAACTTTTAACATGTACATGGTAAAATCAAAGGTTGTTTAAGAAATTTCCCAAAGTTAGGGGAAACAATGCTCCGCCCCTGCAGATAGAGTAAACATCAATTCCTTGAACAAAGCGAGTTAACTCACCCCAGGTAAAGTAGCACTGTCAAGTTAGCTTTCCTCATCATCAGTTTGAGTAGCATCTTTCCATGATTTCTTCACCGGATGCGGAAATTTCCTTAATTTAAACAATGTCAATTATTTAGACTATAATAATGCTAGATAGAGAAAAGGAAAGAAAAATCAATCAAAGTCTAGACTCTAATAACACATATCATGGCAGTCTCAGAGCAGAACCAAGATCCTGACAGCGTGAATGAAAAGGACTGGTTTTGCCTCAGCAGTTTAAGTAATCAGAATGAGCTTAGAAATCTAAACACAAATAAAAAAATTCTACTTTATTTTCAAATCAAAACCAAAAGATCTAGCAAAAAGTACATACAGTTGACACACGACATATATAAGAATTGATACTGTTTAAATATAGATAAACAATCAGCAAATTTTGACAAAAAGAATACCTGTATCAAAACTAGCGACCTTTACTGGTAATACAGTGACCCAAGCCAGGGGCCCCGGCCCGCACATGCAACATGAACTGGCTACCTAATCAACACAACTACAGCATGTAACACGAAATTCACACCAAGAGTCCAAGACCAATCCCAGTCCTAGGCACCAAATCACTATTGTCTTAGTTGATCATCACAAACTTGGGTTTAACTCATCCCACATGGTACCGAAAGCACTATAACTTCAAACTTTTTGGGCCTAAAGACCAAATACTCCGTACTTCTTTTACACCAACAAAACAATATATTTTCGGTAGTGGAACCAACAAAAAACAATACAACTCAACCTAGTTTACCAAATACTCACATTAGATTTCAAGCAACCCGCATTAAGATAACATTTTTTCTTTCGATTATGTTTAAACCTTAAACTCAGAAACAAGTGAACATTAAATTTCTCAAAACTAAGTGAGATTTATAGCAGCGTCACTAGCAAGGGTTTAGTGGATGGACGAGCTTTAAAATCTATCAAATATTAGATGGAAAATATCAAAAACCTTTCAACCCAAAACTGGATGGAAGAGACTTATTTCAGGGAACTTGTAAGCTAGACCCACATAAAAAGCTAGAGAAAGAAAAGTTAGACGAATTTTTTCCCCTTTCTTTTGATGCGAGAAAAAGAGTTAATTTTGCTTCTTGTCCTACTGATGTAAGAGATCAAAAGAGAACATTAACAATGCCATAACATGTGAACAGGCAACAGCAAAAGATATTCTTTCCAACTTTCTATTGTCTGACAAACTAAGCCATAACGAAGAACAAATAAGGAGTTTTATATATATCTCCTGAACCAATTACCATTACCACAAGGCAGAACATATTCATACTAATGGCACGACCAACTACCTTAAGGGGATCAAACTTATCCTGATTGCAACACCGAATACATGCTAACATTTCATCAGGATAGACAAGATATAACAATTACCATCATGGGCAGGTCATCAGAACTTTAAATGTATACTCCAGTCCAAGGACATGCATGTCTCACGGTTATCGCTCACGAAAGAATATAAAAAATTCTAGGAACATGTGAAGAGGCACATAACCTTGGTAGTTACAAGTGCTTGATTTCCCTAATTAGAGCACAAAGCTGTATGCCTTTCCCACAACAAAATTTTTTGACCTTGACTTATTCATGAACTAACAGATTGTTTGGTTTGCGTCGCCGGATGATGCTCAGACCATTCGATCCAAAACCCGAAGCTATCAGTCCATTTGGATAGCGTCGCGAGACCATCCCATCCGGAACCGTGTGGTCTTTCGCTAGTAATGCTGCGAGTCTATTTTGGTTGACCAGTTCTCCGACCCAAAAACGCCGGACCACGTCATCCGAAACTGCCTCGACTCGGATCGAATGATCCAGCAAACCAAACAGGCTCTAACATTAATCGTAACAAGATCATGCAACCATAACACACAATCATTTCGAAGGCCCAATGAAATGCTAGCTCTATCCACCTCATCTTCAACAAGATCATGCAACCCTAACACACAATCATTTCGCAGGTCCAATGAAATGCTAGCTCAAACCACCTCACCTTCCACAAAGTAGGCGGCGGACGGCCACCCGCGCACGGTGGTGAAGCTCCTGGCCTCCTCCTCCGTCAACGCCGAGGGGCCCCTCGACGTGTACACGGACGCGCCGAGGAGGTCCCCCAAGCCGAGCGGCCGCGTCAGCGGCGGCACCCAGTAGGAGCCCCCCGGCACGAAGGGGAGCCAGTCGGGCGCCGCCCGCTGCACGAGCACCCCGTGGATGGCTTCCTCCAGGCGCCGCATCCCCGTCGGCGCCGCGGCGTCGCCCACGCTTCCGGAGGAGGCAGGGGACTCCTCGGACAGGTCGATCTCGACGAACTCGACCTTGGCTGAGAGCGCGCGGGAGGGGCGGAGGCGGACCGCCGCGGCCGCCGGACGGGCTAGGCTTAGGGTCCGCGCGAGGAGGCGAGCCATGGGAGGCGGGAGAATTGATTCCGGTGGCGAGCGCGGATGGACCGGTCGAGACGGGGACGAAGGCGACGGAGACGGAGATGGAACAGGCGATTACGCGACCAAGTGATGACGTGTAGGAGTACTCTGTAATCTTATTCGTTGGGATTAGCCTCGTAGGCCCCACAAGTCAGTGAGCGAGTCGACGTATCGAGGCCACGCCAGTCTCCTTCCCCAACCTCTCTGCAAGCCCCCCAGGTCCCGTCCGCGCCGGACACGTCTCGGCCGCCAGATCCAGCCGTCCTTCCACCGTAGCTCCGCTTGGTTCCCCTCTCCCTCCGGCGTCCTCGTTGTCCTCACCTTCCGCTGGATTGCAGTGGAGTGGAGATACATCCGGAGCTGTTCTGATTTCTTCTCTTGCTGGTTAGGAAGCCCTAGCTTTGCCTGACGAATTACTCGTTTTCTACAACTCCATCTTGTTTTCCTCCTGTTTAGTTGATAATCCTGCTATTGTTTCTACTGATAATGCCCAGATGGCCGATCCAAATGGACCTGCTGCTTCGCCGGTGGTCATGTATCCCATCTGCGTTCCCGGAGCATTCCCTCAGCAAGCGGGGGACGATCAATCGCAAGGTCCGGGGATATACGCCATACAACAGAATCCATTAGCTGCGGCGATGGGAATGGGAGCCTTTGCTCCAACGACACTCGTGCCGCTCACTTACAAGATTCCAACGTAAGTAACTGTTGCGCTCTGGTACAGAAAATCTATCACGCATGCCTAGTTTTTTTTAATTATTATTTTGCGACCTCGCTTTCCTTTCCATCGTGGTAGTCACCGTAACTCGATCAGTGTGTGGAATCATGTGTGATCGTATTTCATAAAGGTCGTGCTGTTTAAAAGCCTTTGACACTTTTATGGTGAAAAATGTAGAACTTGATGAAGGGTTAGCCAGATCTCTGTGAACTGTGAGACCCAAGTGCTTATTTTTTTCTGTCTTCAGAAAAGGTTTTCTGAATAAAAGCATGAGCACAATAAATTAAGGTACTTTATAGAGTCTGTGATTGAGTGACTAAGGTGACTGTCCATTACTGAATTGCGTAGATTAGTGCTGCTTTATCGATAATTAACTTACACATGTTGCTGTATTATTCTTGAATGGTCTTTGCCTAACGATCAACTCTGCAATTCGGTGAAAGAGCAATTTCTTGCAATTTTGGCAAGGGATCAGATGCAAGCTGATGCTGTGAAATGCAAGCCAATAGATCTGGTCTATCTTATTTTCTAGATTCTAGAAATTCTAACTTAGATAAGTGCAGTGCCGCTTTTGATGATCAATGAAACTATATTAATACCTAGGCTTGCTTAGAGATGTGAGCAGACCCTGAAAAGGTTAATTTTGTTGAGAGAATGACAATACCCATGCAGTTTGCTACTATGTTTTCTTCCTTTCACATGTGATTTGGCCTTTGGGGATATCGGGGAGTAGTGCAAAGCATTATGAATGTGATCTGTCCAATTCCGTGCTTATTTCTGCCCCTCTGTGCTTGAAGGAAAGCGTTGGTGCACCAGGTGGTGAAGAGCATGGACAGGAAGCTAGGCAGCAAAATGCCCCTCAAAGACAAGTTGTTGTGAGGAGGTTTCACTTCGCATTTCAGCTTGACTTGGCCCTGATCATCAAATTAGCAGCAGTGGTCTTTCTATTTAGCCAGGAAGGATCAAAACAAAGGCTGTTTCTTCTCATATTGTTTGCCTCATTGATATACTTGTGAGTACTTTGCTGGCTTATGCTCCACAATACTTGTATGTTGTATATTTTTTCCCAATATAATTGCTCCTCAATTCTTGTGTAGTACTCTGTTATTATATAACCCCATGGTTCTATATCCTGCAGGTATCAAACTGGAGCAATACACCTTTCCTAAGATGGCTGCAGCGTGCTGGAGGTGCGGCTGCTCGTCCACCACAGGCTCCTGCTCGTCCACCACAGGCTCCTGTGCAAGCCCAGAATGACGGCAACGACCAACCCGTGGTAGTTATTTGTTGCTACACTCCCTATTTTGTATGCACTGCGCTTGATGGTCCATTCAGGTTCACTTTTCAGTCTGTAACTGCCACCCACAATTTTGTGATTTTCCTTTTCACTACTATGTCTGCTCTTCAATGGGAGTTCACAACTACAAAAACAACATAGCCTTTTGTCCAAGCAAGTTGGGGTAGGCAATGGGAGGTTCATAGTGTCAAAAAAAAAAGGAAGGGAAAAACACGCTTGCACAAAGCAACCATGATCAGCACTTATGAATGAACAGATGTATATCATGTTTGTTTTGTTGCTTGTGACTGGTGTTTCATGTTTTGATACTCAGATAGTTTTCCACTGTCACTTGTCAAGCACTATCAACAATTCTTGTTTTTCATGTTGTAAGAAGCATCAATGTATAAAATATTCTTTCATCTAATCATTTCTGTTCACTGGGGGATATCTTGCAGACCCTGCAAACCTTGAGCAAGCGGCAGAGAACCAGGAACCTGGAGTGGTGCTGATAATGAGAACCAGCAAGGTGCAGGAGAGAGGAAATAGACGCAACTGGCTTGGAGGCATCTTGAAAGAGGTCCAGCTGGTTGTCGTAGGATTTGTTGCGTCGCTTCTTCCTGGTTTTCAGCACCACGACTAGGCCTTGTTCCCTCCACCGGAATAAGCCATATGCAGTGTAACTATTGTGACATAGGGAGAAAAGAAACAATCACATAAAGCGGCTCAAAGACTTGTCTTAGTTGTCTATACTGCTGATTGTGTCATTGTTTATTTTCATAATTTAACGTGATGTTCTTTTTGAATAATACACTTCATCTGGTGCATGAATTTCTTGAGTTTGTCCTGCGATACTAGCAGCAAAACACCCCGTCAGAAGAAATAACATGTAGTTTGTGGTGTAGAAATGTGGAGCTGCACCCGAGCATAAGAGCTGTTCTATTGTAATGTTTGTTTGTTTTTTTTAATTTGTATTTGTTGTAAATTGTCAGAGACGTGAAGATTCAATACATTATTCGCGGTTGAAACGTTATTTATAATTTGTGCTGCATGCAGGAGGATGATGCGCATTGACTAACATAACACAAGCAGAAGATCCATGTGAGTGAAATGCGAAAGTAAATCCCAACACATCTTTTAAGCAATCATACATATATAAACTTTAAGCAAACATTAGAACAAGAAAGGAGTTTCTCTTTGTTTCTTCTATCTGAAGGATAATTATATGACTTCAAGTATAATACTACGGCAATAGGGGGATTATGCTCTTTTCCTTTTGGTTCCTGGGTTATTTGGTGAATGTCCACAATATAGAAGAAGAGGAGAAGAATTATCCCAAAATTTATGACATGCTTGCTCTGAATGTTGAACGCTCGGGTGTGCCACTAGTTTTCTAGATCGCTCTTTTTGCGGCCTTCTTCAGAACTTCCCTTCTGATAGCATATGCTCCTTGGTAAGGCTGCACGACAGCACGAGGTCTTTAATCCGTAAGGCTGAATGATGTATTTCTTCTTGACAACTTGGAAGCATCCATAAACCATCGATAAAGAATTCATTTCTTGCGTCTGTGCTGCGCTCAAAATTGCTGTGTTCATCTATAAAGAGAGAGAAGTTCCGGTGCAACCGGCCCCTCTCGTGCTACCGTGCTACCGAGCACTGTAGCACAAGAAATATGCATCGAAAAATTGCAACAAAAATATGAATGATAGTGCATGCAACGATCTACAATTCATTTTTTTGGTTGAGGTGCAACCGAAGCTCGTACAGGAAGATACAAAAAAGAGAAATCAGGCTGTGAACAGTGCGGGTTGCAACTGTTCATCACACACCCGCAACCCGTTACTATTCACAGGCTGATTTCTCTTTTTTGTATCTTCTTGTCCGAGCTTCGGTTGCACCTCAACCAAAAATATGAATTGTAGATCGTTGCATGCACTATCCATTCAAATTTTTGTTGCAATTTTTCGTTGCATCGTTTTTGCGCTATTCCGAGTGGTAGCACGGTAGCACGGGAACCCGCGGTAGCACAGGAACTTTTCCCTCTATAAAGAAACATGTTAATCATTTTGGGCAATGAGGTCTTGAAAATGCAATAGTCAGTTCTTGAGCACTACACCTGCAAACTTATGCATTTACAGTCTTCACTTTTCAGATCTTGGTTGCTCAAACAGCACTGGATGATGTTGACACAGCATAAGCCTAAATGCCTAATGGTGATACTTCTGTCCTTTTATAATTGTCCATGCCCTGCAAAACAGTGTATACGCAAACGAGTGACTGATCCAATATTCACAAGTAAATCCAGTACCACTTGTTCTGAAATTGTAGTTGTTGTTGAGCTTGTCTTACGCCATACAGGAGTTGCTCCCCAGAAACTATAACCAAATGCTAGAGTGGCATCAGAGAATCTAATTGCTCACCTGTAGAGTTGCTCCATTAGAACTACTAACGCAACTTGGTGGTTCAAAACCAGTGAGGACAGTCTAACTGTTGCATCTGCACGCTCTCGCACTTGTACCCAAGACCATATGGGCCACCGATGCAAAATGTGAGCCTTGACGACCCCTGAATGATTTGAGGAACATTATTGACATGAAATTCCAAGATATTTCTAGCATTTAAACTGGGAGTCATGGAAGAGTGAAGGGTATCTAAGATGATGAATAAAGTCGCTGAGCGTACTGTGTTGCCAGCATCTCCAATCAAGTCAGCTATCTGCTCAGATGTGACATCCTTCCCGTTTTCATCCAACACAACAACCTAACCATACACAGTAATATCAGACACCAAAACGCGAGAGAAGGCAGGAGCTAAGGATAAGAAGGCACTGAAACATACAAAATCTTCAGTTTTGAGTTGCTGCATCATAGCTGTGTCCTCTGCTTCAACTTGAACCTTAACATCACTGGGGAATGCATTAAAGTTCAGTGTATCAACATCACAATTCACAAGTGGGCAAAATAGTTCTTTATTGTAGATATGATAGAGTTTCAGCCTCTTAGGAATGTGTAATATTGCCTGTCTAAAGCCAATCTACCCATATAAGAAAAATCACGCGATACAAGAACATGGTATAGTGATGCCACACATAAAAACACTCATGATGCCATGTTGTTCAAATTTGGCTCTATGTATTACGTCATATTCAAAGTTAAAGGACCGTTTATCCTACCTTGTCAGTTTGGGGTTGGATCTGATGAGTGTGTCCTCAAAATTACAGTAGTAACCGAGCTTCTCCTTGTATTCTTCAACAAGAAGCTGAGTACCACGGGACCTCTTCTTGCCGACCGTTAACAAACGCACAGGTATTACTCTCTGCAAACATGGACGTACGGATATCAAACTCCCAAGCTTTATCGAAAACGTTGGCCACCATTTTGGCTACGCGAATTAAAACTTAAGCATAACATCTTTCCGGAAGAATTTTCCTTGCACTCGCGTTCTACAGCTAACCATACTGGCAAAGTCACCAGGTTAAGTTGAACAAGCAAGCTAATTTTTTCTTGGGTGAAGAAACAAATGAATGGTTAATGGCTATAACATGTCGATAAGTGCACTCCTTACCACAGGTTGTCCTGAGTATTTGGATCTCCTGCCTGCAACCAAAGGGAAGACTATGAACGTCAGGACTCAGGACCAGAATCCTTATCCCGCTAAAAAAATAATAAAGCACGGTAGAAGCAGCAAAAAGGAAATGGAGGTAAACTGAGACTGATAGGGATTCGAAGTCTTACCAGGAGGAGAAGGCGCAAGCTCGCCCTCTGTTTTTGCTTAGGGATTGCTGGGGGCCGCATATACACCGCCATGGCGAGACGGTCATCGCGTAGAGAGACGAGGAAGAGGGAAGGAGGGAGGCTGGGAGGGAAGGCGGGTGAGGCCGCGACTGCGAGGTCGTGTGGGTCGGAGAGGCGTCCTCTCGGAGCCTCGGTGGAGAAAAAGAGCAAGAAAACAAAAGCGCGTGTCCTGCAGGAGAGGCGTATTTCGTCTGTCTCGAATGAGTAAGCAGAGTACGTCGCCACAGCTTGAATGCGTAACCGCGGAACAGTTTGGGCCCAACACTTGTTAAGCCTTTGCTTCAAACAAGCGCGCGGCCTCAATCGCCATACGAAGCACTAGAGGTTCCTAAAATCGCGCAGATTAATATGTTTTGCAACAAAATCATCCTAGAAAATTCCTATATTCCAAGCGTGTCCTCAATCGATGGAACATATTGGTTCTTCAATACTGGTGGTATATCAGAATCCAGATATCAAACAAGCAAATTCTTAGTGCTCATACCGATCAGCATCATAAGGATGTTTTCAACCAACAAGTTATTGCCATTGGATATATAAAAAAAGGAAGTTGTTCAGCCAGGCAACTCAACCAAAACAGTCACAAGTCAGAAAACCATCATCACGATACAAAACTAACAGATTGCTGCATGTCGTTCACAAAATGGGTGACAATGTTCCTCATGTTGCAATATGCAGAAAACTGCGACCCAAAATTTTCTTCTGAAGTTTACATGTGGGGTAATTGTGAATATACTATTGTACAAACCACCATATCAGTGCCCATCCCTCACGGCCTTCAAGCACATGTAATGTGCACTCATGCCATTTTACCTCGTCTGAGGAAGACGAAAAGGGAACCTCTAGACCCTTTTCCTAGCCTGATCTTCTCATCGACATAGGTAATCTCCAGCTTGACCTCGCTCTCGCCACCATATTGAAACCCCAGAGTGCCTACCTTCAGTTCTGGGGCTTCAAATATGACCTGAATCCACTTACTATCCAATACATTCAGCTTACCTACATTACCAACACACACACAAAAAGGGCATATGGTGAAACCAAGCACATGATCACTGTCAACTGGCCCATCACGTGATCTCAAAACGAATGAATTGAGCGCAACCTCAAACAGACAAAGATGGCAAGCACCGTTAATTTACCTTTCAGAGATACTGCACCCTCGAGACCAAAGACAGAGAATGACACCTTGTTCCTGACGGTGTCAGGGGCTTCCACCACCTGAACCATTTCATCTGTCTTGAATATCAGGCGGCCGAGAGGTGTCCGGTAAAGTCCTCCTGGGGACGTCGGAACCGAGCAATACACAACCTCCCATTCTGGTCAATAAGGGGAAATGAAAATCAGCTTAATCAGCAGAGCATGGATTAAGATACGATGCTGTATTATCACTGTCAGCGACAGCTATAAAATGCAACACACTTATAGGTCACTGGCTAAGCTCCTATTGCATTAGCCAGCAAGCTTCACCTATGTTCGTTGCAATATAAGTTGCTGGTTTTTGCAGGTCAAGTGTCTGACAATGGCGCAACACCAGATGGGAAACTGCTTGGCATACCAAGCATGGATTGATTCTACCTCCAAATATAAGTGGGGACTTGACAGGTTCGTCGATGCAGTACTTGCCCAGCTGCAGCGCGACATCAGCCACTTCCTGATGCCCATCTTTAGGCAGCAACACTCCTCGGTCAGTCCCCTTCACCTGTTGTTACCACGCCACGACATCGCATAACATACTGACAGAGTAGTCACTGTACGAGTCTGAGGCAGAACGACAGGAATAGAAAGGCAAAATCCTCTAGTAGCAAGCAGCGAACTAGATTACGAAACCAAACAACACTACCTGATAGTCCGTTTGCTTCCTATGCAAAGATTTGCAGAAATAAATGGTGTCAGTTTACCTTGGAGAGGATGGACTCTACGAGCTCCGGCGGTGCCCGGGCACTGGGAGTAGCGCTATGGAGCACCGAACGGACGGGAGCCGCCGGCGGAGAGGAGCTAGCCGGGGAGTGGTGGAGGAGAAGCGGAGGCCAGGGGAGGCAGCCGCAGCGGAAGCGGACATTTTCGTCTGCTCGTTCGTGTGGTGATTGATAGCTGGAGGTCGTCCGTCTCCTATTTCTAATTAAAAATAAAAAAAAATTGCTGCGTGAGATTTTTTTTTCCAGCCTCCTTTTCTGTGCTGGAACTGCAACACTAGCATTTCTAAATTTGTGAAACATGATGCGTCAATGTAATTACACATGATCTGCAAATTGTTGAGCTATATTTTTTACCGTCAGACGTCAGTTTACCGCGATCGCCAGTAATTCGACGCTCTCCGGCGAGCGACCATTCCATTCCGATTCCGCACCGTCTGCCACCACACCCTCGTCGTGCAAGCAGAGCAGCACACAACAGCTGACTTTGAATCCCACAGGATAGCTTGATGGCAGCTAGCAGTGAAAGTGTCTCAGCTTTGTGACAAAGGTACTCCCCCCCCCGATTTTATTTTGATGTCGTTCGGACATCATGGTCAGTGCAAATTCGGCCTAACTTTTGTGTCCTGAAATCAAACCAAACCGGAGGTAGTATGTATAAATCATGAACAATACCACTAATGGCACTTCCTTGTTACATTAAGCTCGATTTACATGCAAAAATCTGCAGCTAAAATCAGGAGAAATGAACTATGAAAAGTTAACTCAGAGCCTAAGGGGGTAGCACTGAACCCTCCCCTATGTCTATGCCCATCTACTTCTAACCAATTTGATGTTCTCCAATGTACAAAGATATCTATAACAAAATATTATGTATATTCCTGTATCTCCAGGTCAAAAAGTGTTTTAATTCGAGAATAGGTTCATTCAGGTTGTTTATGGATTCGGGTAGTAGAACTTCCTCGCGAACAAATAGCATGGTCTCTTCACTCCATTACACAAGCAAGGGTTCTGAGTTACCACTTTCTGCAGAAACAAGCGTATAATCACTATTTATCCATCGATATGACAGAGGAGGGAGAGAGAGAGGAACCTTGCTATCACTGGTGCATGGTAGCTTGTGTCAATAGACTGC
>JAAXCT010001391.1:0-182384 GCA_012490785.1 Eragrostis nindensis
CGGGCACGAGCCCGCGCGCCACGTCGCGCTCCACCGCTGCGGCGACGGCGGCTTCGGTCAGGCCGTGCCCGGACGCTGGCGACGTGGGCAGGACGCGGAAGTTGGAGGGCGGGATGCCCACGAGCCGCGCGCCTTTCTGGAACGTGACGTGCGTCTGGTCGGAGGCGTAGACTGCCAGCCTGGCGATGGCGTCGTGCCCGAGCGTGCCCAGCGCGCGGTCCCGCGCCGCGGCGAGAGTGCACACCACGGCCTCGCAGGTGCTCCCCTGCAGCACGCCGCCCGCCGCCGCCGGAGAAGAGCAGCTGGCGCGGCAGGCCCAGGAGCTTGCCCATCCAGTCCGTCACGACGCCCTCCAGCTCGGCGGCGGCCGGCGACGCGGCCCAAACGAACGGCACCACGTTGAGGCCGGCCGACAGCATCTCCCCGGCGAACCCCCCGCGCGCTGGCGTTCATCGGGAAGTAGGCGAAGAAGCTGGGGCTCTGCCAGTGGGTCAGCCCCGGCAGGATGTCCCGCCGCACGTCCTCCAGCACGCGCCTCCATCGGCTCGCCCGACTCCGGCGCGGCGTCGGGGAGCAACCCGCGCAGGCGCCCGGCTTCAGGTCGGCCGCGCGGACGGGGTACTTGTCCACGTCGCCGTAGTACTCGGCGAGGAAGGCGAGCACCGCGCGAGAGTCGTGGGCGAAGGCTTCGGGGTCCAGCGGCTGCGCTGCCGCGTCCAGAGGCAGCTGCCCATCCAAGTTCCTGCTGCAGTACTTGGTTGTTCGAATCGAAAACCAATCTGTACGCAGCTTTTGCACGGCTGCTCCTTCAGTTTGGTGGCTTAAATAAGGAACCCCTGTCGCCAAGAAGAGCTGTGCCCGGTTTTCTTGCACATGATAAAATGACTTAACCACCTGCGAGAGCAATTAGAGTACTCTTTTTGTTTTACGATTACATAGTACAACACTCAGACACTCACAGCGCACGCACACTAACCCTATGAACGCACTTACGCAAACTTTACTCTTATGAGCATCTTCGAAGACTTTTATAACTACTAAGCTACAGGCCTTTCCGCTCAATTAGAGTACTCACACAACACGTAACAGAACTCACTCCTAAACACGAGCACGCACACCCTCCTCTCATTGTGAACAAAAGATTGGGTAAAAAAAGATTCTAGTAAGGTGTACAAAAAAATATACAGGCTTATCTGTGTGTGAAAATAGTATGTTACTCAGCTATTGTGAGGTCACACCTCAGCTATTGTATGAGGTACATCAACATTGACCGTGCTTCTACTTTAAGTAATATTTGCATTGGGGCGAGTACCTATAAATTTTAGTACTCCCTCCGTAAATTTCCCGTCAAATACACTGTTATAAGGGACAAAATCGTAATGATATGAACTATATAAGAATAAAAGTATAAAGAAAATTGCAAAAACCTAACAACATGTCAGAGTTTTTTTCATATACGCAACTACAACAAATTTTATTTCAGTCTCCCCCCCTGCAACGTGCCCATTTTTTGTTATACTCCCCCTAATAACTTTTGACCAAATGACGTGGCTCTTCTGTGTCCTCTAGGATTACTTCAGAGGCTCCACTATATCATAGTGGTCATCTAATCGGTATCACACAACAAATAATGGCCACAATATCATAAAAGGCATTCAAACTTAGTCACGACACTATGAATAAAATAGAAAAAATTGAACCTATGATGTTTACATAGTATCAAATAGTAGAGAGGTATCGTTGATCATTTGGAGCCGCATAAAACATATAATAGCCATGTCATCTGGTCAAAGCAATTAAGGGGAGGGGGATATGAAAACATATGGACATTTGCACGAGGAGACTGAAAAAAATTCTTGTAAAAAACCCTTCTAAGTTGCAAGTGGATTTTTGCAATTTCCCTTAATATGATGGTACCATTCTTTTATGATTAAAATAGTATATTTATTAGCCTATTGTCAACAAAAAAAGATTGAATTTTAATATACGTGTTCTAAATTTAAATTTAGCTCCATTGTTCTTCATCCCTTTTTTTTTGGGAATATGCTTAAATCTAGGAAGCCTTTGATTGCAATTTCCAATCAAGTTCAACCAAAAAAGGTTGTATTCCAAGAGAAATCAAATCTGTCCTCATGTCAGAATCCGTACATGTTTACCTCGGTAGGTCCAACTTTGTACTGTATGGATTCCATGATGATAAGCCGAGGGAATTATGAGCACAATTGAAGTACTTGTCAAGATATTTATACACTAACGACAATCTCAATGCAAATTTTAAAAGAGTGTCAATCTTATTAAATGACATGACACATAGACAAAAGTAGTGACGTGGCATGAAATTTATGATGAAAGGGATGAGCTGGATTTCATCCTCATGAAATCAGTATACACGATTACCTAAACTATGAAACTGGAATGAAACTTCACTGAGAATAGTTTGTTTCATCTCCACATATACACGATTACCTAAACTATGAAACTGGAATGAAACTTCACTGAGAATAGTTTGTTTCATCTCCACATATTTATACACTAACATTGGTCATTTAGATGCAACATTTAAGTGATATGTTAGCCTATGAACGATATGAAACTTTGCATTGAGAGAACTTTTTCCATTTGTTAGCTGAAATGACATGGCAACATTTGAAACCGTTGAATAAAAATGTGCATTGAGGCTGGCCTAATAGTAAACAAAAAATAACGACGAAGCAATTTATTCGAATCTCTCTGCATGAAAAGTACAAATAACTTTATTTTTTGGTAATTAACAATTCTAAGATTTTAAAAGTGGTAATAATTTGGTGTAGAAATTTAAAGTTGCGAGCACATCCTGTTCAAAATGGAATCTTGATCGATCCATTATTCATGGAGTTCAAAAATCATAACCTTTTAATATAAAGTATGTGTACACCAGAGGAGTAACAACGAGATATAAAATTTTCTGCATGAGTGGTATTCTGAGCTTGATGTTGACGGTATTAGTTGTGCTGTCCATTTGCCTTTCCTAGTATTTGGTTTATTTGTTGTGGTCCTAGACTGCCACGATCGTGAAAATCCCCTGCGAAAAGGAAAAAAAATCATGGTGGTGAAGATTGTAAAGCGACAGCAGCAATGGCAACCCTTCTCATGGAGGCAGAGCACATGATTCACATGCCTTACATTATCTGCAGGGAAAGCAACACGAGGCAGGCGACAGACCACAAAGAGGCCCTGTTCGATTTCGAATCTGCTGGCTTTACTTCTACAAAAATGAAATTAAGTCAAATAATGTACTTCTAACAATAGAGAAGTCTTGAAAGGTGTTATGTGATATTGTTCTGTGGGGTGCTGCATTGTTCAAAGTCCAATCCACAAAGATAGGTATTAATTCCCCACAAAAAAAAAAAAGATAGGTATTAAAACATGACTTTTATAAGCCGCTTGTGTAATCCAGCTTTCGAAAAATAGAAGCCTAAAGAAATAGGGCCTTAACTTGTTCCCCTTTATAGTTTTTCAAGCTGTAAGGGGGATAGATTGGTCTCACACTCTCACCCTAATCCACTCAAGGCCAACTCCTCATCAACTCGCCACCAGCCAGAGCTACCAGTCTACCGCGTTGTCCCATGGCTATATCATGAGTATATCTATGATCTATCTATCTATCAATATCTTTTCTTTAATACATTTGTGTGTCTACATTATGCATAGTCGAACCAGATCGCGAATGAATGTACATGTGCAAATATCATGAGTATATCTCTATATTCACATACATGCACCGACACTCACCATGTGAAGGTTCACCCACACTCGCTACCATGTATTGATGTATGTTGAGATTGGATAAGTCGCCTTACACACCTTACTGTTGGTGCGCATGTTGCCTACCATTAGTAATAAATCTAACATCTATGTTGGGTCCAAACTGAATAGACAGACTCCACCATGAAATCAAACCTAATCATCAAATAAGCTTATGATTGGGTATTTCCTCTGAAATCAAACAACAACTGTAATGTAATCTTCTTTTAATTTATGAATTAACTATAACATGAACAATCTAGAAAGCATAACTGATATATTATTAGCAAGTTTTGCTCTGCCCTGTTCAAGAAATATCTACAACCTACACACTTCAAAGCAGCGGCGTAGCTAGGATTTAAAGTTAGGATGGCCAATTTGACATAGTTTCTTGATACCGTAATATAACACAAATTTATCTTAAAAGTTTAAGCTCCTATCACATTTCATTGGGTAATCCACATTTTTATTTTTGCTATGTATGTAAGTATTAAAAATTTAATTAATTAAATTGTCCCCCCATAAACCATGGGAATAGAAATCTTATGGTGGCCTGGAGCCCACCAATCCACTCTGTTAGCTAAGCCAGTGCCTCAAAGTATTTTTTGCTAGCATGAAAATAGTACATGACACCAATAAAGTTGAAACCATGGGAGAAGATAGCCAATCGTGTAGTGTGAACCCAAGGAACGAAGAACATGGAAGTTTTGGCCACAACACACTTGCAATGTGATCACTTGCTATGTGGCCTTGAACAGCTAGCGTAGCCAAATGGATAATATAAAGCTAAAGTGTGTTTCTGTTATCAAATCAATGATACATGCAGAATAACCTTCAATGCTTTTGTCAAATGGGTCAAAAAATGCTTCTGCTCATCATATCATCATGACTTGCTTTTGTTCCTTAGAAAAAAGAACAGTCATAGAAGTCAGACTAGATGAAATATTAGCTTTGAGGCGAACCATAGCATTTCCAGTTAAAAAAAGAACAGTTATAGAAGTCAGACCAGATGAAATGTTGCCTTTCAGGCAAACCATGGCAGTTCCAGGATATCAGATAAATTAAGCATAGCAAGTACATATGCTCCTTTACCACATTGAATTGAAAGGCACGCTGATAGTCACAGGATTAAAATTAGAATCCACTAACCACACTTATGCTAGTCATAGCTAACAACAGTTAGCTTCTACTACGCGAAATAGCACAAAAGATTCAGTAAATGCTGCTGAACCACTGAGACAGTAGTTCGATCATAAGTTGTCATCATCCAGCTGACTGACAGTCAAAATAAGCCCAAAGTGGTCGCTGGGGAAGACAGGTAATTCAACCTTGCGGATCTCTTTGCGGACCTTCTTTTCCTTCAAGTAGGAGACACCTGGTATGGCCTCCGTTCCGATCATCTCAATGCTATCAATCCTGAAGTCTTCCAACTTGCAGACAAACCGATCCAGTCTCTTCTGCATCTTGCGGTTAGCTGACAGCATACCATTCGCCTTGGTGTCATAGGTCCAGCCCTCTTTTCCAGGCTTCAGCTCAACCCAAGCATCAATCCAGCCATCTGGCAGAGGGAAGGGTCCGTCTCCTTTGTCATCCCAGTTCATGTCCCCGCAGAGTATTGCATTGCGGTAAGGTCTTAGATTTTCCAGGGATGTATTTGCCTGAGTTACTCGTTCCCTACTGTACATTTGATCCCATTTAGGAGGAGCTGGGCATGGACTCTCTAGGTGGGTTGTGGCCACCACCAGGTTGGTTATTTCACCAGTTCGGACACTTGTTACGCACAACTCCCTTCCCATTATTGAGTTTAAAAATGGGATGTTTTCAGATGGCTTCACTGGCACTTTGCTCAACTGCGATATTTGTGGTAAGCTAAATCAGTAAAATTAATGAACTACACAGAAAAGGATGAATATAAAATAGAAATAAGGAAAACTAAAAAGATGACATAGACACCCAAATTCATGTAGGATCAAGTCCTCTCTGCAGCAACAAAAATGAGGAATCCAAGACTACTCAAAATATAGAATTATGGTTACAATGATCTACAACACCTCAATTTCGAAAAGACACATTGGTGTTTAGACCTAAAACCCTAGACACATTAGCAGTTTCTCCACGATTCTTATGATGGAATGTATTACTTTTAACAAATAGCAAAGTAGCAAGTCAATTTTGTGTCCTTTTGTGAACAGTAGTAAGTTACAAAGTGCACCAGATCATCCGCACTGGGCCCTGATGGATCAGATGGTCATGGGCTCATTGCAGAATAGTTCAGGTTTCCTAACATGCAAAATATAGGACCCTGACGACTGACATAGCTACATCTAATAACCATCACAGCAGGGGCTTCCCTTGCTGTATTCCCTTCAAAAAAAAAAATCTAATAACCATAGTATCATTCAAATCCAGTAAACTCATAATGTCCTCTATGCACTTGCACAAAATTACGCGAAAATGCCTAAACATGCAGTCAAAACTCTAAGCATTTTAGATGACCTATGGAATATGATACAAACATCTATTGTCAAAGCTACTACCGAAATGTTACATACCTTATTTTCTGGCATTACATTAATTGAAGAAATAGAATTTGTATCGAGGTACCTTGCAAGTGAATGAGTGAAATCTATTGACAGAATGAATTACCTGCATGCAGTAATATGGCCTCCCAATAGCCTTCTCTTGTGGCAACAAGCATTTGTATTCCTTCCACCAGCCAGATTTTTGCAGAAGTAGATATATGCATGGTGTAACCTCCTGCAGTTCCACTTATCAGACCCAACTGAGAACAGAGGAAATAAAATAATGTACACCTCAAATTCTGGACCTGGAAGCATATAAAGTCGGGGCTGTGGTGCTTGATAAGTTCTCCAAGAGCATCCATCCTCCTGCTCAGTTCCAGATCCTCCCGGAACCAGACATTGTATGTCATGATTTTGAATGTCCTTTTATCAAAATGAGTCTCAAGATTGCCTGTGTAAGACGGTACTGTTTTTCCTGTGATAGCATGAAATTGAAAGGCGTAACGAAGTTTTAACTTGCACAAGGTAGGTAGTTATATTGTAGTCGTAAACAACTAAATATGTCAGTAACATTTGTTTCGATAAAAAGTGTGCAATGTTAGGATCAGGTAATACAACAGAAGAGAGTAAAATGACTCAGCAGTCATCACTATGTTAGCATCAGTAAAATGATAGGCATGGAAACTCGCCATTCTTTTCCATTTGAAGTTTTAACTAGTGCATGCCTATTAAAAGAAAAAAAAAAGATGGTCCCATGTCTTATAATTTTCCCCAGGATCACCAATTGTGACCAATGAGGCAATGAACAAAAAGGAAGTGCTGTAAATTGTAGCACAAACTATTGAACTAGGTTAGGCATTTCACAAAAGCATATAAAAATGAGCACTTCTTCCTAAATAAAAATGTAAACTAGAAATTAACTGATGGAGTATGAGGCTTTCAGTTAATAGAATAGTATGGTGTACTAGTCCATAAGCCCAATTGGTGGTCATCAGTGAACACCAATGACATTGTCACCAAAATATGCTTTGTCACATTAGCGACTGCTGATTAGAGAAACTTAAAGCTAAACGAATCCATAATGTCCAAGCGTATAGAAAAGCCACACTTTTTTTTTCTACAGGGTGATATAAAACGATAAGCAATGACATACTCACCGGTGTCAAATATTATGTCAGAGAAAACTTACCTACACTTAATCAGAATGACTAGCAGCTAGCACACTGCAACTAATAACATTCGTTGCAGTCCATGTTATGTATAAACATCTTGAGGTGAATCAGAAGTACGGACAACATATAGCTTGATGACATGCTAGGCTGAAATTCATAGGGCTCCAGACAATTTTTTTTTAACTAAATCTAAAGGACTGGTATACTAATATCTAACTTTTCCCGTGCAAAAATAGAGAAAGAAGTAACATAGCACCGATGAGTATTCGACCAATAACAAAGCAAATGGAGCAATATATGCCGCGCCGAATGCACAACAATGGCAACTACGGATCCCCTTTGGAACGGAACGTCCAAACTGCTGAATCGTGAAAGCACAGAGGACAGAAACAGCGAACCTCTCTTGACTGCGGGCGCCTTGCCGTTCCCGTCCCCACCCCCGCTCGGGCCGTCGCAGAGCTCGACGACGTCCGGAGATTCGACGGGCTCCCTCTTCTTCCCGCACCGTTGAATCGGGGTCGCCGCGGCGACATCCAGGGATTCCGCGCGCTCGCTCTTGGTCGACGCGGCACCATCAGGAGATTCCGCGCGCTCCCCATTCTTCCCGCACCGGTGATTCGAGGTCGCCGCGTCAACGTACAGGGATTCCACCGCGCGCTCCCTCCTAGTCGACGCGGCTGCATCCGGAGATTCCGCTCGCTCCTTCTTCCTCCCGCACGGGCGGAGCGGAGCCGAGGCGGCAGCCGCCGGCGCGGGGCTGTCGGCATCGATCTCCACGAGGCGCGAGCCCTCGCAGATTTCACAGGAGACGGCGCTGCTGGGGTTGTCGAAAGTGCACCGGGGGCAGGACCATCTCGATGCGCCAGCCGCCGGCGGCCTCTCCGGGGAGTTGGAGGGGGTGGGCATGGTTTGGCGGACGGTGGTTTCTCGGGACTCGGGAGGAGAGGAGGCGGCGGCGGAGGAAAATGGAAAGAGCCTGCCGTTTCGAATTTTGAATCGGAAGTGCGGCCTTTTCAGCGGAGCCGCGGAGGAGCGCGGCGGTCACAGCTGATCTCGACCGCTTGTTATTAGACGCCATTGGACGGATCGTAGATCATAATGGGCGTGAGATTTTGGGGAGCCTACCAAAAGGTCGTGAGATTTTGGTATATTTTCGTGAAAACTGCAGCTTTAGGTTATTGATTTTAGATTACATGAGCAATTTCCTTAATCAAGCACCCGCTTGGGTAGTCTTGTTGCTCTCTGTCTCTAAAGAAAGGGAATAATTGAATTCTAGCCCCTATATCAAATTATTTTGGTTATCCTACCAAAAGGGAATTTTTTTTCTGTGCCCCAGGTGTGGGCGTTCCTTTCTTTTGGGGAAAAAAAAGTTAAACGTCATCCGAGTGTTCATGTCCTCCCAGCACTCGACTTTTATGCTGTCCATCTTTGAGGTGCGCCTCGCCGTCCGTTCAATGTCCTTTGATTGGTTCGTTTCTCCGTCTTGTGGGCTGACCTCGTGGCCTCTTTTTACCCCTGCCACACAGATAAAAAAAACGTCGCTTGCTCCCCCATTTTGCTCTGTCCTCTGTTCTTTCCTCCTCATTCTCTTTTCCCCCGGTTTTCAATCCTGGTCCAGTGATTAGCGATTTCTTTGTTATTTTTTAAGAAACTTCCTCCAATGATTTTTCAGAAAAAAGCCCACATGCAAATAGTTTAGTTACTTGATTGATTTGTCCATATTTTTTATTGAGCACAAAACTACAGGTTCTTGAACAAAATTATCGGAAAATTATGTATTTACAACACTTCACAAAAACTATAGATTTTTCCCTAAATTTATCACAAAACTATTTAGAATCTCATACCCTCATCAACTTCACAATGTAAGGTACTTTTGTGAAGTTGTGTCCCAAATATGGCAACTCCTAAGTTTCTGGATTGCTTTGTCAAAAAAAATTGATAGTTATTTGAGATTTAAATTATTTCGTAGCTGAGTAAATATGCAGCCCAAAAAAGCAATAGCGCTGAACCGATCACCCCCATTAGGTCCAAATCCAAGAGAGCTACGCATTCACGAACACTTGATAGACAAGTTTAGGTCCATATAGCGAATTCGGGATAGCTCGGTTGGTAAATTTTTTAAATTAGTCTATCTTGATCCAAATTAAAGAGGGATAACCATTTACAAACATTTACAGCTATTTATTCAA
The DNA here is from genome assembly GCA_012490785.1 of Eragrostis nindensis. NCBI lineage: Eukaryota > Viridiplantae > Streptophyta > Magnoliopsida > Poales > Poaceae > Eragrostis > Eragrostis nindensis. The sequence goes on from JAAXCT010001391.1 coordinate 9,670, forward strand.
GCTTTAAAAACAAGGGTGCCTGTGATGAAGTCTCGACTAATTGTTCTTATCTAAGCTCTAATTCGCGCATCATGTTTTTTTTTTCATAAAGGAATGGTTTGCATTCGTCTGGCTTGACAATTGACAATGTTGGATGTTGCCAAACCTCCTCTGATGAGCCAAGGAGGGGATGGATGGATACCCTGGCAACTACACATTTCTAATCCCAATTTTTGTGATTTGTATGCAAATGACAGTTATTTCCCCTTAAGCATAGACTACCCAAGAATGTACTTGCGTTCATTACATAAAGAGCACTTAAGCTCACACCTCACATAAGAAAGTTCAATGTAGTATCTATAGTGATACATGATTAAGTCTTGATTATTTTTTTTTTTCACAAAGTGACTCTGTCAATCTCAAACATTGCTTTGCACTGCTTCTACCAAATTTACATTTGTTCGATGGACTTTGTCCCGGAGTTTTATTTGACAAAAGCCACAATTCACTTTTCATATGATGACCAGACCCTCCTCTTTTCCATGATGGAAATAATAACATCGACATTTTTAAGATCAAAGTAACAAAAAAACCTTCCATTTTACCGTAAGCTAAAACTCGTAGTAGTACGGCAGAAGGATCCACCGACCAGAGTCCCCACGATCACCGCGGGGATGGCCCGCCTGATACGTGGTGCGACGAGGGCAGCACCACCTGAACAAAAGCATCCGTTACACACTGCTCACGTGACACGTAGCACAAATCCACCAACGGCAAAGTTTGGGTTTGGATAGGCACATGTGTGATGTGTCAGCCTGTCAGGCTTATCCAAACCCGGCCGGCCGGCGGACTGGCTTCACTTGAGCAGGGTATAAAAAGACGTCGACCACGCACCAGCGATTCATCAACTCAGTGCCTTTTTTGTTCCATTTCCCGGCATAGAGACAGGCGAGTGTTGTTGGTAGTCTGCACTCTGCAATGGCGGATATAGCGCTGCTGGTGGTGGAGGAGTTCGAGCGAGGGGCCAAGCGGGCAATGCTGGCAGGGCGGGGGCGCCGCCAGGAGCTGCTCGCCGGCGACGGTGGCTGCCGACCCGGTTCCGCTTCCAGTAAGAAGAAGCAGGGGGCTTGGCCGGCGGTCGGGGTGAGCGTGGCGCCGGCGGAGCCCGAGGGGAAGCTGGGGCTGGCTGCCGCCGACGGCTTCTTCTCCGCTTAGCCTTCTCTGTTGTGCTGAGAAGGGCGCTGGGATTCCGATGAGGATGCTTTCGCTTTTTCTCTTTCGTTCTCTTTTTACCCTGCCGGACCACCGTGTCATGTGCGGTGTACATGTGGCATTGTAAACATCGTAAGCTAGATTTTGATGTACAAATCTCCGTGTCCTTTTTTCTGCTGTCATTACTCTGTTGTTCGACCGTTTAGATTTTGCCAAACTGCAACGCAAACTAGTACCCATCGGTATCAAATGGAACAAAAACGGGATCACCAACGCCTCAGCAAGAAAGAGAACAGAAAAAGGTGATATCTATTCGCATTGGCAATTCAGTTTCGTGAAAACTTCTCTCTGTTGCGTGACATTTCTAGCCAACAGAAGTTTAACACCTCCATGAGCAACATTTTAGCCACTTATTATTTAATTAATTTATATATCCAAAGCTAAAATATTACAAGTAACACCAAGTGACTTTCTTGCTGGCGATGCGTCTGGCTGTATAAAACGTGCTTTTAAGCCGTCTCGGACAAAGAAAATCGTACGGCAGACAACAGCTCAAGCCATTTCGGATAGGATATGCCGGTATCTGCTGAAATCCGACGTGGTCTTGAAGCTCGGCGTGAACTCGCCGAAGAAACTCAGCACCGCGGCCAGGCTCTGGGCGCTGTTCTTCGCCACGGCTTTCTCCAAGAACAGGGCAGGATGCACGGTAATCACCTGGGCCAGTGCTCACGTCAGTTATATCCCCAAGGGAACGCAATGTAACCCAACAGAATGTTTCACCAAAAAGATGCATGGTGAATCATGGCAGGGACGGAGCAAGAGGAAAGGAAGAAGTAGTTGAGATGAGGGCTCCATACTCCAATTAGCGGGCATAGGCACGCGAGTTACCTTGTATTTTCTGGCGTAGCGCAGTGCCTCCAGGAAGTACCCGTCCTGCAGCAATGCGGTGACATAATCGTGGTGCAGGCCACGCTCCCTCAGCATGTCCACGCCCAACTTCCTAGTTGGCGAATGCTGCTGACCCAGCTCCATGAGTTGCATTGCCAGCTCCTTCGACGGCTCTAGGATCTGCAGGGATTGGTCAAATCACCAACATGAACTCAACACACTTACGGTGTATCTTACGATAAACTGGAACAAAAAGTGACAATTGGCTCTTTGGCTCTTCTTTCATATAAGATGCTGTGATTGAGCTATTAATATTTGGTGAATTATGCACATAACATTCAAACACGAATCAATGAAACAAAAATTACTATAGGGACCAATAAAGTGAAATTTTCCAGTCAAACATAGAGTGTTATAAAAGTGAATTGTGAACCAACATTTTCATCCGTATTTTCTTCTAATGTGCATTACCTCTAGTAGTTTTCGGTTTGTAGGAAAACTACTATTGAAAGGGAATTAGCTGAATAGCATCATAAAATGTAAAATGCATAAACACTGAGACCACCATGAACTGCACTTTATTTAGACATGAAATCTAGCCGGATCGTTTTGTGATCATCTTTTCAAGTCAGAGTAACAAAAGAAGATTTGACTAGGCATGCAACATGCATGAAAACGTCAAACTGCTGATTATTCGGATACTCAATTTGGTTTAGAAGAAGCTGACAAAGCACTGCAAGATTAAGAACAACAGTGAAACCAATGTAATGTATGACAACCTACAGGCAACAGTTAGTCTGAATAAGGCAAACAAGAAGTCACAAGACAAAGTGTTACATTACTTAAAACCGTTACGTGGCCTGCAACTGTCATGTTTAGCACATTAAGGCGCATATGATGGAGCAAGGCGCGGCAACAAACCTCTCTAGGAGCCAAGGGGTACTATTCACCCAGTCCATGAGCCGGTTTGAGTGTAATTTATTGAGGCTTTTACCTGTATGCCATTAAAAAAGATCGTCGTGACCTGTGTGCACTAAAAAGTTCCTTCGCACCTCTATGCCATCACTCTGAACTTCTTTGCTCTCTGTGCCATTCCGTCTACATTCCATCCAATTTCCTCCGTTAGCTGCTCCTGACAAGTGGACCGGCCGGCGAATGCCCTTCTGTCCAGAGCATACAGAGGCACTTCTCCCTTAAACTGACTCCAACAAGCATCGGCATTTTTGAGAGCCATTTCGACGATTGCCTGCCATGAACAGTATTTTACATTTGCTTCCGATGAAACCGTCTCCACAACACAAATGCATCACCGGCTCCGCCAGCATCGCCCGCGTCCCCTGCACCGGCACTCAAGGCACCACGGCCGCGTCCAGCGCCCCGCTCCGCTCGGCCCATCGCGAAGGAGGATGCGAGCCCATGGCGTTCACGTAGGCGTCGCGGAGCCGGACTAGACCCGGCGCGGAGAGCGCGCGCAGGGTACGGCGGCCGCGAACTAGGGCGGCGGCGGGGCGCCACTGCTGTGGCATCACCATGGCCGCGGCCCTGAGTGGCGGCACGAACGGCATGGCCACGGCGGCGGCGGCGCCTGCCGCTCTCGACCCCGCCGCGTTCTGTCCCGTGCCGCCACGCCCCGGCCTCCACGCTCTCGCCCGCCGCGGCCACGCGCGCATGCGCCGCCGCGCACTGCGTTCTGTCCCGTGCTGCCGCGCCCCTGCGCGCCGTGGCCCGACTGGTGAAAGGACGCGCGCCGACTCCAAAGTGGGCGAGTTGTGAACCCATCCCATCTCCCTCGCTTGCGTCCCCAGCCAACCCGGTTCCCTCGCCGCACGGCACCACCACCGTCACGCGACCCGCAGCGGCGCGCGCCTCCGCGTCCGAGCAGTCGGGATGGGCGACCACGAGGCTCGCGGGGACGACCTCGAGAAGAAGGCGGAGAAGAAGCTCTCCGGCTGGGGCCTCTTCGGCAACAAGCACGAGGACGCGGCCGACCTCCTCGACAAGGCCGGCAACTTCTTCAAGCTCGCAAAGAATTGTGAGCCCCGCCGCTCATCTACCGCATCCCCTTGTAATCTCGACTCCGCGTGCCAGTTTTGAGGCGTCAATGCGCGATCGATCGCGTTGAGAGGGATGTATGTACGTGCCTGTTGATGTCGTTGAGGGGAAGATCCTTGATTTTGGAATCAACGGGGCTTGGTTGAAATTGCTTGTTCGATTGGATTGCCCTGTAGTTTGATTGGATACGCTGATTGATCGATGGATGTCTGATGCCGTGGCAAGAAGTTGATTTTCGAGCTCCTTTCTGCCGCCATGATTTTGGAGCTGCTCTGCTCCCCGCCGCTGCCCCATCCTCCGCGCCGCGCGGAGCTTACCGTCATCTGTCTGCGCACAGTGTGGAGCTCTGCAGCTCAGTGCCCGACGCGCCCTGCACTCAGTGCCCGCTCGCGCCCCCTGCTCCGCCGCGGCTAGCCTCGCACCGCCGCGCGAGCGTCCCCCTGCTCCGTGCCCGCGCCGTCGCCCTGCCGCCCCCAAGCTCGCCCCGCCACGCGCCGCTCTCGCCCCCGCCGTTGCTTCTTCTTTCTCCCATCCGGAACAGAGAAGCTGGCAAGTGGCAATGGTGCCACGGCCATGACGAGCTCCGACGCCGCGGGCCACGGGCACGGCGCGAGGACGAGCAGCGCCACGGCCATGGCGACCTCGCGTATGTTGGTAAGGGTAAGATGGTCATTTCCCCGGCCGGTCCCACATGTCAGGAGGTGCTAACGGTGGAATTTGGATGGATTGCGGACGGAATGGCACAGAGGGCAAAGAAGTTTATAGCGATGGCACAGAGGTGCGAAGGAACTTTTTAGTGGCACACAGGTCACGACGATCTTTTTTAATGGCATACAGGTAAAAGCCTCTAATTTATTTCCTTCATTTTAAAGAGGGGTTTCTAAAAAAAGTCACCTCATCGATATGATGAGGATTGTATCTGTTTTAGTAAGCACGAAATATATCATTGTTCCTAGTATCTCATCTATCCCTGCCCTTGTAGTGCATCCGCTAGGCATCATCATGGTCATGCTACATTGGTCCAAGGTCATATGAAGTACGCCCGTGACAACAACAAACAATCTAAGTGTCACATTAATGCTTAATGTACTTAGCATATTAACAGTAAAAAACATAATTGTCATTGACAACTGAATAAGACTAATACACTGACCTTATTTGATACAAACAATGCAATTTCAGCATAACGATTGTTGCGAGCAAGTAGTGTTGCCATCATCACATAAAGGTTGGGAGGGGCCTTGAGCCCAGCCTTCGAGGCACTGCAAATATACACATTACTTTTTCTATCATTCGTTAATTGTTCCTCTGACGGAAAGTAGATTAGGGGTGAAAATTGGTGACCCTTAGGGTCACCTCCGACCCTCTTTAGTTCAACCAAATGAACTAGATTTTCAAAATGAGAGCTCAAAAATAGGGTCACCAATTTTCACCCCTAAAGTAGATAGTATGCACTACAGTATAAACAAAAAGCATATACCAATGAACAAAAAGTCAAAAATAGAAGAGGAAAAATGGATGATGGCAAAGGTTGCTCTAAAAATATCCATCCCATCATCATCATGGTGGCCCGATGTATGGAAGAGTAAATGATTATAGTAACATTGCCAAGTATGGCAGCACCATGCCATCCTGACAGTAATATGGTCATATTTTTAGTTGGTTTTACAAAAGGCACAACCCCACATGCTATAAACCATGGCCCAAGTTATTGAAGCTGGAAATGTTAACTTGCTGAGCAGACTTGCAAAATAAACAGAAAATATACCATGATCTAAAATATTGATAACACTCAACAATTGGAACACTAATAAATGGGCAAAGAAATACCTGCATAGAAACTCCATGATGACAGCAATAAGATACGCAGGGTCACCCATCATTTCATCTTCGACAAGTGCAAAGACGGATTGGAACATCTCAGCTGGTGAAATTGCCACACTTGCAGCATGTGCTCCATGCTGCATCGATGTACCGGAAGACAATGGTCTGCTATCTTCGCCTTCAACTTGTCTTCTGTTCACAGCATCAGATGCCTCGTAACCTGATATCGTCTCACTTGTTGCCCCTGGCTCATTTGTAATTTCATCAGAATCAGAACATGCATTTAATACTGTCCTGGCTATTGCATGTTCAACTCCGGAATTTGACAGCACAGATCTACTTGCAACTCCACTTGCTTGGTCAGGATCCGCAACAGGACTAAACACGGTTGCAGGACTCGGTTCCTGATGAACCCCAGGTTGACCAATGTTTTGCTCTTGTGTTCTTCTAACCCCAGGAGGACCACTGCCTACTTTGATCAAACGAGAGTACGAATCAAGAACAACATCCATTGCCTTAGCAACCGTAATTAACGGCCTCCTCTCCAAGATGATTGTTCGAATTATAGCAAGACATAGTGTCTTAACCTGCATCATAGCAATACAAAGAAATTGGTATATTGACCGTGACAGCTAGCAAAATTGGACCATTGAGATATGCTTATTTGAGAAGTAGTGCAAAATAATATTACCATGCTTGGGTCAAACTTTCGTCTCTGAAGGAATTCCAAAATTGAGGGAGCGTCAGAACTACTAGCAGCAATAGCCTGTAATTCATTCAATCAATGCATGTTGGGGCAAGAATGTATTTATGCTGAAAATAATCTGATCAAGCAATCAACCGTTTGCAAGTCTTACCTCCAGATCCAAATGGAGTTTCCATAAGAGTCCATTCTCAGTATCACAAATGAGATCAGGAACAAGGAAGTTCCAGCGTTCTCCATAGATTGTCCCGCCATATGCACCGCTAGATTGGTTATCTGCAGTTTGAGTTGCCTGTCTACTATTGCCGGGCAATCCTCTCACTAGCAGTGGAAGTGGTGCAGAAACTGGTGCATAAGAGTCCAGGAACACATCGTAAAGTATGACTACTTTTGCATCTATTTGGTGCACCATAATAATGTTATCAACCGCACTAACTGCAATACGGCTTGAATAGGTTGGCAGAGTACACTGAAATTACAAAATATGAGTCAGGAACAGGACATGTCTTGAGAAAAGGAAGAAGGGCTTGTGTTCAAACCTGTTGCACAACAGCATCACGGTAGAAACGATATAAATTCAACGACATATTAATTCTGTCAAGCTGCAAACAGTAGATCCTACCATAGCTGCCAAATTGAGAAAAGTTAGCAGTGCCGTTTCTGCACATGGAGGGAGGGAGGAGAGAGAAGGGAGGAAGGACATACACTGTTACAATGTGAACATCATCAGCCGCTAGAACAGGCTTATTGTTTGCTTCAGTTTTAGACATCAACATCTCAAACTTGGGTAACTTGACGATCCCACCGGCAGAAAACTGATAGAGATTCATAAAAAATACTTAGCACTCAGTTGCCAAACAAACAAGTTCTTTTTTGGATTTGAATGCAAGGCTAACAGGAGAAAAAAAACCTCACTCAAAGTATGCATTCAACCTGAACAAATATCAAATATAAACATTTGAGTTCTGGACAAGGAAAATTCTGAAAAGTTTGATTGATGCAAGAAATTTTTAAAATGCTCAAATCTTGCCAGCAGAAAAAAAAAGAAGAACTCAGCAGAAGATTGAAGTAAAGAAAACAGGACAACTGATTAATGACTTCATGAGTGTATTTGGGGCAATTTATAATATGTACACAAGGCAGCCACACTAACTGCAATCAATTTCCTAAAGCTCCCCTCCGGAAGAGCCACGTGATGCAAAATATCCAGCCTGTCCAGTTCATCCATGCAGTTGCCTTACTCATCTCTCCACACTAATCACCGATCAGAAAATGAAAAGATGCAGCTTAGTCACCTACTCTCCTCCCTTCCTGTGCACCCAAGCGTAGCTCATGAATGGAACTATCACCCACACACACTCTACAATAGCCCATCCTCTCCCATGGAGGGTCTGTCCTAATCCTGACGCATAGTGCCATCAAATTTCAACCCCATCTTATGCTCCCCTAGTCTCCCCTTCTCTCATGTGCATGTGATCAGGTAAAATATTTCCCCTTTTTCTGTAGTTTCAGTTGATTAATTGGGTACTGCAAGAGTGTGAGATCAATCTACTTTTTAGTTCTGTGTTTACTGGTTTTTTTGGTCCATCGTTGTTTCCCAGCATCAATCCTCTTTGCCATAGTTTCCAAGAGAAGAATTAAAACACGCACAGTTCAAGATGCAATCATAAATCAGTCTTGGATTTCTGATGTTAAATGTGTTTTCTCAGTGGGAATTATTCGGGGGTATCTGCTGCTATGGGACATTCTCCTGGACCTTGAGTTGCAGTAAGGTGTTGAGGACACACATTTGGAGGCTCTCGGCTAGTGGACAATACTCGGTGAAATCTGCCTATGATGGCTTGTTCATTGGTTCCCCGCTATTTGGCCCTTGGGAGTGGATATAGCAGACATGGGCACCGCTAAATGCCGCATTTTTCTCTGGTTATTGGCACATAATAGGTGCTGGGCTGCTGATCGCTTGGCAAGGCGTGGGTCGGAGCATCCTGAGCGATACCCATTGTGTGATCAAGATAAAGAGACTATTAATCACCTGTTGTGGTCCTGCGTCTTTGCATGACAATTTTGGTTTCATCTACTCCTTCAGGTCAGTTTACAAGAACCGACTCTGCTGCCGGTTCGATGAATGGTGGCGAGGTGCCAGCGAGACTACTTCTGGTCTGGCACAGCACCTCAACTCCCTCATCGTGCTTGGAGCACGGTCCATCTGGAATCACAGAAATCAAGTTTTTGATGGTGCTAATCCTAGTTTGTCTAATGCTCTAGCCTTTGCTGGTGAGGAGCGTCGTCTATGGGTGTTAGCTGGGGCTCGGGGGCTGTCCCTTCTGATCGCCCCAATCCCCGGAGACTAGGTACATTGTTAGTCTTCTTTGGTCACCCTTTTGTTTAGCACTGGGGCGAATGTAATCTGAACAGTGGTGTGTGATGTATGGGGTCTTACCCCCTTTTCTTAATATAATGACACACAGCTCTCCTGCGTGTACAAGAAAAAAATCCAGCATATATTTTTATTTCCGCGATTCTCAGAGAAGCTTGTCTGAATGTTTCTTCGCTATTCTTTGCAGGCTCTTCATGAATATGTGCGCGAGGGCTGCAAATAGGTGACCCTAGGGTAACCTCCGACCCTCTTTAGTTCAACCAAATGAACTAGTTTTCCAAAACAAGAGCTCATTTTGGAAAACTAGTTCATTTGATTGAACTAAAGAGGGTTGGAGGTGACCCAAAGAGTCACCAATTTACACCCCTAATGTGCGCAGCTGTGTTTCAGAGATATTATGATAGGGAGGGAGGGAAACTGTAGGATTAGGGTCCATTCCTTCCGCTTCAAAGTCCACTGACCCAAGTTTGCTAAACTAGACTTCCACTCATCTGAGTTTGAAACACCCTACACGTGGCCTCTGTAAAATCATCCAATTGTTTCCTTAATCGAACATTATTAACATAAATGTGTGTTTTTTTTTTGTAGTGACATGTGCATTAGGAAATTGCAAAATAATGGTTTCGAGAGCCGCGGAGCTTGATATTGAGAAAATGATCTTGGATGTTGCAGCATATCAATTTTCAGCTGTGATTATGAGTTAAGGTTGTCAAAGCTTACAATGGTTAGATTCCATTTTAGATCATTGTCTGTCATTTTTCAAACAACATTCTTTAAATCTTTTGAATCCCTACATTAATATTCAAGGGTGGAAAGGTTCGCTTGGTTTTACCATGAATTGTAGCATAAAAACACTGCTTTTGACTATCGAGTGAGTCTTCAAACAGGAGCTCAGAGCATCTCAAACAGGTGCTTTAAAATGGACCTGTGCTTTAAAAATTGGCAATAGATAGCAGGAGGTGCTCCAACAGGTGCTTTAAAAGGATCCGGTGCTTGGTGCTGTAAATATAGAGCACCAAGGCTGGTGCTGTGTCCCGTGCTCTATCCACAAAAATGAATTGCAGCCAACTGCCACTGGAGCACCCCGCCGCGCCGCCGGAAATGGTCAATGGAGGGCTCCGTCCAGCCACCTGCGGTGGTCATCCGCAGCCCCCCGAGCCGCAGTCGCCCTCCACTGTGTCCCCGACCACCCGACGACTTGTCGCGCGCTCGTCATGCGCCCGGCCACCTGACGCCCTCCGCCAACGTGACAGCTGTGTGCCACGGCCACACGCCACCCTCCTCGTGCTACGGCCACGCGCCCCAGAGAGCCCCGCCCTCCATTGATTAACCTAGAGCTGCACTGCAAGCCTTTTCTCCCTGCGTCACCCCGTCCCTGCCTAGACGCCAAGCCCCGCCGCGAGGCCCGCGATCACCTCGTGGAGACACCGCCACCCATCCCCAGTTGTGCCTGCCTCATCAAGACACCGCCAACTTGCCCCGGCACGCCCACCCAGGCCTAGCGGAACATGGAGACCACGCCCCAAGGCGGCTGAGCTTGCCTGAGCTCGCTCCACACTCTCGACAAGGCTGATCTTGCCTGGCCTCCTTGACGCCCGAGCCAAGCTAGTGCTCCTGCCATTGTCTATTCCCCAGCACAGAAGCCGAAGCGCGCCAATCATGGTCACCGGTGGCCTACCCCCTCCCCTATGTCGGCGACAGCTCCTCCACGGTGGATGAGCTTGAGGAGGTCTATGAAATGCCTCAAAGCATCCTGGATCCTTCAAGTAGATATAAAGCACCAGTTTACAGCTCCTGTTGGAGCACAGGGTTCAGGCTCCTTAAAAATGGCTTTTACCGGATCTTTATATTAAGTTTTAAAGCACCACTTTTATAGCACCTGTTATAAACAAAAAATTTTGATAGCAATATATTACTTGGTATTTGGAGGATGTCGTCTCAAATGGATGGCATACCTGATATCCAGTAAAGAGTGTGCATTGCATTCCAGAAGCAAGAAGAATCATCCGACTTTCATGCGTGTAAAGATACCAGCTCACAATGAACTTCTTGGAATCCACCATACGAAAAGCATTTGACTGAGGTTCATAGGCAAGCAGATCTAGGCCACTGCAGTACCCAGTGCATAAATGAGCTTAGGAATAGAGTTTTTTCCTTTTACAACAATGTAAATCATGAAGAAAACGATTTTATTGCAGTACAATTACAGTATAGTAGAACACAAATAATAACAAGATTTATTACTCCAACTGATACTAGTGCCATTAGTTTAAGTGCTCTTATACAGCAACTGGTTAACTGGGTGGACTAATTCTGTTCTTGAATTAGTAACTGCAACAAATTCGACATACCTTGTTTTTACAAGTATGACATCACATGTGGGGCAATCTGTCCAGAAAAAGCCAAGTATAGTTTCAGAATCTGCTCTGGTCTTTTTTATACAGGTTTCCCCTGTTTCTCTATTTCTAAACTCAATCTCATGTCTGGATCGTTGGATCCCAATGGCTTTCTGGTCCAGGGAATATCGAACTGACAAGACAGGTCCTTCATTCACTGGATCAGAATTCGGGGGTCCAGCTGGAGTAGAGGGAGCAATTTTCCAGTACAATATCTGCAGTAACTGGACAAGTTATCTAACTGAATTCTTGTTCAGAGCTCAAAAGTAAGCTGATTTAATGTTCACATACCCGATCAGTTGTTGGAGCTATCAGGAACTTGTTTGCATCATCATAAAATAGTCCTCGGATGTCTGGTATGTCACATCGTAGTGGAGGATGCTGCAAATAAGCATGAGACAGCGCCCCTGGGGTGCCTAAACCCCCCTGCACCTGATTCCCTAGCATTGCTTGTTTCTTCAAGTGACTAAGCTACACAGGTTGTGTACTGCTGTTACAAAGTTAAGAGAGATTTTCTTATAACATGCAAAGCACCCACATATTTGTGTAAAAAATAAGGACCCAGATCTTCACCTGACAGCAACAGCGATCACACCAAAAGAGATTAATCCAACCCCAAAAACCAAATGTAGAACCTTAAGCCTAGTTCTTAACCTTTTAGAACAGAGGAGAGAACACAGTTAAGTAATTGATGAATTAAGTCACAAAAATAGCACATCTTTCAGGAATCCAATCATCGTACAGGTTCCAAGAACTAAGATAAAATACACATTTCCATCTTTGAACATGGACAACAACACTGAACACAACTGACTCCAATAGTCCTATATGACCTAGAACTCAGGAAAAACGGTCCATATAAGCTAAAGGCCATTTAGCCTTGGCATATGAATTGCCTGATGACATATATGAAGTATCTGTATGAACATAACATTATGATTTAATTGGACATGAAACCGTATCTCCTAGCCAAGCTATTAGATAATAGTCACGGTAATAACGATCTCTGCAAGTGAACATAATTTTGGTAACTAGAAAACAGAGGATTACTTTATTTTGGATAAAGACGGCCTGCACATAAATTGGGTACTTAAGTATATGCCCATAACTTAATGATTCAATTTGACGATATGTATTTGTTTATGAGTTTATGACTCAAGAGATTACCACGGTCTGCATGCATGCTCTGAGTGCCAGAAACTCCTTAGCACACATATTATGTTCGATCTCAGGGACCTTAGCCGCTATGCATTTCCCATAATCCTTTGCCTGCATTGCATAGCCAGAACAAGAACATGCACGTCGTCATTGGCATCAGATGTTTGAAAGCAAGGCATTCTCCATACAAGCATATAACTAAGGCATTTCCATGTCAAATAACACCATAGGTTGTTATGATATCCGTAGAATGGGTACATGCAAAAATGCTTCAGTACCTTTAACAAGGCTATAAATATACTCCATTTGTTTGGCAGGATGGTTTTGTACTTGGTCAACATTAAGATCAATGTGATTGACCCGTTACAACTGCACATATGTATACCTAATGAAAGTTGTGTTTCCTAGTTAAGACCTTGGCACTTGGTGACTGTAGCAAGACGCTCCTGCAGGCAACTTACACCTTCTTCCAGCACATACTCACACAAACTACAATATCACGGATTAAGAATCACAACGAAACTGCAGTTCACTGACAAACAGTCACAACCACATCAACAGAAAAATGGTCATCTATCTCTAACTCTGTTTGCAGTCAAGCCAAACAACTGGGGAACCCAAACTCCGCAGGTCCCAGAAATCTATCACCACCAACAGCAGCACCAGGCCACATGAGCAGAGCAGCACCAGGCCGCATGAGCACACCACGAATTACACCAAATCCAAGGGAATTCCCCCCCGTGTTTGCACCAGCTCATCAGCAACCGGTAAGCCCGTAAGCGAACTAGCACTAGCACTAGACGCATCGCCCCAGTCGAGTAACCAAGCAGATCGAATCAACTCTCTACGGAGTCACAAACGAAGAACGGAAAGGGGGGTACAGTGCGCGAGCGACCAGCACCTGAGACGCGCAGCCTGTGAGGATCCGAGCAAGCGCGGAGGGGGAGGCGGCCGCCGGCTTCCGCTCCTTCATCCGGCCGGGAACTCACGCCACCATGCCCTACGCCTCGCCGCAGGCGACAGCCCCCTCAGAAAAACCCAGCGAAATTCGAGGGAGCTTCCGCTGCCAAGGAGCTGAGGATGGGCGCGGCGGAGGGCCGATGAAGGAATCGAGGGATCGTCGCTGCGTCTCGAGTTCCGATGGTGGGGGTGCTGGCGGAGCTAGAGCCGGCGTCGGTACCGGCCGGTCGACGGTCAGGGGAGCCGCGGATGGGTTCAGCGGGCCTGGGGAGATTTGGGTCATTGGGTGCGGTGCAAATGGACGGTTTACGGGCTTGGTTGAACCGAGATTGGGCTAGGACGGGTCCGCAAGGTGGCTGACAACATGATTTGGGCTGGGTTAGGCTGTGCCGCTGTGGTATCTTTTGTTTTAGTTTAACTATTCAAATTATCATTCCCCTAAAAAAACCATTCAAATTATCATCTTTCTTTTTTTTGCATAGTCGTATTATTCCAAAATTTGCAGCATTTACATCGATGAAGGCATATATTTGTATTTAATTAACGGCATCTTACAAAACTAGATCCTATTTATATTTATTTGAAAATATTTTTATGCACCATGATTTGCTACATAGTACCCATAAACTAAACTATTAGTCCTAAAACATGGTACTAGTACTACTATAGAGTGAATGTATTATATTTTTGTATGACAACAACTTTATATGTACACCGTGTAACAAATTATTTTAGTTTTTTTTTTTTGCATAGTAACTCTGTGTATACAGAACGCACCAAGTTGTGGGAGACAAGATTAACTAAGCGCACATCATATAAGAACATTAGTAATATATGTTTTATAATAAACATTGATAACTACACCATGTGACAATTTTAGTATATTATATGATAACATCTTGTCGCATACTCTCTCTGTTTTTAAATTGTTGACGCCGTTGACTTTTTAAGTTATGTTTGATCGTTCGTTTTATTTAAAATATTATCTCAAATATATAGAATTATAAGTTATGCTTTAATTTTCTTTAATAATTAAACAATTCATAGCAAGATATAGTAATTAAAATATTTTGAATGGGACAAATGGTCAAACGTAACTAGAAAGGTCATCAGCGTCAACAATTAAAAACGGAGAGAGTATCATTTAACAACTTTCAATATATCCGCAGTCATAGGCTCATAGCATATATCTTCATATACTATATATGCAACGAATTTTATATATTATGTGATAGTAACTTAAGTGTGTATCCTGTACCCTCTTCGGTAGTAATTTAGAAGTTCATACTGTAGTAACTTCTGTGATGTACATTCCACCATATATCTACGCGTACGTGGTGATCGATGGTCTCTGTTCACATTTTTTAGATAATGGAACAAAGGTCCCGGCCTCTACACCATTGAAAATGGTGTACACAGCAAGTTCAATACAAAAGGGGGGGAGCTCTTAGGCTCACAAATAACTCCGTAGAGTACACAACGGAAATAAAGAAGGTACTTCGAGCAGAACAAGACAGCTAGTCCGCAATTCTATTCGAGAACTTCCAGCCGAAATTGGCAAACACTTGCATGACGACCGTCTCCAAAAGACGGCAGGCGTTCTTCAGATTTGATCTTGCTTCTTCGTCGTTAAACAGCAGCGACCATGTGCGGGTCCAATATGTAGCCCTGAAGATTCCCTGCATAAAAGTGTTAGTTTTAGACCGATTGAATACCATATCATTTCTATTCAACCATATTGCCCAACATATAGCTGTCAAACCCACACAAACTTGATCTCTAAGCGCTGGCCGGATGCCATTTAGCCAAGAACCAAACATGTTTGAAATGCTAGACGGTGGTTGAATGCCAAACGTGATATGTATTGTATTCCAAATAAATCTAGTGAAGTGACAATCTAAGAAGAGGTGTTCTATAGTCTCTAATGAACTGCAAGAACAACAACTTAAATTTCCCTTCCAATTCCGTTTGCCAAGTTATCTTTGGTGAGGGTAACTCCATTTTTGATGTACCACAAAAAGATTTTAATCTTGAGTGGTATCTTGAGTTTCCAAATTGGGCATTTTCGAGGGATGATGCCATTTTTAATGATAGCCATGTACATAGACCGTGTCGAAAAAACACCACTCTTATGTAAATCCCAAATGAATACATCTCTAGCACTAGTTAGGTTAGTTGTTAAAACTTTCGCTACTAGGCTGTGCCATGCCTCTAAGTTGTGCCCAATTAGTGCTCTTCGGAAAGAAATATTCAACGGAATGGTGCTTAGCACCTCGGCCACCGTTGCTGATTTTTTCTCACTATATGAAATAAGTTTGGATATGCTAATTTCAGAGGTTGATCTCCCACCCATGTATCCTCCCAAAAACGGATTTCCGTTCCACTACGGACTTTGAAGTGACCGCATTGTAAAAATTGGTCTTTTATTTTCATAAGTCCCGACCAAAAGTGAGAGTCTCCCGGCTGTTTTTTGACTTGGGTTAGAGTTTTATTTGACAAATATTTCCTCCGTAGGAGGGTTTGCCAAATTCCTTCCTCATTCATTAATTTGAAAAGCCACTTGCTTAAAAGGCAATTGTTTTGAATTTTCAGGTTTTTGATACCTAGCCCTCCGCAATCCTTCGGTGTACACAAGATGCTCCACTTAGTGAGCCTATATTTTTTCTTGTGTTCATCGCATTGCCAATAAAACCTCGATCGATAGTAGTCCAATTTTTGAGAACCCCTTTAGGAACCTCAAAAAAGGAAAGCATATACATTGCTAGGCTTGTGAGGACTGAGTTTATTAAAACTAGTCTTCCACCCACCGAAAGTAATTTGCCTTTCCAACTACTAAGCTTTTTCTGAAATTTTTTCTCAATTATCACCCAATCACTATTTGATAATTTCCTATGGTGCATAGGGATTCCGAGGTATTTGAAGGGTGTGGACCCCGTGTTGCAACCAAAGATACGTGCATAATCTTGCTCACATTCCTTTGCAGCCCCGTAGCAATACAATTCACTCTTATGGAAATTTATTTTCAGTCCGGATAATTGCTCAAAAGTACTTAACACTAGTTTAAGATTTTTGGCATCATTGAGATTATGATGAAGAGAATGGTGCATCGAAATATTGGAGAATTGAGAGGCCTCCATCTACCAAATGGGGTACTACGCCATTGAAATCTCCATTGTTTTTTGCTCTCTCCATAAGAATGGCCAACATATCGGCAACTAAGTTGAAAAGGAGTGGAGACAAAGGATCACCTTGTCTAAGTCCTTTCTTAGTTTGAAAGTAATGTCCGATATCATCATTGACTTTTATGGCCACACTTCCACCTTTGACAATTTGGTCAATCCAATTACACCATACAGGTGAAAAGCCTTTCATCCGCAAAGCTTGTTGCAGGAAAGACCAATTAACCTTGTCATATGCTTTCTCAAAGTCTAGTTTAAGAATGACGCCATCAAGCTTTTTCCTATGCATCTCATGTATGGTTTCGTGCAAGATTACTGCTCCCTCCATAATATTCCTACCGGACATAAAGGCCGTTTGAGAAGGTCTAATGACTTTTTGAGCTACTAGAGCTACCCGATTCGTCATTACCTTAGTAAAGATCTTGAAACTCACATTAAGCAAGCATATAGGTCTAAATTGTTGTATTTGTTTGGCCTCCTTTTGTTTGGGAAGTAGGGTGATGATGCCAAAATTAAGACTATATAAAGGAAGGTGTCCCTTATGGAATTCATCAAATAGCGGTAGTAAGTCACCTTTGATGGTTCCCCAAAAAGCTTGGTAGAATTCAGCCGGAAAGCCGTCGGGTCCCGGAGCTTTATTATGTTCCATTTGGAAAATTGCCTTCTTGACCTCATCCTCTATAAAGGGTGAAGTAAGAATTTCATTTTCCAACTCGGTTACTTGTGGGATATCATCTCGACGTGACTCCACCATTGTGAAGTTATTCTTTTCCGATGCTCCGAAGAGGCCCTTATAGTAGCTTGTGATGAAACGTTTGAGATTTTCATCACCCTCTATTATACCCGCTTCTTGTTCTAGCTGAAAAATCCTTGTCCTCCTATGCTTCCCGTTTGCGACTAGTTGGAAGTATTTGGTATTGCAATCGCCTTGTAACAACTTAGTTGTTTTGGCCCGTTGATACCATTTCATTTCTTCCTCCCTTAGCAATTGGGCCAAGCGCTGTTTGAGACATTGTTTTAGGTCAAGTTCTTGAGCGCTAAGCATTTGTGTTTCAGCCTTTCTGTCAAGCTCATCGGCTTTCTTGATAATCTCCTCTTTTTCCTTTTTGTATGTGCCACTAGTATTTTTTGCCCACCCCCTAGGAATTGGCGTAGTCGCTGAATTTTGAATTGCCATTTTTGTAGTGGCGTTTGTCCTCGAGCCTCCTCATTCCACACTTGTGCCACCATCTCCGAGAAACCATCTCTTAGCAGCCAACCGAGTTCAAATTTGAATAACGGTTGCTTGTTAGAGTGGGTTCCATTCCCCGTACTCATAAGTAGCGGTGTATGGTCGGAGATGTCTCTATTTAGAGCTCGGACCGTAGCCAATGGAAATTTTGCCTCCCATTCGGTAGTAACCAAAATACGATCGAGGGTTTCATAGGTAGGTACGGTCCTAGAATTTGCCCATGTGAATTTTCGGTTTGATAGCTCCAACTCCCTCAAATCCAAGCTGTCTATGACAGCATTAAAAAGGAATGGCCATCTATCATTGTACCGATCGTTATTCTTTTCCTGTGGGTTTCTAATGATATTGAAATCACCACCTACAAGAAGGGGCAAACTTTCTTTAGCACAAGTTTGCACTAATTCAGTCAAGAATGGTTCCTTAAATTCATCTTGGGCAGCCCCATAAACCGCCACTAGAACCCATCGGAAACCATCATCCTTGTTGCGAAGGTGAAACTTCACATAAAAGTCACCTTCGTCAATGCTTCCAATATCAAAGACTTCCAAATTAATTCCTAGAAGTATGCCACCGGATCTACCATGAGGTTCAGTCCAATGCCATAGGAAATCTTGTCCGGCACAAATATTATTTAAAGTGCTTTGCGAGAAATTTTTTTTCCCGGTCTCTAGTAGAGCGATGAAGTCTAGCTTCTCTTCTCTACTCGTATCGGAAAGGAACCTGAATTTAGCCAAGTCACTAAGACCTCTGCTATTCCAAAATATTCCTTTCATTTTGCACCATTTGTATATTTTTTGACTATCCTAATCTTAGCATTACCTTTCTTTTTAGAGGAACATTTTGACTTGTTTTTCTTGAAGACAGTTTGGAAATCACAACTTAGGTGATCGCTGTCATCATCCATAATCTCCTCCATAATGTCACCACATAAGTGACCAAGAGTAAGATTTTCAAAGTCATGGTCCTCTTCCTCATTATTTTCATCCTGATCACTAGGTGAAATTAAATCAACAGTCGTGTCAAAAGCTTTAGATTCTAGTCGCTGCAATTCTAATTGTTTTAACACAAGAACCGAATCAGAAACTTGTTTGGAGCTAGCACCTAGAGATACACCTAAGTTGCTCACATTTGTACAAACAACATTATCTGAAAAAGAGGAGAAGGACAATGTGTTACCTTCAGTGTCCAAGTTCCTCCATGCCGCACGTTTCTTGGCTTTCTCCAGGGCGTGCTGGTCGACCACGCCCGCCAGCCTTGGGCTGGAGCGCGTCGGTGACACCGCCGCCTCCTTTATCCCCGCTGCCGCTGCAATATTCTCGGCCATTGCCGAGCCATTCCGCGGTCGCTGCAGCTCGTGTGGCCCCTGCCTGGGAGCCACTGCACCAGCCTGGGGGTGCTCAGCCCCGAAGCAAGGCAGGGTGGAGCCAGCAGCTCGGCGCGCACACACCCCAGCATAGCCCGGGCGTGCGCGTGCACGGCCAGGCCAGCCCGCCGGGTCCTGCGCGCCCTCTACTATGCTCACTCCCGCCTTGTCGTGCCTGAGGTCGAGGTTGCCGTCCTGTACGCCATATGAGGGAGAAGAAAGCCCCGCCGACTTGGAAGCCGGCAAGACTCCCACAGCAGCATATACTCCACCTGAGGCCGCCGTAGCAGCTTTAGGTGTGAGTTCATTGTCTGTTCCACCCATGGGGACAGTGAGAACCTCGTTTTCAGCCGTAGCTTTCTCTTGTACTTCCACATGTGACACAGAATGAGGCGTCGTTTCAAGGAGATCATACTCGTCATCAGAGCATTCCTCATCCAGCATGCCGTCAATTTGTTCATCCTCCTCCTCCGCAAGGACGTTGTCCGCACAAAATTCAGCGTGTCCTCAACAGCCATGTCCATAATTTCGGACGCCATCCTTTGGATTTTCGCCTCCATCTCTTCTCGTTGCTCCGTAGACATGGGAAGGGTATTCCCTTTGGTTTTACTAGGAGCAACATCATTTTTTTCAGCAGCATCCTTTCCATCTTGGGCATCGGAGGGCTCGTTCTTAGAACGTTTCCCCTCCCTATCCAAATTTGCTTCACCAAGATTTGCTAGAACACAAGAATGTGAACAGAGATCGATCCAGAAGCTAGAGGAAGAAATGTTCGAGATGGGGGGGGGGGGGGGGGGGGGGGGGGGGGGGGACATGCCGCTCCGCCGCCCGACGGCCCGCCGGCTCACGCTAGCGCCGACGCCGGTGCCGCCCGGGGTTGGCAAGGATGAGGATGCGCCCGTGACTCCTTGTCCAGTTCACATTCTTGTGTTCTAGCAAATCTTGGTGTAAGAGAGTGCCAAACCTCACGTGAAGCACTTGAAAATAGCAAGATCGATCTATTCAGAAACGTTACACTTTCCTTTTTATTTGTTTACTACTATTAGGCAAGCAACGCATACACACTCATGATATCACAACTTCACGAGAAACACCAGACACAAAACACGTCCCTAAGGTAGGTAGGTGTAGCACATCGATCGAGTACTACAATACACATGCGCATCCATTCGCGCTCGTACATACATATAGATACGTCCCTTTCCTCTGTCGACTGCCACTAGCCACGCAAAAGGAGGAGAGGATCGAGTACAGGCGATCGGGCGCTATCGTCAGCTAACTGTGTTACGGTCCGACCGCGGGCTTGAACACCTTGAGCTTCCACTCCTGCGAGCCCTCCCCCGGCACGCCCCACACGAGCGCCTCGCACGTGCCGAGCGTGGCCACGCGCAGCACGAGAAGGTACTCCGCCCCGCGGCCGTCCCTCGCCGGCCGCGTGGACGCCGACACCACGCGTTCCAGCTGCAGCACCGGCGAGATCCCGTTCTTCAGGCTGTAAATCCACACCGCGAACTTGCCCACCTTCAAGTAGAACGCGTCGCTCCCGGGCTCCTCGCGCCCGCCGTGCCGGTGCTCCCGCCGTTCGTATACGGCGGCGAACGCGGCGGCGGCGGCGGCGCCTCTGAGCGGCGGGGGCGGCACGCCAGAGGCGGCGCGCGCGGCGTGGAGGAGCTGGAGGAGGAGGAGGAGGAAGGCGATCGACGACGACCTCATTGCACTTAAGCTAGCAGCTGCGTACTCTTAAGTACTGTGCTTGCGTTGTGCATGGAGAGGCCACGTATTTATAGCGAGGTCTCGTCCGTGGCGAGCTCCTGCAAACCTGGCGAAGCGCACGCGATCTACGGTGCGTGAGTGCGACGGCGACCGCGCGTCAACTGCCTAGTTGGTGCTGAGTCTTCGGGAGTCACGAATCCCAAGGCGATCGAGAGAGGACACGGCGCAAAAGGGGCGCCCGGGTCTTCGTCTTGAGATCCCAGCAACGTGAACCGATCCACGGCGATTGGTTGTCATCTTGACGAACGGTGCAGTGGCAACGCTACATGTCAGTGTTTGACAGCAGTGCGTGGCTATTCCTATTCATTTCCTTTCTTTTCAGGGCACAGCATTGGCTGTTCAGTTAGCTGGGGATGCCTGCTGCCGTTTAGTCTCTCTTATTGTTTGCAGATTCATTTCGAGCCATTCCTGGCACAGTGATATTCAGTTTGCTAGTTGTCGACTCTGTTTTTTTGCAGAAATCCTACTCTGTTTCTTCAACGATTTTTTCCTGAAAAAATAAATCTTACTCTGTTAGTTGTCAAGTTGATCTTTAAGGTGGTTGACTGATCTTCTCCTTAAGAAAGTGGAGAACTGAAGATGATAATGACGGGCTGGGCTCGGCTTAAGAAAGTGGAATCACTGTTACCTTTCATCTATGTTACAGATGTACAGAAAACACACCATGGCAATTTTCTTTAACATACTATTACAGGAGATGACTTGACAGCTAGTAGTACAGTTAGTGAACGTCGAAAAAGAGACTAATCTTGGACGAGAAGCCGTGCATCGATGGGAAGCCAGCATCAGTGGCGGTTTATCCCCGGAAGTTGGGTTCCTCCATCCCAGGCGCTGCCACTCACTCTCATTCGTTCGACAACGTTGTAAGTTGTAACCTGCGTCGGTGGCCGACTGGATCGGACCACGGCGGTGAGCTAGTAAGATGAGCCCCCAGCTTGCCCGTCACTCCGTCAGCAGCATCGCGGGCGGCGGGCCTGGTGCGGAAGTGCTGCGTACGAGGGCGTAGCTCCCGGCGCTTGTCCTTCGCGCCCTCTCGCGGCGGCGCGGGGGGTTTTGTGGCGGCTGGCCGCGCGGACGCATGGTTGATGGAACGCGAAAGCAGAGGAGACGGCCCGGCCCAACGATCTGCTCCGCGATCGCGTGCCCGCATAGACGCCGGCGACGGGATGCAGTGGTCCTTCTTCAGCCCCGTGCGTTTCGTTGGCAAATCCCTGGCTGACGAGGCCGTCGCGCACCGTCGACGGCACCGGCCACACAAGGAGTCCTGGAACTCCTAGCCCTGCCCCAAGGCGGTAGAAGGGAGCGCCGGCGCCGGCGCCGGCGGGTACGTGCAGATGTTCTCGTACCACACGAGGACGGTGCCGAGGGTCGTCGTCCGGAAGCAGGTGGATCATGGCCGAGTACAGCTTGAAGGACGCCGCCGTCCAGACAGTGACCGCGGCACTCGCACCGTTGTTGTCAGTATTAACGGGCTGGTCCTAGACACTGCCGACGTCAGTGGCATGTCTAGCTGGGCCGGTTAGTGCGGGCCACCAAGAAGAGAGGGAAAAACATGGAATCCTATACATCGATTGTTCGACGGAGGCAAGTGATAGATCACTTTGAGATTCGTGTGGAGAGAAAATCGAACAGGCCGAACGCATGCTGCGAGTGCTGGGAAGGTTCAGCCAAAGCGACACGTGTGCGATTTCGAAACTCTAAACGCGGTTTTCTCCCAAATCACAACTCCATTTTTGAATCCGATTGAACCACTGTGTTGTTTAGAATTAATTCTACGAAATGAGATCCAATATGAATATCTTTTGAATTTTGAAAATTCAGAATTTCGTTCTACGAAATTTCGTCAACATTTTCAGTATACCTGGGTCACCATTTTTTTTTACTGTGTTGACTCTATTTTTTTAAATGTTGACAAAGGTTTATAAAAATGTTGACTAAGGTTGACAATATTTGGAAAAATATTTAAACAATTTTTTTTGAAATGCTGAAGTTAAATTCGTGATTTGAAATTCAAAGAAAAAATAAAGAAAAACTCGTTGTAGCAATGGGCTGCGTTGTAAGCGTTATTAGGCTGTGGAGGCGCGCTGATGGGCCGTGACGAAGACGCATTGATGGACGTGGCCTGATCTGAAGACTGCTTTTGGTAGATCGATCTGCCTATAAGCGACGCCTCGGGAAAAACACTTGGTTGAATTGGTACCATACTAAAAAAATGCTATTTGGCTGAGTCTTTAGAGTGTATGTAGAGGGTTAAACTTTATTGCTAGCTACCTTATAACAATTTGTAGTAATATCATAACAGTAAATTTTACACTAATATCAAAATTAATTTTCACATTGCATTGTGAGCTCGCCATCTTAATAACAGTTTGGTGGTACAAATTTTCACATTGCATAAGTGCAAATTTTTATGAACGCTATTACTCTTATAATGTATCATTTTGTATTTTATCTTGTTTCAAAGCATAATGTTATAACGTAAGCCACTAATTAATTCATTGTACCTTATTGCACACCAAATAAATAGGTAGTTGTTGGAATAGTTTGATGCACACGGAGAAAGATTATGGTAACTAATGGTGATATACTCAATCCGATTATTATTGGCTTATTTGTAGATCATTTTTTTTGAAACACAACGTGTTATAAGAGATCGATGTCTCAAAAAATAATGTGGCTCTGATTAGGCAATTTATATAATTTGTAATTCCGATTATTATTGGCTTCACGTGAGTGTTTGAGATCCTATTTACAGCCCCAACAACATAGACATTATTGTACAGTTATACATGCACATATAAAGCTGCGGACCACCCTTTCACATGCAGATCATGTATCTAGAAATATGAAATGAAAATATCTAATTTTAGATGATATTCTTTTTAGAAAACACTATACTGAGATAGACACGCACATGAGCAATCCGAGTAACCAGATTATACCAAAGGTTTAAATTATTCCCATACAAAGTTCTTCTAAAAGAAATATTTAAAGGAACAGTACTAAACAAATTGGCAACCGTTGCATGTTGTTTCTAACTATGTTGAACAAAGAAGGGTACTGTACCCTTAAGGCTGACTTTCCAATCCACTTATCCTCCCAAAATCTGATTTGTTGGGCATTGTTTAACACGAAGCCTCCAAGATTTAGGAAGTTGTTTTTAACTTTCATTAAACCAGCCCAAAAATGTGAATCACCCGTTTCCTCTCTATCTGAGTAATTGTTTGATTCCGTAAATATTTCTTCCTGAGTACTTGTTGCCATACTCCATCCTCATTGATAAGTGTGAAGAGCCATTTACTCAGTAGGCATTGATTTTGAACATCAATATTTGAATACCTAACCCCCCTAATTCTTTAGGTTGGCATAGAATACTCCATCTAGCAAGCCTATACTTCTTTTTATGTCCCTCCCTTTGCCAATAAAATCTTGATCTATAATAGTCCAATTTCTCAAGGACTCCCTTAGGGACCTCGAAACTGATAACATGAACATTGCTAGGCTTGTTAGTACTGAGTTAATTAAAACTAAACGGCCCCCAACTGACATAAGTTTTCCTTTCCAGCTACTCAACTTCTTCTCAAATTTTTCTTCTATGACTTTCCAATCTGCATTGCTTAGCTTTCTAAAGTGCATCGGAATCCCCAGATACTTGAATGGATAACTACCCATTTGACAACCAAAGAGTTGAGAATATTCTGTTTCATGATCTTTTGCTTGACCAAAACAAAATAACTCGCTCTTATGGAAATTAATTTTAAGGCCTGATAATTGCTCGAAAGCGCACAACAATAATTTCATATTAGTCGCTTTCTCCATATCATGGTCCATAAAAATAATAGTATCGTCTGCATATTGTAAAATAAATAAGCCGTCATCAACAAGATGGGGAACTAGGCCCTGAACCTGACCATTCTCCTTTGCTCTGTTGATAAGAATAGCTAACATATCTACCACAATATTGAATAAAATAGGCGAAAGGGGATCACCTTGTCTTAAACCTTTGTAAGTTTGAAAATTTTTGCCAATTTGATCATTTATTTTAATACCAACATGCCCTCCCTGAATGAAAGCATTAATCCATTGAATCCATTTTGGGGAAAATCCTTTCATTCTCAAGGTTTGCTGTACAAACGACCACTTAACCTTGTCATAAGCTTTCTCGAAATCGAACTTAAATACCACACCACTTTGTTTCTTCCGATGAAGTTCATGAATTGTCTCATGTAAGACAATCACCCCTTCCATGATTTTCTACCCAGAATAAACGCTGTTTGCGTGGGACTTATGACTTTTTGAGCTACAGTGGATATTCTATTGGTGGCTACTTTTGTGAAAATTTTGAAACTTACATTCAACAAGCAAATCGGACGATACTGTTGAATTTTCTCAGCATCCCTGCATTTTGGTAAAAGAATGATTGTTCCAAAATTAAGACAATGTAATGGCAGACTATCTTTATGGAATTCATCGAATAGTGCCATTAAATCAAACTTAATGAGGTCCCAGAAAGCCTGATAGAATTCTGCTGGGAAACCATCAGGCCCCGGGGCCTTGTTATGTTCCATTTGGAAAATGGATGAATACATGAGCCTTGCTATATATCTACATACATCCTATCATTATAAAAATAATTATATGTAAATACAACACTCAGCAACAACTAGACTCAATGAGCCGGATTAACAACACATTTAGTTTGCAAACGATCTTTCCTTTTAATACTACGATTCTACCATTCATTTTTTGTTTGTCTCTAAAAAAGGTATTTGAAAAACACACAAGGAAAATTTTGACCAGCATAACTATAAGACTGACTCCAACAAGGCCTTGCATATTTTAG
Source organism: Eragrostis nindensis (assembly GCA_012490785.1). Lineage (NCBI taxonomy): Eukaryota > Viridiplantae > Streptophyta > Magnoliopsida > Poales > Poaceae > Eragrostis > Eragrostis nindensis. Next base: position 35,608 of record JAAXCT010001391.1, read on the forward strand.
ATGCAAATCAGTTTATACATCACCTGTACAGTAGTTTGCTTTTGGTTCTCAAAACGACATCTCCAACAGCAGCAGCTGCATCTCGGTGCCCGCTGTTGGCGGTCGTTAAACCATGTTTTGACCGCCATCCTACCGGTAAATAAATACATAACACCAAGATTTTGTGCATAGTAGATAGGAATAATGCTACTCCATAGGTTTTGGTGAATATTTGGATGCAGGAGTGAATAATGGAGAAAAGTAGGCCCAGCCAGGGAAAATCCCTGGCCGGCTGGCCCCACCCTAGGCCGGCCGGCCCCACCTGGTGGCCACAGGCCCCAGGCTTCCTCCAGTGGGCTGGAAAATAATCTTCAACGCACAATTCAAGCCCAGCTCGGCAGAATTCCACCGACATTCTAGAAGGTGGGCTATTTGGGCCTTTACTTGGCCCTCAATCCAATTCTGCCGACCCCACGAAGTAGCCGACCTTCGGACCGCCATCAGGAGATGATCTGGAGCGTTCAGGCAAAAGACGGTGGCGAACCGACCGAAGGGACGGCCGGCCGGCCACCCCCTAGGCCGGCCGGCCGACTTTGTCGACGCCGCCTCTCCAAAGTCGGCCAGGGTGCTTCCACCGCCTTCACAAGCTATAAAAGGGACCCCTCGGCCTCCGAATCAAGGCGCACCATCACACTTCATCCAAGTGTTCATTAGTTTAGTTGAGTAGTAGCTTTGGAAGTTAGAGTAGAGTAGAGTAGAGTGAGAGCTCTCTCGGGCTTCCGGAGTATTCTCGGAGTTCGGTATAGTTCTTTGTATCCTTACTCTTGAGATATTATTTTATTCAATATAATTATATTTAGTTTTATCTTTATTTATTTATTTTAGTAGTTCTTTTCTATTTAGTTTATTTATTCGTTAAGTAAGTGCTCGTAGAAGTCTTGTTGTGGGATTCGTGATTGTTGGAATAGCGAGTACGAGAGAGTGCCGTCGTCGGAGATGACGTCATGTGAAATCTGTGCTTGTTCATTCTTAGATAGGACTGCTCCGTTGATCAAGAGTAGCTCCTCTAGGCGGGTTGTAAGCGTGGCGCTTAGAACTTGGCCTATGCACGTTTGGCACCCAGCCCCACGGAGGATGGTAACCGCGAGTGTATGTGACAGCTGCACCGGTCTCTGTAATCCACCACATCCGGGTTGGACTCAGCAGGGTCTTAATTATAGCATACGGATCCCTAGGTTTGAACTAGCTTCATCGGTTAACCTAGCACGTGTGTGCCCCGAAACGACATGACTTATATGTGTATGAGCTTAGCTAGAGTAAATAATCTTTGTAGACTTGACTGCTAGAAAAGTAAATAATAGATAAACATACAGGTAGCCTTAACTCTATCTCGTTGCTCTCCCAAACGTATACTACGATTTATTTTATTACCTTGGATTTGAGGATGTGTGTGCCACCCATATCTATCATGCCTATCTTACCCCCGTCTCAAGTATAGTTGATACATTATTTCTTTCTCTAAATTATCTAATGCATAGCCATTATTCAGCTTTCTTTTGCTCTACTTCCCTGCGGAAATATGAATACGATAACCCTGGAATACTCCAAGGTGAAATGCTACAATGGTGATCCGTGCGCTTGCGGAATAATGAATTTAATTTTATCGCATAAGAACCGCCAACAAGCATTTCTGGCGCCGTTGCCGGGGAAGTAGCAGCTAGGAACTGAATAAATGCATTGAAGTTTGTGAGAAGAATAATTATCACTTACTTTTGCGGGCTTACCCTTGTCCTGGTTTTTCTTGTTGTGGAAATTTGAAACAGGACTGTGCATGACTGGTTTCGACCTACCAGAAAACTTCCACTCAGATCCAGAGCAGTTCTTGAGGAAAGTTCGAGCAAAACTCACCAAACAGATCCGCAAGAACGCTCTGGCTCTCGAGTCGTCTCCTCCACCGGTTGTCAGGGCCTCCTCAACGAACAACATCATGGCCGAACCCGTTGTTGAGAAGACGATCAATGACTTCTCCGCGCCAACTACGGAGAACATCCGCGTGGGCCCCAACCCGCGCATCACCAACAAGGACTACGAGCTCAAGCCAGCCTTGATCAACATGATCTTGGCCAGTCCTTTCTGTGGGAAGCCGTCGGAGGATGCAAATGCTCACCTCCAAAGGTTCCTGATGACGTGCAACACCTTCGTCATAAAGGATGCACCTCAGGACGCCATCCGACTACAGCTTTTCCCATTCTCTCTGTTGGGGAAGGCTCTCCAGTGGTTCTACGCGAACCAAGAGTCCCTCGACACGTGGACGGCATGCTCCAATGCCTTCCTCGCCAAGTTCTTCCCGCCGGGCAAGACGACTGCCCTGCGGAACAAGATATCGGGCTTCCAACAGCTCGCAGATGAGTCGACCGCGGAAGCCTGGGACAGGATGCAGGAGTACGTTCTCTCATGCCCACACCATGGCATGGAAGAATGGCTCCTCATACAGAGTTTCTACCACGGTTTGAGGCCGTCCGCTCGAGAGCACCTCGACGCCGCAGCAGGCGGCTCCTTCTTCTCCCTTAGCGTGAAGAACGCTAAGAAGTTGATTGAGAAGGTGGCGGCCAACCAGACTCATGGTGAACGCCAAGCGGCGAGCACCAAGACCCGTGGAGTACACCAAGTGGAGACGATGGACATGCTCGCCATCAAGCTCGATCAGCTACTCCGCAAGGTGGAGTCTCCACAGGACCTGCAAGTTGCGGATTCCCGCATGACATGTGAGGAATGCGGCAGCGTTGGGCATATGGGCATCAACTGCCCAAATGCGAGAGAGGAATGCAATTTCCTCAACAATGGCAATGGGTACTGCTCCCAGAACAACTACGGCTGGAACTCCAGGCCCGACCTCTCCTTCAACAAGAATCAGGGAGGTAACAATGGTAATCTTTCCCGTTATGAGCCCTCTATCAAGGATCTAGTTCTCGGCCAGGTCAAAATCAATGACAGTATTAGTAAGAAATTTCTTACTACCGACAAGGCTTTAGAGAGCATAGATGCCAAGCTAGAGTCGTTCAGCACTGCTCTGCAGAATCAGCTAAGCCATAACAAGATGCTAGAAACGCAAATTGCGTAAATAGCTTCAGCTGTGCAGGCTCCTCGTACGAAGGAGAGTGTTAGTGCTATCACCACCAGGGGAGGAAGAGGTACTGTGGACCCACCATACCCCAAGGGTGCAGAGAGAAAGACACCAAATGCAGCCCCCAAGGAGAAGGCCGGTAAAAAGGTTCCAGAAAAGAAGGTCCCTGAAGAGGAAGACGCCGAGAAGGAGAGCTCCGAGGAGGAACCAACGACAGATCCTCCCGTTGAGCAAGCTCCACCTAAGGCAGCACCTCATGAGTATTTTGACACTACAGGCTTGCCTTACCCCGACCGCAGGAAGAAGCTCACTGTGGACGAGCGCTTTGATAAATTTGTTGAGGCTATCCGACATATATATGTGCATATTCCGCTGCTTGATGCCATGCAGGTACCTACTTACACTAGGTATTTCCGGGACATCCTCAACAACAAGCGCCCCATTCCAGCAATGGAGGTAGTGAAGCTTACAGAAGAGTGCAGCGCAGCCATTCTGAACATTCTTCCAGAGAAGAAGAAGGATCCAGGATGCCCTACGATCCCGTGTTCGATTGGCAGCCAGCACTTCTCTCAAGCGCTTTGTGACTTGGGTGCAAGCGTGAGCGTTATGCCCAAGGCGGTATATGACAGGTTAAACTGTCCATTATCGCCTACGGCTATGTGCTTGCAGCTCGCAGATCAGTCCGTTCGTCATCCTGCTGGTATTGCCGAAGACGTCCCCGTACAGATCAGAAACTTCTTCGTCCCCGTCGACTTTGTTGTGCTTGACATGGAAGTAGATGTCAAGACCCCTCTCATCCTTGGGAGGCCGTTCTTGAGCACCACCAACGCCAACATTGACGTGGGGGCAGGAGAGATCCACTTGGATTTCAACGGCAGGGAAGAAACGTTCAACTTCAAGCCTAAGGTTGAGCAATGCAAGCAAGTACGGGTCATATATGGAAAGGACCCAAGGAGAGTGGAGAAGATTGAGATTACTCCACCCATGCCACAGCCAGACAAGCTCATTGCATATATGAGAGACTATCTGGAAAGAGAGAATGCAAGAAGGCTAGCAAAATATTGGAGGACTCCAAGGAGGATGCCTCAGCCGCCAATTACACCTGAAACCCCTCTTACTCCTCCGCAAGAAGGAGTAGGCGAGTCAGAATCGCCCAAGAAGAGGAGAGCGAGGCGCTCAAGAAAGAAGAAGGCAGCTACGGTATCGACCGATGAGAGTACAACAAAGGCGCCTATTGAAGAAAAGGTCGCCGCCACCAACACAAAGAAGACAACCAAGGTGTGGCGGAAGAAAGAAGGAACCTCTACCTCGCAAGATTCTCCAGCGAACGAGGTCCAAACGAGTTGAAAAGACATGGAGAACGTCTAGCTCAAAGACGTAAAAATGAGAGCCCTCCGATTGGGGAGGCCATCCCAATCGTTATCCTAGCTAGGCCTAGCACTTGTTTTTCTTTTCATAAATCATAAAAACAAAATAAAAATTTGAAAAATTTAAAAACAACAAAAATAATAGGATTCCCGGTGATGCCCATTAGGGGCTAGCCACTTGTATCATCCTCACTCTTTTTGCAGATCAAGAAGGAGGAGGAAGAGCCTGAATCAAGCTTAAGTCTTACAAAGACTCAAGCTTGGGGAGGGCACCCCCAGGTAAGAAGGAGTTCAATACAAGCTCGAGTCTTGCAAAGACTCAAGCTTGGGGAGGACCCCCAGGTAAGTATCCCTAATTTTCTTAATAAATAAATAAACTCCCTGTTTCGAATAAATGCTAGAATCTTGGTGTTATGCTACGCTTAAGGGAAATGATGATCGAGTTACAAATTAGCTTCCCATGTGTCGCATAGATGCAACCTCTACTCCTGACATATGTGTTATTTTTACTTGAGCATGATCACATCATGAGTCTTGCTTATTTCCGTGGGTTGCATTTGTTACACCAAGTCTGAGCATTGTGGATTGTGATATGGCATGATTAGGACTTGTTGCAATTTTTTTAGTATGGTTTCATCCAGAGATGTTTTTCTTGAATTGCTGCAAGTACCTAAAACCCTTCTGTTTTGGCACACTTCTCTTAGTGTGAGGATTTATTCACCTACCAGAGCCATATCATAATATTCGAAACAGCCCCACTCATAGCCATTTGTTTGTGCATTGAGTTTTGTTAAGGTTTGATGTACTCTTGAAACTAAGCACTCCTAATTTTGGTCATAATTCCTTCGCGTGTGTTTTCGAAAATTTCTCTCCACCAAATAAAAAGGGGAATGTTTGGATAAATCAACCAAACATTTTTCAGAGTTTGCAAAACTTTTGGTCCATCCAAATGCTCAAGAATATTTCAAAATGTTTCATTGAACCATTCAAAATTTATGGCCCCTTGCACCATGGAGTAGTCAAAAAAAAAAAACTCTATGGTTGCATGACAAAAGTCAAAGGCTATATGGTTCTTATCATAAACATCTTGAGCAAAATAAAGGACCAATGTTTTTCAAAACCCCCTTCCATAAGTGTGAGTTCATTTTCTCCCCCTCCATCACATCATTTCCTATGACCAAAATAAATGGAGTTGCTATGTTGATTGAGACTCATTCTTTAGCTTTACAATATATGCATGACAATTGTGCATTCCTTACCAAGCTCCACATACAAAGCCTCATTTGGTAGAAGGTAGGATGAGTGAAGCTTGTAGGAATAGAACTCACATTGGTAGGTAAGAGAAGTGCCTACCAAAACGAAGGAGAATTTTTGCACCTTACCTTGCAGCACATAAAAACTCTGGATGCATACCTGCTAGAATTGTGTACTTGTCCGAAAATGCCGTTCTAGTCTTCAATGCTGCATGACAAGGTGTGACATATAAGCCCCACGATTTTTGCAACACTCATGAATATTTTGTGCTCTCGTAAACTTACCACTGTTTAGGGAGTATGTTGTTGCATCTTTATTACCCATGGGGCGCTTCTTTGTAACTCCTGATCCGCCGGTACCCTGAGTTGAGTTTGCTCGGGACGAGCAAAGTTTAAGCTTGGGGAGGTTGTTGGCGGTCGTTAAACCATGTTTTGACTGCCATCCTACCGGTAAATAAATACATAACACCAAGATTTTGTGCATAGTAGATAGGAATAATGCTACTCCATAGGTTTTGGTGAATATTTGGATGCAGGAGTGAATAATGGAGAAAAATGGGCCCAGCCAGGGAAAATCCCTGGCCGGCCGGCCCCACCCTAGGCCGGCCGGCCCCACCTGGTGGCCACAGGCCCCAGGCTTCCTCCAGTGGGCTGGAAAATAATCTTCAACGCACAATTCAAGCCCAGCCCGCAGAATTCCACCGACATTCTAGAAGGTGGGCTATTTGGGCCTTTACTTGGCCCTCAATCCAATTCTGCCGACCCCACGAAGTAGCCGACCTTCGGACCGCCATCAGGAGATGATCTGGAGCGTTCAGGCAAAAGACGGTGGCGAACCGACCGAAGGGACGGCCGGCCGGCCACCCCCCTAGGCCGGCCGGCCGACTTTGTCGGCGCCGCCTCTCCAAAGTCGGCCAGGGTGCTTCCACCGCCTTCACAAGCTATAAAAGGGACCCCTCGGCCTCCGAATCAAGGCGCACCATCACACTTCATCCAAGTGTTCATTAGTTTAGTTGAGTAGTAGCTTTGGGAGTTAGAGTAGAGTAGAGTAGAGTGAGAGCTCTCTCGGGCTTCCGGAGTATTCTCGGAGTTCGGTATAGTTCTTTGTATCCTTACTCTTGAGATATTATTTTATTCAATATAATTATATTTAGTTTTATCTTTATTTATTTATTTTAGTAGTTCTTTTCTATTTAGTTTATTTATTCGTTAAGTAAGTGCTCGTAGAAGTCTTGTTGTGGGATTCGTGATTGTTGGAATAGCGAGTACGAGAGAGTGCCGTCGTCGGAGATGACGTCTTGTGAAATCTGTGCTTGTTCATTCTTAGATAGGACTGCTCCGTTGATCAAGAGTAGCTCCTCTAGGCGGGTTGTAAGCGTGGCGCTTAGAACTTGGCCTATGCACGTTCGGCACCCAGCCCCACGGAGGATGGTAGCCGCGAGTGTATGTGACAGCTGCACCGGTCTCTGTAATCCACCACGTCCGGGTTGGACTCAGCAGGGTCTTAATTATAGCATACGGATCCCTAGGTTTGAACTAGCTTCATCGGTTAACCTAGCACGTGTGTGCCCCGAAACGACATGACTTGTATGTGTATGAGCTTAGCTAGAGTAAATAATCTTTGTAGACTTGACTGCTAGAAAAGTAAATAATAGATAAACATACAGGTAGCCTTAACTCTATCTCGTTGCTCTCCCAAATGTATACTACGATTTATTTTATTACCTTGGATTTGAGGATGTGTGTGCCACCCATATCTATCATGCCTATCTTACCCCCGTCTCAAGTATAGTTGATACATTATTTCTTTCTCCAAATTATCCAATGCATAGCCATTATTCAGCTTTCTTTTGCTCTACTTCCCTGCGGAAATATAAATACGATAACCCTGGAATACTCCAAGGTGAAATGCTACAATGGTGATCCGTGCGCTTGCGGAATTAATGAATTTAATTTTATCACATAAGAACCGCCAACACCCGCCAGCTCGCCGCCGCGTCCGCGCCTCGCGCTGCCCAGCCCCGCGCGCCGTCAGCGCGTCGCCGCGTCCTCAGCTCGCCGCCGCGCCCCTTGCTCGCCGCCGTGTCCCCAGCTCGCCATCAGCCCCGGCCTGCCCGCGCGGCGCGAGCCTTCCCATCCCGCACACCTCGCCGCTGTGGATGCCTTATGAGCTGCCGGCTCCGTCCAGGCAGCATGGACCCTCATCAGCTTTTGGAAGAAGCAACCAGCTGCTGTCGGAGCTGCTACGCACGGCAACAAGCAAGCGACATCCCTGCAGTGAAGGATCGATATTTGAGAAGCAAAATCGAAGAAACGATGGCACAAAGCTATATTTGTTGCCACAGTCCAGGCGGGTGACCACGCGCCCCTCGCCGACGCGCACGCCCCGCGCATCGCGTCGCCACCGCAACGGCGTCCTTCCACTCGCGCCGTCGTCGCCCACAGCTCCGCCATGGCCACGCCCACGGCATCCTCTGCGCCGCCTCGAGGAGCAGCGCCATGGAACCGTGCCAGGGCGCCGTGGCCACGCCAACGCCACTCCCACGTGCCTGACGCCGCCTCAGCCCGCGCCCTCCTGCCGTCGAACCGCGCCTCGGCGCTGCGCTGCGCCACGTCCGTGCCCGCCTCCGCCCTCCTCCGCTGCACCGCCTCCGCAATCCAAGGCTGTTCTCCCTTTCTTCCTCGTCGCATCGAGTCGCGAGCTCGGCTCGCTCCTGCGCCATGGACGCCGATTGAACGTCAGCCACGCCACCGTCGATTCCGCCTCCTCTGGTGAGTTTATTCTTCGATTGCTGCCGCATGGAGGTAGTCGACCTGGCCGCACATATCCATGACCCCGCCCTTCTCTGTTTGCGCAGCTCGTCTTGTCGCCGCCTTTTTTCCCCACCACGTTCGTCGAACCACGATGACCTGCTCGCCGCTCTACTGGTCTGGCACACGACAAGCCCGTGAACCAAATCAAATCAGATCAAGAGCAGGACGGCGGCGCGCGGTGCAAGCGAGGGGGAGATGCGGCCTAGCGCGGCGTCTCGGCCGCGGGCTCCGACGACGAGTGGGAGGGCGAGGAGCGGGAGAGCATCGCGTGGGGGTTGACCGAGCTCTGCCACCGCGCTCGACTGCGCATGGCCTCGGTCCCTCGTGCCCCGCCATTCGATTCGCCGCCTCGTCCGCGCCGCCGAGAGCTTCCCTGCCGCGGCGCGCGTGCTGATGGATGCCTTCGAGGAGAGAGGGATTGCATATTTGCATCTTCTTTCTCCTCGAAGCTAAAATTGCCTCCGGTGATGCCTCCTCTGTTGGAGAACGAATCGACGATGCAAAGTACAGGTGGGTGATGCAAATCTGCTTTGCCTATCCAAAATGGCTCACTGTTGGAGTCAGTCTAAAAACATGTTATTTCAAATTAAAAGAGTTTACATGTTGTCAATGTTCATGACTCTCTTTTTGCTATTGAAACTCAAAGTTATTCTTTTTTTATTTTTGCGAATGAAAGTTAAAATTAAATGCTTGATGACTTAGAAAACATCTAGACAGCCTATGGATAGAAGAAGTATTCTGTTTTGTCCCTCAGTATCAACCATTAGAGCGTGCTTAATGGTTAGAGATAATAGCTACTCCCTCTGTCTAGAAATATAGTATACATTAGGTTTTGTCCTAAGTCAAAATTTTGAACTTTGACCAACAGTATCTAAATTGGTTCGAGGGGTATTTTTAGCTATTTTTTATATTTCATATTTAGCTATTTTATAAATATCTATAGGGGGGTTTTGTGACTAATTTTTTCATAATGACAGTGGTGGGTAATTTTCTCTTCTTATTTTCTCTGATTAATGTGGGAATTTCTAACATTTTAAAGCAAACGTGGCTCCTTTTCGTCGTCAATTATATATATAATAATAGATAGATAGATACTTGTTGTCTCTTAAGATTCCCGTTCCATACGCTCTTATGAACTTCATCCTTTCACACATGAATCAATCTACCGGTTGGCCAGCTAGCTCCATGGCTCTCCGAATCGCTGGCCACCGATGAGCTGTCCAGTTGGAGCAGTTGACCGCCGGCCGGAGCTCGCCTACTCGACCTCCTGCATCATAAATGTACTACTGTAGCAGTACAAGTACACAGTGTAGTGCTGGTCCATGCCGGCCGAGGGCAGGGCCAACTAGTACTGGATTGTGCTCACGGCGACCAACGAAACCGGCGGTGCCGGCCAGTACGCCCCAACTCCACGTTCCGGGAACGCGGTCCGATCAAGTCCACGTAGAAGCTTTCTCGGCTTCAAACTGCACTGGCTGAGGTCGATCCATCGATGCGCACGCGTCCATCGTATGAATTGTGTTGAAACAAGATTTGGGGAAATTTTCTGGTGCTTCACCCTAGCACCCTCCTCACTCTTCTCCTCTTGTATTGCACACATTCATACAAAGGTCTTTTACATTTTCTATATTTACATCAACACTCCCCCTCAAGATGGGCTAAATATATTCAACATACCCATCTTGTTACACGACAACTCAACGTCCTTAGGACCTAGACCCTTGGTAAAACAATCAGCTAATTGATTACGAGACTTAACATACTCAAGCTTCAAGGTACCACCATCCATCTTCTCCTTAATGAAGAATCTATCAATCTCCACATGTTTCATCCGATCAAACTGGACTGGATTATTTGCAATGTTAATTGCTGCCACATTGTCACAATGTAGCTCCATAGCCTCACTCCTCAATACCTGAAGCTCCTTCAAAATACCCTTTACCCACATCATTTCACATAGAGCCAATGCCATCGCTCTATACTCAGCCTCTACCGTAGATCGAGACACCACAGCCTGTTTCTTACTTCGCCATGAAACAAGGTTACCTCCCACAAATACACAATATCCAGATGTGGATCTCCGATCATCTCTACTACTTGCCCAATCTGCATCACAATAACCCTCTACATGCAAATATTGGTTTGCTCTAAACCAAAGCCCCTTTCCTGGAGTGCCCTTCAGATATCTCAATATTTGATACACCACCTCCATATGTCCAGTTCTAGGATCATGCATATATCTACTTACCACACTTACCGCATACGAAATGTCAGGCCTTGTATGGCAGAGGTAGATCAAGCGACCCACTAGTCTTTGATATCTCTCTTTGTCAACTGGGTCACCAGACTGAGCACATATTTGGTGATTCCTGTCAATGGGTGAACCACACGGACGACATCCTAACATTCCAGTTTCTGCCAACAAATCAAGAACATACTTCCTTTGGGACAGAACAATTCCCTTTGGAGACCGAGCAATCTCAATCCCAAGGAAATATCGAAGGGGACCGAGATCCTTCACCTCAAAGGCTTTCCCCAACCTCTCTTTCAAGACTTTGATCTCCTCTACATCATCTCCAGTGATCACTATATCATCCACATAAACAGCCAGTATAGTGATATTGGAACCTTTATGTCTGTAAAACACCGTGTGATCTCCATTACATTGGGAATAACCCATGTCACACACTGCCCTTCTGAATCTGTCAAACCATGCACGTGGTGACTGCTTCAAGCCATATAGTGACTTTTGAGTTTACATACCTTCCCAAGAGTTTGTTCATTTGCAAATCCAGGCGGGATTTCCATATAGACCTCCTCTTGCAAATCCCCATGAAGGAATGCATTCTTTACATCTAGCTGATGAAGAGGCCAGCCAAAGTTAGCTGCACATGAGATCAAGGTCCTCACTGTACTCATTCTTGCCACAGGAGCAAAGGTTTCATCATAGTCAATCCCATATGTCTGACTAAATCCTTTCGCAACCAATCTTGCTTTGTACCTGTCCACCTTTCCTTCAGGGGTCTGTTTCACTGTAAAGACCCACTTACAGCCCACTGCCTTCTTTCCTTGTGGAAGATGAACAAATTCCCATGTCTTGTTCTTCTGAAGGGCACTCAACTCTTCCTTCATTGCATCCTTCCACTTTGGATCTTGTTTAGCACACCTCCAGTCCTTCGGAATAGACACTGTTTGTAATGATGCAACAAAGGTCCTATATGCAGGTGAGACACTAGAGTATGAAATGTAATTGGCAATGTCAGATTCATCATAACCGTAACGAGAAGGAGGTTTTCCAGCATTAGCTCTAGGTTCTCTACGTTGTGCAAGAGGCAAAGCTATATGATCAAAGGTAGGAGAGATATTACCAGTCGGGACCGATGGGCTTGGTGGAGAGGGGTCCAAGGAGGGGATCGGGATTGGTATCAGGTTGTTGTTCTGGTTGTGGTTGCTCCCCCTGCTTCTTAGATCGCTTTCTCTGATACACTATGGTCTGTTTCTCCCCCTGATTCTCATTCGCCTTGCCTTCCATACTTCTAGTAGGGCATGGGATTGTCCCAACAACTACCACTTCTTCCTCTCCATGACCATTATCACCGTCATCATTGTTCATGCCTTCCTCATTATTCCCTTCACCAATCACCTCCTCCAGACTCTCTGGGGTCACCACCTCATCACCACCAACATCACCACCACCAACAACACTACCACCACCAGCAACACTACCACTAGGTCCATCCTCCCCCTCTCTACAGTCATCCATCAAGACTGGAGAGAATTCATCGAGAAATTGATCAAGAGCACCTTTTGTGGCATAGTAAGGTTCTAGCTCACGAAATGTCACATCCATACTCACAAACAACCTCCGTCCAACCGGATCATAACACTTGTACCCTTTTGATTAGAAGCATACCCAACAAATATGCACTTGACTGCTTGAGGATCCAACTTGCCTACCGAAGGTCGGTGATCCCTTACAAAGCAAACACAACCAAACACTTTGGGTGGAACTCTATACTCTTGCTTGCCTAACAGAAGCTCAGATGGTGACTTCATACCAAGTATTCTGGATGGCATGCGATTGATGAGATATGCAGCTGTCATTACCGCTTCACTCCACAAATATTTAGGCACATTCATATGAAACATGAGAGATCTTGCTACCTCCAATAAGTGACGATTCTTTCTCTCAGCCACACCATTCTGAGGTGGAGTGCCAGGACAAGTTGTTTGATGAATAATCCCTTGATTTGAAGCATATGACTGGAATTCATTGTTCACATACTCTGTTCCATTGTCAGAGCGAATAATTTTAACCTTTGCATTGAACTGATTACCAATCAACTTATGAAAATCTTGAAAGCACTTAGGCACCTCACTCTTATGCTTTAGCATATATATCCAAGTCATACGGGTATAGCAATCAATGAAAGTGACAAAAGATTTAGCACCACTCACAGAAGTAACTGAGCAGGGACCCCAAACATCAGAGTGTATTACCATAAAGGTTCACAACTGCGAAGACCAATACTAGGATAAGTGGATCTAGTATGCTTGCCAAGTTCACATGCATCACAAACTAGTTTACTTCTATCCACACCCTTAAACATGGTAGGATACAATGGACTCAAGCACCCAAAAGATACATGTCCTAACCGACAGTGGAGTAGTAGAATTTCCATCACATTCCCTTCTGCAGTAGCTGCCAGTGCTGCATCCTCATGATTGATGAACCACAATCCATTACACCTCACTCCAGTCCCAATCCTTCTCCCGGTTCCCCTCTCCTGAAAGACACAAGAGGTTTCATCAAAAATTACTATGCACTTGAGTTGATCAATGATAGAACTAACAGATAAAAGATTAACTGGAAAGGATGGAACATGCAAGACAGACGCCAGACTAAGAGATGGAGTGCACTCTATAGAACCTACACCATGAATAGGTTGAGATGTACCATCAGCAGTTTGCACAGATTCAAAATGAGCATATGGAATGTATGTCTTGAAAGAGCTAGATATGCCTGTAACATGCTTTGATGCACCAGAGTCTATGACCCACTCTATATGATTCCTATATGAGGATGCAAGTGCCTGCGCCTGAGTACCTTCGCCCATGTGGGCGTAGTTGGCAAAGTTACCGAAGTTGCTGGTGTGAGAGGTCACTGCATCGCTTGGGTTGGAACCCTCAGAAACTTTGCCTTTCTGCCATTGCTCCCACTGCTTGACTTGTTCCCCTGTCAGAGTGATTGAAGTAGCCTCCTCAGTCACGGCTACATTGGCTCTAGGGCCAGCACGACCTCTACCTCGACCACCACCACGGTTGCCACGACCTCCTCCATAACTACCACGAGTACTCCATCGACCTCCTCGGGTCCCGCTACGGCCACCTCTACCTCCGGGATTGGGACAATTGTAACTCATGTGTCCCTTCTCCCCACAGTTATAGCATTCTCTATCCTCAATTGCAACATAGGCTGGCCTCATAGGATTATTGTTACCCATCACACGGAGTCTGCTTTCTTCATCATTCACGGCTGCAATAGCTTCATTCATAGTAGGGAGACTTGCCTGATGACAAAAGGCGGCTCTCCTACTCTCGAACTCTGGGTCTAAGTTCTTCAGAAAATGAGTCACTCTCCTGTCTTGCACCCACTTATGAACCACCTGAGCATCTCGTGGAGTCTCCATTTGGAGAGGGGCATAGTGGTCAAGCTCCTCCCACAAGGACTGCAGCTCATTGGCATATTGCTCAACCGATCTCCCTGCCTGTTTCACAGCATCCACCTTGCCCTGAATTTCCACCATTGCCATCACATTTCCTTTCCTTGAATACAAGCCACTCAAAGTCTCCCATATCTGTGATGCAGTGCGCATGGCTTCCACCCTCCTAACAACAGAAGGAAGCATGGATGCCATTAACCATGCCGCTATTACGGAGTTTGTTGCACTCCAAACTCGCCACTCAGCACTGTGTTTATCCACAGGCTCAACACACGTCTCATCTAAATAGTGTTCCACATGTTTGCCTGTTAGAAGCACCCGGACTCTCCTGGACCAACTCAAGTAATTTTTACTACCTTCTAGCCTCACATCATTTGGTAAAAGTTCCAACTTCAACTCCAGTGGCTGTGATTGGACCACCGGTTTGTTGTTGCCAAGCACACCTAACTCTATGAGCTCCTGAAGCATACACCTCATCTCACTCCTCATAAACATCGGTTCAGCCTTTTCACCACTACCACTGCTATGCTGACCAGATACCTTCAGTGCATCCTCTTCTTCCTTCCTCTTCGCTTCCATCTCTTGTGAACCCATCCTAGCAACTCAGACCCACAACACTGCCGGATGGTCCGAGATTTCCACCGGATGGTCCGGCCTCCAAACAGAGAGGCCGGCCCCCACCGGAGGTTCCGGTAACACACCGGAGTATCCGGCTTCACTTCTACCTCAACCACTCACAACTCGTCTCCTCTTCACACGCACAGCTCACCCCCAAATCACCTCAGCCTCGCGCCTCCACATCCAGCCAGCAGCGCGCTGCTTCTTCCTCCTCACTTCCCTGACCAACCACCACCAGCCGCACTTGCACGCCCCACTCGCTCGCCGCCTCCTCACCTGTGCAGCGTCCTCGCGCGCCACCAGGCGCCCGCGTGTGCGCCGCCTCCACGCGCGTCGCCGCGCCGAGCTCGCGAGCGCCGCGCGCCGCCGCGCGAGCAGCTCCGCGCCCGAGCTCGCGTGCCCGCGCCGCCACGCGCTCGTCGACGACGAACTACCGGCTGCTTCGACGGTGGAGAAGCCAGGTCGGAACCCTAACCCTAGCTCGCCCAGCTCTGAATACCATGTTGAAACAAGATTTGGGGAATTTTCTGGTGCTTCACCCTAGCACCCTCCTCACTCTTCTCCTCTTGTATTGCACATATTCATACAAAGGTCCTTTACATTTTCTATATTTACATCAACAAATTGCTACGTTGCATTATCGTCGCGTGCTTGGACTAGCTGTCAGTACCATCTTGTGATTCTTGGTCTCAGTATATTACTTTGTCGTCTGTCAGAACATTGTTCGTGTATCGACTGATCCCAGCCCATCTTATTGTATTATCATGTAATAATTATATGTGCAATTTATTGATGGCTTCTGCACAAAAAAATCATCAAACAATTCGAGGAGGTAGCTGGCACGATCAGTGAGGCTCATGACGAGAGCTGACCCACTCTGGGAACAACCTAATTTGAGAGCGCGGTCAACTTGATTCGGCGGCAAACAACGCGGTCAACTTGATTCGGCGGCAAACAACTTGGTTTGAACGTTGACAAACTCGGTTCGGCAGAGAATAAATTGACTTGGGCACCGGGAGGGTGGGTGGGTCGATTAGGTGAGTGCATTGAGGTTGTCGGTGAACTTGTGAGCAACAAAAGAGCAACGGAGGTTGGGAGCAAAGACAACGATAGCGATTAATGAACAGCTGCAGCTACGTACGTACATTAGTCGATGCAGAAGCTTGAATATTAAAATATATTCTTGTTTCTAAAAAAGTGAGGGTGCAGGTGAGAGAGACAGGGAGAGCACGCCAAATCAAGTAGAAGGGCATCTCGTTGAACTTGCAAGCGTAAGCAGGTAGTAAAATAATTCATTTATAGCAAAATATGTGGTAAGTACAACAAAATACATACAATAGGTGCGCGTGAGGTCAAAACAAAACTTTGTGGCTTCTCACAAATTGTTTAAGAAGATAGAACATTATGTTTAAATTGTGCATGTGAGGCCAAAACAAAACTTTCTGGCTGAAGAGAATAATGTCTCACTATTCACAGTGGACAGTCATGTCTTGTATTACTCTTCCCATGTTTCTTTCTTTTCCTTTATTTTGGTTAATTCCGAGGGTTTCAATGAGAAACACATGCTCAAGCGCAAGACGGTGCACACACAAACGGTTCACGCAACATCTCACGATCCCCACCAGAACTTATACTTGCAGTAACGATCACGATGTCTCATGAGCTGCCAGAGCTAACAGAGCCATGTGCTCTAAAAGCAATAACAGATTATATAATCGGTAGATCTATGAATCCGAGCCTGATCCACTCCATGGGAATTCATTAATACCCTCTCTGAGCTTACATATATAATTAAATCGATCGGAGTGGGTAGCTCGTTGTAATACAATATATTTAAAAAGTTTTAGCGCGTGCCTGCATGTGCACATATGGATTTGCCAACGCCGGGAGACTTAGCAGGCAACCCAAATCCACACGCGCCTCGGCTACTACACGCTTTATGCGCTCCCACCTCCGCCGCCTCCTGCTCTTCTCTTCCTCCACCGTCGACTCCAACGCTCCGGCCGGCCACCTCACGCATCGCGCCATGGCCCCCGCCGCGGCGACCAAGCTTGCTTGCACTGGTCCCGAAGCTGCACGCGAGCAGCATGCTGGTGATCGGCGCGGTAAGAGCGACGAATTTGATCGTGCTGCAGATGCCGTGGCGGCGGCGGCGACGGAGTACGAGGAGGTGCTGCGGCGGCTGTCGTCGCTCATCACGCGGAAGGAGCGCTCGCGCGGCACACACAGCGGCAGCGGCAACCCCGGCGGCCGCGGCAACACGTGGCACCGCATGGCGCGCTACCTCAAGGTCCGTTTCCATTTCATCGTCTTCAATTCCAAGTCCGAATGCTCGAGCTGTGAATCGTAACAGGATAGTTCCGTTTTCTTTTGTTTGCATTCTTTGACTCGGTTGGATTAATTTGGATGTTGCGCTGTGCAGATTCTTGAGCTGGAGGAGCCGATCGCGCGGATGAAGGTGATTCACGTGGCTGGGACCAAAGGAAAGGTAAAGTAACAATCCAAGTTGCTCCATTTTATATTGCGCTGTCTCATATCTTCCGTGATCACAGAGTTTTATACATTTTTTTTTTGAGAATCAGAGTTTTATACATTTGTGAAGCAACACTTTGTCAATAGGGCCATATGTAATGGGTAGTGGGTTTGGAACGCAATTGTGACCGTTGTTCAGAAGTCATCTTTCATAAACCCTTCAGTTTACTGCTAATTACATTGTGGTACCAGGATCTGTATTGTCTAATGAAAACTGAGAATAAGCAGAATGCCATAGAGTCCTTGCGTTCATTTTCAATGTCTCAGTCTAAGAAGACATTGATTGTATCGACAGGGTTCCACATGCACGTTCACAGAATCGATCCTGCGATCGTGCGGTTTCCACACAGGACTCTTCACTTCACCACATTTGATGGATGTCAAGGAGCGATTCCGGCTAGATGGGTAATTCCTTCCCCTTGCCCTTTTATCTTAAATATAGTATAAGCTCTCTGATCCTGATGTTTTGTTTTTTGATAGGATCTGATCCCGATGTTAATAACTGTAGCACTTCACGATGAATTTTATTATGATGTTATGTATTATTACCATGACACTGATATAGCTCCTACTTTCTGAGAACATCAGGATGGATATCTCCGAAGAAAAGTTTTTGAAGTATTTCTGGTGGTGCTGGAATAGGCTGGAGGTACATTTCTTCATTAGTTGTTTCATTTGGAGTCTCACTCTGCTGCTGCAAAGATTTGAAAAGGCTCTTTGAAGGATTTTGTTACATTTGTTACGGTCTCATCATATTGCTTTTACTGTAAAAACTGGCGGTTGATTAGCTAAATGGGCATTCTTTCAGGAAAAGGCAGATGATGATGCTCCCATGCCAGGCCTTTTCAGATTCCTTGCTCTACTGGCATTCAAGATATTTTCAGCTGAGCAGGTAAAATAATGCAAACAGCTCCCGTTCGGTTCTGCCTGATTTACTCTCTTCAGTCGCTACATTTCTAGTAGCCATGAGCGTCATCGGTCTCTATTCAACCATATCCTCTTCTCTTCTTTTTATTTTTTCGCTCAACAGGTAGATGTTGCCATTCTCGAGGTTGGACTAGGAGGGACGTTTGACGCAACTAACGTGGTATGCTCTGTCTGTTCCAGTAAGATATTACCAAAAGTTGTTTTATAAACATTCATGTTGAGTAGTCAAAATTCAAAATCCAAGAAGTATGAAGTCTTAATCTGGAAAAAAATCGTGTTCGTTTGAATCTTTTTTTGAGCATAAGTTCGTTTGAATCTGGATGCTTACTTTTACAAGCATGTTTGTATTGTTTGCTAAAGGATTGGCTGGACTAGATCGCATATTGTACTTATTGAGGACAAATTGATATAGGTCAAACATATGTTTTCTCTGGACTGAGCCTCCTGTGATCATTTATATTTACACACTGTATTTGAAGTTTTGAACTATCAAAATCACACAGCATAACAGATTTCTAAATTGGGTGACCGCAGGTTGAAGCACCGGTAGTTTGTGGAATATCTTCCCTTGGATATGATCATATGGAAATTCTTGGTTAGTCATCATACATGATACACCTGATAATTGAAACGTTTCTATGATTAGAAAAAAATAAGCTTCATGCTGCCATATTTTCTGCGTGGCCTGTAAGCAGGGAGTACACTTGGGGAAATTGCTGAGAAGAAAGCTGGGATTTTCAAGGTTTCTGATTAATTTCTTCTTCGAAGAAGTTATACTTCAAGTTCCATAGTTAAAATTTCTTATCTTTTGGTTCCCTGGTCGAATTTGTTTTTAACAGAAAGGAGTTCCAGCATATACTGCTCCACAGCCAGAGGAAGCAATGGTTTCTCTCAGACACAGAGCTTCAGAATTGGGTGTAGGTTCTGTTACTGATTCTCTTTGTGTAGCTGCCGCTATTCTTGCAGTATGGAGTATCTGTTATGCTTAACGTAACTGTGGTTTCTGAAGATTTCACTTCAAGTAGCTGATCCCTTGGAGCCCCATCAATTAAAGTATCAACAACTTGGACTGAATGGTGAACATCAGTACATGAATGCTGGCCTTGCAGTGGCATTGGCTAGTACATGGCTGGAGAAGCAGGGACACAAGAGCCTATTAGTACCAAGCAACTGTACTGTAAGTCTTATCAATTCATTTTGCTCGCCCGGAAAAGTATATATCATCACAGGAGTAGAATGGATTTTCCCTATCATGATAATGTTTTCTGTTACAATGGAATCCAGGATCCTTTACCAGATCATTTTACTAGAGGATTGTCAAGCGCTTCTTTGCAAGGCCGAGCACAGGTTGTTCCAGATTCACAAGTAAATTCGGAAGAGAAGGATCAAAACTATTCTTTAGTTTTCTACTTGGATGGGGCGCATACTCCAGAAAGTGTGGAAATATGTGCCAAATGGTTTTCCAATGTCACAAAGGAGGAAAGAACACTACCATCTTCCACAAAGCAGTCTCCGATTTGTGGTAACTCTAAAAAGGTATATCTCACAGCCTCTCTAGTTTTATCATGCTTAAATGGACCTATTTTTGCCTGCATTACGTCCTATGTTCTCTTCTTACATGAAAATATATCATTTGGGACATATGCAGATTCTTCTGTTCAATTGCATGTCGGTCAGAGATCCTATGAGATTACTTCCGCATCTTGTCAATACACCAATTCAGAATGGTATGATCAAGTGCTGACGTTGAAAATATTCATGTGTACTCAATCATTAAATAAGTCTGGCATTGTTTTTTTTTAATTTCGAATCCATTTACGAGTGGTAGAACTTATTGAGAACTCGAATCTTATGCTTTAATTACTGTGACTTAGTTTAACCTTTTCCTGTTATCGGCTGAATGGTTTCATTTGTAATATACTTTTCTCCAGGGCTCCAATTTGATATGGCCTTATTTGTTCCAAACCAATCACAGTACAACAAGCTTGGTTCTAGTGCATCAGCACCTGCACAGCCTGAGGAAATTGATCTGTCATGGCAATTATCTCTCCAAGAAGTGTGGGAGAAGTTACTTCATGGTAACAAATCTTATTGATCAAGTGTTTATTGAGTAGTCAGGTGATGATGCAATAACTTACAAATTTCTCGTGCAGGTGCAGATAGTACAAATTCCAGCAAGACCAGTAAAGTATTTGAATCGGTTCCACTTGCGATTGAGTGGCTAAGGAAAAACGCCCGAGAAAACAGATCTAGTTCTTTTCAGGTGAGCTGTTCATGAGAACAACTTCCATTTCGCAGTTTCATTGAGTCTAATACTTGTTACCTACGATTGCCCGTTCAATGACAAACTGATCTGTTATTGTACAAAAAGTGCTGCTTTTCGTCACTTCTTTTAGTTTTGACATGGAATCATGTTTATTCCATCACGTTTTTAGCTGCCTTCACAGTTGATGCTGATATATGTCTGTCTGATGTCACCACACTAGGTATTGGTTACTGGCTCCTTGCATCTCGTTGGTGATGTCTTGAGATTGATCAAGAAGTGACCTGTTCCAAAATGGTAGAGATACAACTTGGAGTTCAAACTAGAGACGCTGCCTAGAGACGACAAGTGTTTTTTTTTTTGGGTTACAGATGACCACATGATTAGTGAGAGCAGAAATTTTTCTGCCGCTTTTATTATGACCCCAACACACAGGCAACCAAAGCTGTGTGCTTCTTGGTTTTAAATTTGGGTTTTCTGGCCACCGTTGCCAGCTTATAGCAATTCTGAGGAAACTATTGTGCCCACTGTTGAAACTCGGAATGCAAAAGGCCTGACTAAAATGGTTTTAATGCCATCATTGAACTTACTTGGGAATTTAAAATAATTTTTGATAACCCTGTATCCTTGATGCTTATTTGCTCAAAAATTCCGTCGGGTCAGCGATGCATAAATTAGGCAAATTTCTTTATCTTGTCTCCATTATTGCTGCATTGTGCTGCAGCATCCTGGAACTGCAACTTAGATGGTCGTGATGGCATCCCGGAACACGGCCATCCAAGTTGCAGTTAGAGCGGCGGCTCCATGCCGGCGGTGACATCTTCCTAGCTTGAGCTTGAGCTGCGCATGGGACCGAGCTAATTGGTAGGCAGGAGGCAGCGCTGAGTTGCTAGGATCTGGCATGATACGCTCGGTTCAGCCAGGATTGAAGGAAGAAGCTGGAACGGCGAAGGTCAAGAAACAGAATGGGCCGCTACATGTGGGCCAAAGCGCGCGGCCCCCAGCCACCTCATATGTCCATGTATGATATCGTGGAATCACTCCATAGTCCATACACTGAATAATGGCGATGCCCTCAGCAATGAACTACGCGGTGCTGAAAGGAAACCATCACCATGCGAGACGACATCTGAAGATACTTGCTACTCCGGCGCTAGGCCATTGCACGACAGCAAGTCCATCGATCCATAGATATATGATGACTGTTTTTATTTGGGAGAAACTATCAATCAATATATCAGGAGTCGACATAATTATTATTTCACGGGATCAGTGGATACACAAGAATCGCAAATGTGCTGAAAAGCGACATAATACTGGAACCAATTAAGAATGACAACTAATTAAGATGGTATCCAACTACTAGCTAGCTGCTGGCTCGTCCGAACACGCGACAAGGGGCATCGCTCAAACGATCGATCTCAGCTAGCTAGCTAGTGCTGTCGAAGCTGAGAAGCTTCCATGAGGACTGGGACCCCCGGACGCCCCACACGTTGGCGACGTACTGGCAGGCGGCGCCGGTGCCGTTGGTCGCCGTGAGCACCATCCAGTAGTAGGTGGCGCCGCCGCCGGCCGGCATGGACCAGCACTGCGACGTGTAGTTGTAGTACATCTGGCACATGTTGGCCATCTTGTACACGTTCACCGCGAACGTGCCTATCTGCTTGATGTAGTAGCTGCTCTCGTCCTCCTTCGTGGTGTACCCCGCCGGCGGCGACATGTCCGCCGCCGCCGCTACCGCGACGGCGGCCGCGACGGCGAGGAGAGCTAGCACAGAGGTAACCTCCGATCGCTTCATTGCGTGATCGGCGGCTTTGCTGTGTGCACAAGCGGTTTAGCTAAGCTAGTACGGAAAGCTCTCTGTGCTAGCTCTAGATGACGGAGGCGAACAGCTAGCTGCACGATGCATGCGATGGCACGGCATGGCACACGGCACTTCGACTATTTATAGTCGTGAAGTCACCATGTTCTTAGGTCTAGAGGAATCTAGCTACAGTTGCTAGCCGTATAGGGACTGCCAAATCTAGGACGATTCCCATGCTTGAATTCATCGGACGCTGATCTCAACGTACGCCAGCTGGTGTGCCAGCGTGCATGGGTGTTTGAGCTCGAGGACGCCCCTTAATTAGGATCCTAGCTAGTTTAATCCCCAGGTTTGCGCGGCTCGCTGGTTTTGATGCGCGGGCAGGTTCGCGCGGAATAACGATGCCGTCGAGCACGAGCGCTGCTGATGCATCATCCAAGGTCAACTGCTCCACAGTACTGGACGGCGCATCGAAGGCGGCGCTGCGCACCGGTGGGAGCGACGATCGACGCCAAACGCTGTAGCTGCCAGACCGATCGATTGGTCCGGGTGTGGAATCGTGAATTTTCTGGCGGTCGACACTACTGGGCACGCACTTCGTATTCGTGTTAATCACGTGTTTGGACTTTTTAGCACTGTTTCTTTAATTAACCAAAGTCAAAACTTGCAATTTACTTTGCGTAGTAGGATAGACGACGTACACTTGCTTGATAATCAAACGAGACGGCTTGATTTTGATCATCTTACACACTTATTTGTTGTTAACATTCGACATAAAGAAAGGCATTTTAACACAGGTAATTTTTTAAAAAGAAAATGGGATATATTTTGATATTTCAGGCTGCTCACTATTACAAGCACATCCTATTTCGATTTCGTCTTGTTCTCTCCTCTCATTTAAGGACAACTTTATATTTTCTTAAGCAAATATCACAAATCATTTCCCGTGTGGTTAGCCATTTTAAAACCAGGCTACCTTGACTTACATGCACATATATACAAGATTGCATCATGCATACGCATAGCAATACTATACTAGAAGGTTCCACTTTGACAAGACGGTTAACAATGATCACGAATTATCAAAAGTACTTAGCATGATGAACCCAATATACTCCCTCCGTACTCACAAAGGAGGGCGTTCTATCATTTTTCACAATTTCACAAAGGAGGTCGTTCTGTTATTTAGAGCCAGTGCTGGTCATTATTTTTGCCCCGCAGGCGTGCTCTTGTCGCTTTTCCCGAGACATCAGTTGGTCGCTCCCGAGGCGCCGAAATAAATTGCGCTGAGCAAAAAAGGCAAAAACGCTCAGCTGGTTCTCAAACTCGCTGAGCAAAAAAAGGCAAAAACGCTCAGCTGGTTCTCAAACTCGCCAACTGAAGCGTGGAAACCAGCTATGATAGCCAGTCCAGCAGAGAGAGATTGTTGTGGGAAAGTGGCTCCAAAGCCTATTCAATAAGGGTATGAATGGAAGATTAGACCTAAAATAATTTCATCTTGGTATGCTGAATCATGTCCTAAACGCCCTCTATTCGAGTATGGAGGTAGTATATATATAACTACAGCCTTATATTATCAATCCAAAATAACCTTTTACTTACTAATTACTGTCCAAGGAACAATAAGTTCGACAAAAGAATCATATATTGGATCAGAGCAATCTTTCGATGGTAAATTTTTAAAACCTAGAACTTTCAGTGTTACAGATCCAATATTCCTGTTTTGTGACAACCTTCTCATTTTTCTTAACCTCGATTTAGTCTGGTCCTTTCAATTTCATTAGTTTTCTCTCTCTGTGTGTGTGTGGTGATTGTGTGTTTAAACCTAGAGGTTGTAACAGAGCTGCCTATGGAGTAGGAGCTTTGGGATGTAAGTGGGCTGTAGGGGAGGACTCTCTAATAACACCCTTCCTGAATGTATCTGGATCATTATTGTTGCCAACGATTTCTTGGCACATGGGTATGGAATTATTTCCATGTAAAAAAATGGTGACTAGACAAAGTAGCGTATTAGATGAACGGTGGTCAATGCTAGGAGAAAAAAAAATGCTCAGAGGCATGGCAGTCGGTGGAATGAGAAGCGTTATCTTTTGGCGACTATAAGAGGTAGGAGTACCAAAATTTTAGCAACATTGCAAATGTTTTGGAAATAACGTTAAATAGATGAACAAAAGTTCTTTTTGCGAAGAAATTAGGTGACTGTAAAAGGTTCCATAGATAATTGCCTCCCGCAGCATATTTTATTGAAAATTTATAACTGAACTATCAAGATTATTTTTTCGGTACCTAACATGTCATTTTCTCTAACTTATGTCGTACCCCATTTCTGAAGTACTTAGTGTTTACCGTATCAGTCCCTGGATCAGTAGCTGATACGACACTTTCACAGAATGCTTCACAGCAGATACTTTATTTATATTACCGAGAGTCATTACAAGCCTTTTTAATACTTAAAGGTCTTTATACAAATGAGGCGGGCGGCCTCAACACACGCAGACATCATGCTTACAGGCTGACACAGCAGCCAGAGCTAACACTTAAACTAGCGGAAGACGACAAGGCTCCACTCCTACAGGCACCACTTGAGCGAAGGCCGAACTTTACTCTTCATCACCATCAGCTTGAAAGTCATAGTCGGGCTCATCTTCTGAATGATTTAAGCAAGAGTGAGTACTTAAGGTACTCAGCAAGCCTAACACGAGGGGTATGCTTATGCAAGGGGTTATCAAAGGTTAGGCTGAGTTTTGTCGACAAAGCGAGAAAGCCGAGTTTATGCAAGGTTGTTTTGTAAACAAAGCATTTCGCAATTCTAATCAAATATCTGTAGAGATTAGTGGGGTTGGGCGGCCCTGGGGGAGATGCAATCCATCCCGCCAGTTCCTCAATTTTATCACTGGCCGACAACCAGCACACGGCTCCAAACCGGCGTTTTCCAAAAAAACACACCAAGGGAACTCATGCGGAAAAAAAATCTAATCATAGTGTGGCCGATGCTTTCGCGTTGTCCAATACCGTGGAACACGGCTTTCAGGAAAGTTTCTTAACCTTGGCCAAGGGTGCACAAATTTCCCCACAAGGTGGTCCAGTCCTCCCTATCGTCATAGTTTGGACTGTCCCACTAAAGGTTCCATACCTACTTGGTACCACCACAGCATCCCCACGGACATCACCAGGGGCTTCACAATAATAAGAAGGCCAGTCATAAATGCCGGATCTCGAACACCCACCAACGAACGAGTCTTCTCCTGGGACTCCGTTGCAATCTCCTGCCTCCGGGGGGTACCGGGTGAGTACTAGTAGGGTGTGGTTCCAATCCCGTGCCCATTCACGGCTTGTGGCTGCGCGAGAGGTGCTAGGCAAAGGCGGCACAAGAACCGGTCCTTATACGACCGAACCAGGCATCTTCAATAGCCGATCCACAAGTGGATGGCGTCCCAGAGATAGCCTCCCCACTGAGGACTACCTCGCCTGATCCCGCCAAAACCATCCCTCACTAGGGTTGCACTTATTATTATACCACCCAATTTCACATTCACTCACACCACCAAGACACACGCATTTTACACGAAAAACATGTGAGCAGTATTAATTAAACACATGGTGAAAGTCCTAAGCAGCGAGCATATCAACAACTCATTAATTAAATTAATGATGCTGATTCCTAGGGCTAACAAGGATACAGGATATAATCAAGTCAAGGCAGGCAATCAAATATTGCATAGGACCTTTCTAGCATTTAAATTCATTTAAACACCATGCAATTTATTTATAAATAGCTCTATTTAGGATATTTGCAAACATGGGATCAATATGATCAAAGGAAGTTAGACTTGCCTTCACCAAGCTCTTTTTCCTCTAGATCCTCGTAATCAGGATCCTCAGCCTCTTCGTCTTGATTATCTAACGATTAAGCACAAGATAAATCTACCGCTTGCAAACAATTTAACAGGCAATAAATCAAATATAATTCAAATGAAACCAGAGGGGAGTTGATTTTGGTGGCACTGGATAGAATGGGATTTTAGATGAATTTTGGCGCGGGTTTCGCCAAAATCGGAGTTAAAACGATGAAGATATTGGTTTTTGAAGTAAAAGAAAGGAAATTGATTAGGATTTGATTATCTTAATTAAGTATAACCATAATCCTAATTTTTCATAGTGCAGCAAAGGATGTAAAATGGTTAGGATGAAATATTGGATTTTTGAGGATTTTTGGGAATTTTTCTGTTATTGGAAATGTGGTCGAAAAGGATTTCTGTGTACAAATCCGGGTGCGCGTAGCATTTTCCAGCGAGAATGTCCCACTGACCGGTGGGCCAAAGGGCCCAGCGGGGTCCGTGGGCTACTGTTGCGTGGACTGAGTCCACCGCACGATGGACCGGTTTGGTTTGAACGTGCGGTCCACGGTGCGCCGGGTCTGCCATGTGGCGTGGCAACCCGGTCGTCGCGGGCCCGCGCGCCGACGTGGCAGCCACGTCAGGCGGCGGCGCGGCTGAGTCAACGCGGCCGGAACGGGAGCGCGCGCGGCGGCGCATCGCCGGCGAGCTCGCCGGCGGCGTCAACAGGGGCAGAACTACGTCGAGGCCTAGTCCCACGTGATCTACGCGCGAAGGGGAGCTCGTCCGTGGGTGATGTCGAAGTGGGGGTGAGCTAGGGTAGCGGCGCTGGCTCGCCGGAGGGAGGCGGCGCGCCGGTGAGAAGGAAAAGGAGATGCGCAAAGGCGAGGGGACTTCTACGAATGGTTGTGCGAGTGCGCGGGCTCGAGGCGAACTCAACGCACTACACAGCGGTGCCGGGCACGGCCGGAAAAGCGGCCGGCGGCGAGTACTTCGGCGGCGGGTGGTCGGAGCTCGGGGAGAGGGGTCGCGCGCTAGAAGGGAGAGAGCAAGACCATGCGCGCGAGAGAGAGAGAAGGGCTTGGGGGTGCTCACCGAGTGCTCGACTGAGCAGGCGAGGGACGGAGAGGGGCTGGCACCGGAGACGAGCACGACGGCTAGGGTTGGCCGGTGATCTCCTCGCACAGGACACGGTTGCGCAAACGAAGGGCACCGTGAGATTGAGCGCGGAAAGGAGGGGCTAGAATAGGAAGAAGTTGACGTCGGGACTCACCGGAGAAGAGGGGAGAGCTCACCGGAGTTCTCGCCGGAATGGTGAGAAGATTGGGGAAAAGGAACAGTGGAGAGCTCGAGTGTGAATGGAGATGGAAAATGAAATGAGGGAAGGGAGAAGGGGCCTCGGTGCTGCTTTATAGGGCTCCAATGGCGGTGGCGAGGGGCGCAAGGTCGGTTTTGCCGGCGAGAATTATCTCACCGGAGTTAATGCGCGAGGTGACGCGTGGTGGCGGTTCGCGCTTGCCGAGGACGGGGATGACGGCGGCGCGGCGCTTGTGCAGTGACGCGGACGGGACAAGGCGAGAGGGGCGGTGCTGTGGATGACGTTCGCGGAGTGGAGCTCGCCGGACTTCCGAGGCGGTTCGGCGCGAGCGCCAAGGAAGAGGGATGGCTCGATCCTGTGCGACGGGATTGGACGGAGAGGCGGTGCGACGCGTGCACGAACTTCACGTGGAGCTTCCTGTGGCTGGGAGATGACAAGGGCGGCGGGGAACCGGCCGGTATGGGCGCAGGCGCGATTGGCGCCGGCGCGGCGGAAGGTAGGCGACGGAGGCAGGCCCCACTTGGCAGTGACTCGGCGGAAAAGAAAAAGAGTGCGCAGTGCTGGGCTGGTGCCGCGAGGCTGGTCCGGGAGCGGAGCGGCCCACGCGAGGAAGGAAAAGAGGAAAGGAAGGAAGAGGGTTTGGGCCGGCCGGGAGAAAAAGAGGAGAAGGGCGGCCCGGTAAGGGAAATAGACTTGATCTTTTTTACTGGGGTTGAATTTGAATGAATTTCGAATTCATTCAAAAAGGAAGGATTTAAAACTAGCACTCAAACAAACAAGGAAAACTCAAAAATGCTCATGGTGCTATTTATACATGTTTTAAAATTCAAAAGCTTTTGGTTTTGCTACTAACTAAGCTAGCAAATTGCTTTTAATTGAAAAGTTTTAAAAAGTTCAAATTTTTAGTGATTTTTGACAACGGGCAAAAACGCGGGTCGCTACAACCTACCCCACTTAAAGAGAATCTCGTCCCCGAGATTCCGACTCTTCCTCGAAAAGGTAAGGGAACTCTCGCTTGAGATCATCTTCTCTTTCCCACGTTGCCTCTGCTTCGGTGTGATTACTCCACTGAACTCGACAAAACCTTATAGCATTCCTCCTCGTTAGTCGAGTTGTCACATCCAAAATCTTTATCGGCCTTTCCTGATACCTGAGATCAGGCTGTAAGTCCATTACCTCTGGAGGGACTATTTCTTCTGGTTTTCTCAGACATTTCTTTAACTGTGACACATGGAAAACATCGTGCACATCTGACATTTCTTCGGGAAGCTCGAGGCGATATGCCACGGCTCCTATCTTCTTAAGTACCTTGAAAGGTCCAATATACCTCGGTGCCAACTTTCCTTTTATTTGGAATCTCCTGGTTCCTCGGATCGGTGATACTTTGAGATATACATAATCTCCAACTTCGAAGCTCAAATCTCTGCGTCGGATATCAGCATAACTTTTCTGTCTACTTTGGGCTGTCTTTAAATTTTCTCTGACCAAAGCTACTTTCTCGTCGGCATCTCTGATAACTGCAGGTCCGATGAAAGAACGTTCTCCAACTTCTGACCACATCAGCGGGGTTCTGCATTTTCTGCCATACAGCGCCTCAAATGGCGACATCTGTAAACTGGCCTGATAACTGTTGTTATACGAGAACTCTGCAAAAGACAAGCTTTTCTCCTAATCTTTCCATAGGCTAGTACACATGCCCTTAACATGTCTTCCAAGATTTGATTCACCCTTTCTGTCTGACCATCGGTCTGTGGATGGTAAGCAGAGCTGTAATCCAACTTAGTTTTCAACATTTCCTGCAGACTTTTCCAAAACCTTGAGGTGAACTGCGCACCGCGATCTGATACTATTCTGCTCGGAACTCCATGTAACTTGAGTATATTATCTATGTACAACTGAGCATACTTGTCTCCTCTATAGGTTGTTTTCACAGCTATGAAGTGTGCAACCTTGGTCAAACGGTCAACTATGACCCATATCGAGTCATTTCCTTTCTGGTACGGGGTAATCCCACGATGAAATCCATACTGATCTCATCCCATTTCCACTCTGGAATATGGAGGGGTTGCAACAATCCAGCAGGTCTCTTATGTTCTGCCTTTACCCTGCTGCAGATGTCACAACGAGCAACAAACTCTGCTATGTCTCTTTTCATTCCTGACCACCAATATTTCTGTTTTAGATCCATATACATTTTGGTGCATCCAGGATGAATAGAATATGCTGAATTATGAGCTTCATCCATAATCAATTTCTGATATCCACCAGTTTCTGGCACACAAATTCTATCCTTGTACCATAAGGTGCCCTGATTATCCACTCGAAATCCAGAGGCTTTATCCAACCTTGTCATCTTCTTTAGCTCATTTATTTCTTCATCTGACTCCTGAGCCGTTCTAATTTGCTTTTCCAGAGTTGGTTCCACACATAAGGTATTCAGACGGCCTGGCTTAGCAAAGTGGAGATTTAATTGTTTGAATTCTTCCGCAAGCTCAGGGCTTCGTCTCCGCATTTTAATCCCATTATTCTGAGATTTGCGGCTTAATGCATCTGCTACCACATTTGCCTTTTGTAAGGATCGTGTGACCGAGAGGGGGGGGGGGGGTGAATCGGTGCACTCTAGAATCTATTTCCAAACACTTACACCCAAGCAACTCCTAGCGAGTAGTTCTAGTAACAAGGTAAAGCACACTAAGGAGTATCCTTAACCTATATAGTTAGTGCATATAGATAACACAATCACACCACACTAGCAACCTAGCACAAGATAGATAGAAAGCGGAAGACTTAAGCTAGGCAAGGCAAGGTAACAAGATAACTAGAGACAAGGCAACCAAGATACTAGGCACACTAAGTAGAGACCTTAGAGCTACTAGATAGGCTATAACAAGTAAGCACACGAGTAAGGCAAACAAGCAAACCTAGTGAAGTTAGTAGGTACCAAGGTAAACACACAAGCAAGATAAGAGCACAACTCAAGTACTACAAGCAATCACATGAAGTGCGATAAGTAAATACGAGTAGTAAAGGAGAAGGGATAGAGAATGCTCATGATGTTTTCCCGTGGTCTCGGAAGGATGGCGCCTTCCCCTACTCCACGTTGGGTCACTCCCGCCGGAGTCTCGACCCCGTCCCTCCGCTCGATGGCGATCCCTCCTAGAGCACACTTCACCCTCCGAGTGAAGTCGCGGGCACGTCCCGCCGGGCTCGATCCCGGGTACTCTTCCGGAGGTAAGGCTCCGCACTTGATGCGTGCCAAAGGGCGCTCCACTAGTGATGCTTCTTTCGCACGGGAAGCTCCAAGACCGTGTACAAACTTGTGTCGACTTCCACAATCTCCTTGGACAGCTCAACAACCGACGCCTAACCGGTCTAGGCCTTGCCATAGACCAAGAGTAACAGCCCTAGATGACTCTCTCAAGCCCACACTAGCCTAGAGATCAAAGGATGCAACTTGCTACTCTCTCAAGCACTAGGATCACTCCAAATCCTTCTCAAGTGCTTCACACTTCTTCCTCTTGGCTTCTTGGCAGCACCTCCCCTCTTTCCTGGGTCCAAGAGCACCTCAAAGAGGTAAACAACCGACTATATATAGGCCTCCAACCTCAAACTAGCCGTTGTCCAAAACTGCCCAGTCTGCGTGATGACCGTACAATAGACCGTACTGTCCGGTCTCCATTCGGACCGTATTGTCCGGTCTTCACCAGACCGGCTTCCAGGGAGTGCTGACCTGCAACTCAAACCAGACCGTATTGTACGGTCCCTAGGACCGTACTGTCCGGTCTCCACTTCTTCTTCAGCCAACAGAAACTTCTTCTTTTCTGTTGCTCTTCTCCTGTAAGATCGTATTGTACGGTCCCTGACCGTATTGTCTGGTCAACTGTCCGGTCTTCATTCTTCAACTTCCAGAAACTTCAGCTTCTCTGTCTGGAACACTCCAATAAAGACCGTACTGTCCGGTCCCTAGGACCGTACTGTCCGGTCAACTGTCCGGTCTCTATTCTTCAACTTCCAGAAACTTGAGCTCCTCTGACTGGATTTCCTCTGTAGACCGTATTGTACGGTCTCCATGACCGTACTGTCCGGTCTCTTCTGACTTCGCAGCTTCGATCTTCTTCTTCCAAACTTGAACTTCTTGGTTCCTTCAACTCTCTTCTGCCACCCTAGCCCCTGAGAGACTCACCATGCATCCAATGATCTCTATAACTAGTGTGTGCTAAGAGAACCACCTCGAACCCTCTTGATAGTCCGGTTTTTCCTATGGACTCAAGCTAATATCTAACCAAGCAACACTCGCTTGGATCTAGCATGTCCTTAGCCTTGATCCATATCTTCTCCGCGACTCCATCAAGTCCGTTCTTGTGTAGATGAAGGCAACCGATCATCCTTGTCATTTAAGTTCATGGTGTGTTGGCGTTCACCACCAACGGACGGAGCTTTCTTCATATGTGACCTATAAGATCTCACAAAGAGTGTTAGTCACATTCATGGTTCTCATCCTATCACCAAAACATTCATACCTTGGGTTTCCCTAGCTCCAATGGTCATGAAGCTTACAATCTCCCCCTTTTTGGTGATGGATGACAACCATGATAAAAATGATCGAGAAGATAAAGAATGTAATGACAAAAGCCAAGATAAAAACGCAACTCGATCAAGACACTAAACAACAAGTATATGATAGAGAGATAGTTACCTTGTTGATTAGGTCGAGGCAAGTCATAGCTCAAAAGAAGTCACAAGTTAGAGCAAAAACTCATATCACAAGTGAAAGAAAGCACATGGAGCTATGACAAGCAAAGGTTGCAAGGGGTTTACCTTCATACTTACTTTGTAGAATTCCGCTCCCCCTTGATAAGTGTACCAATCTCAAGATTGTGTGAAGATCGATCATCTGGATCACTTGATCTTCATTCGTACAAACTCCCCCTTGAGACGGCATTGCTTCTTCTTTATCACCTCAAGATTGTGCGAAGATCGATCGTCTTGATCCTTTGATCTTCTCTTGTACACACTCCCCCTTGAGGTGACATCTTCCACGACCCTTCATAGGTCCGAACTCTTCTTCCCAACTCTTCTCCGCTCGAACTCTTCTCCCCCATATTCTTGCTCGATCATTAAGCCCAACTCTTCTCCCCCTTTGGCATCTATCACCCAAAAAGAAATCTTCCAAGGGAGAAAAGGTTAGTGTAAATATATGGGACAAGTGGGAAAATGAGTTACTTGATTTGGCGTGAAGCTCCCCCTTGATCCGTGATTCTCCATCTCCCAACAATTATCCCTACACACATTCTCAAAAGAATATTGTCTTGAAGTACATAGGGGTTAGTTGATGATGATGGAAATGTATGAACCCTTAGACTTTGAGCCGCGCAAGTGGATTTAACCTTGGAGCTCAAAAATCTTGGTTCAATGGACATGAAGCTCATATAGCATTGCTATAAATTCATCATAGGAGGTCATATACTCATATTGTGAATAAGCAACTCCCCCTAGATGGGTGCTCGGCGCCGAGACACTTATGCAAGATGCATGATGCGAATGCAAGGAATGATAAGTGTACAATGCATGATGCTATAAGGGTAAAACAAGAGAAAGCTAAGAGCGAAGTTACCAACAACAAGTTTGAGCCCTCCATGAGCTTGATCACAACGAGCCATTCTTCAAAGCCTCGGGAGCCAAGTGCCACCAATCCCAAGCTTAACCCATGCTCATTGCTATCTCAAGTAGGTTAGTCGTCGGTCCTACAAAACAAGAAGAACACACAAAAACAACAACACAAACAAAAACAAGCAAAGTATATATACATATATACAAATGTAAGCTCAAGGATATCAAGTGAAGTCGGAGAGGTCGAGAACATTAAGTTCTCCCCGGAGCTTACAAAAGGTCTTCTTGTCAAGTGGCTTGGTGAAGATGTCCGCCAATTGTTCATGAGTCCGAACACCAATCAATTCAATATCCTTCTTGGCCACATGATCTCGAACGAAGTGATGCTTGACTTCAATGTGCTTGGCATGGCCGTGATCACCCTTGTTGAGAGCCATATTGATAGCACTTTCGCTATCACAATAGAGAGGTACTTGCCCATAAGATAATCCATAGTCCAATAGGGTTTGCTTCATGTATAAGAGTTGAGCACAACAAGCACCGGCCGCCAAATATTCCGCCTCCGCCGTAGAGATAGCCACACAATTTTGT
The DNA here is from genome assembly GCA_012490785.1 of Eragrostis nindensis. Classification (NCBI taxonomy): domain Eukaryota; kingdom Viridiplantae; phylum Streptophyta; class Magnoliopsida; order Poales; family Poaceae; genus Eragrostis; species Eragrostis nindensis. Next base: position 69,367 of record JAAXCT010001391.1, read on the forward strand.
TTCTTGGAACTCCATGAGATGAGTGATTGTCCAAGAAATTGGCATCCACCGGAGGTACTCTTTCTACTCACTTTGCATCCGGCGAAGTCCGAGTCCGCATAGCCAACAAGTCCAAAGTCCGAGCCTTTTGGATACCATAGGCCCATTGTAGGAGTGCTCTTGATGTACCTAAGAATTCTTTTCACGGCACTCATATGGGACTCCTTGGGGTTAGCTTGATAACGAGCACAAAGACACACACTAAACATGATATCCGGTCTAGATGCGGTAAGGTAAAGAAGTGAACCAATCATAGAACGATAGAGTTTAGGATCCACCGGTATACCTTTTACATCCACATCAAGAGGGACACTTGTAGCCACAGGTGTGTCGTAGGACTTGGAGTCTTCCATGCCGAATCTCTTAAGAAGATCCCGAGTGTACTTCTCTTGGTAGATGAACGTGCCCTCCTTGATTTACTTGACTTGAAAACCGAGGAAGACATGAAGTTCACCTATCATGGACATCTCAAACTCTTTCTTCATAAGAGCACGGAACTCATCATTATAGATTTCGTTAGTGGAGCCATAGATGATATCATCAACATAGATTTGACAAACAAAGAGATCATCACCAATATGCTTAGTAAAGAGAGTGTTGTCGATACTACCGATCTTGTAGCCCTTGGTGATGAGATGATCTCGAAGTCGTTCATACCATGCTCTTGGTGCTTGTTTGAGTCCGTAGAGAGCCTTCTTGAGCTTGTACACATGGTCCGGATGCTCGGGGTCCTCGAAGCCGGGAGGTTGCTCTACATAAACTTCTTCATTGATTAGTCTATTGAGAAATGCACTTTTCACATCCATTTGGTGAAGTTTAAAATCAAAATGAGAAGCATAAGGGAAGGGAGAAGGGGCCTCGGTGCTGCTTTATAGGGCTCCAATGGCGGTGCGAGGGGCGCAAGGTCGGTTTTGCCGGTGAGAATTATCTCACCGGAGTTAATGCGCGAGGTGACGCGTGGTGGCGGTTCGCGCTTGCCGAGGACGGGGATGACGGCGGCGCGGCGCTTGTGCAGTGACGCGGACGGGACAAGGCGAGAGGGGCGGTGCTGTGGATGACGTTCGCGGAGTGGAGCTCGCCGGACTTCCGAGGCGGTTCGGCTCGAGCGCCAAGGAAGAGGGATGGCTCGATCCTGTGCGACGGGATTGGACGGAGAGGCGGTGCGACGCGTGCACGAACTTCACGTGGAGCTTCCTGTGGCTGGGAGATGACAAGGGCGGCGGGGAACCGGCCGGTATGGGCGCAGGCGCGATTGGCGCCGGCGCGGCGGAAGGTAGGCGACGGAGGCGGGCCCCACTTGGCAGTGACTCGGCGGAAAAGAAAAAGAGTGCGCAGTGCTGGGCTGGTGCCGCGAGGCTGGTCCATGAGCGGAGCGGCACACGCGAGGAAGGAAAAGAGGAAAGGAAGGAAGAGAGTTTGGGCCGGCCGGGAGAAAAAGAGGAGAAGGGCGGCCCGGTAAGGGAAATAGACTTGATCTTTTTTACTGGGGTTGAATTTGAATGAATTTCGAATTCATTCAAAAAGGAAGGATTTAAAACTAGCACTCAAACAAACAAGGAAAACTCAAAAATGCTCATGGTTCTGTTTATGCATGTTTTAAAATTCAAAAGCTTTTGGTTTTGCTACTAACTAAGCTAGCAAATTGCTTTTAATTGAAAAGTTTTAAAAAGTTCAAATTTTTAGTGATTTTTGACAACGGGCAAAAACGCGGGTCGCTACAACTTATGCGTGAACTTCTTGATTAACTGGTTTTGTCTTAGGTCTCTCTGTAGTTAAGTGACCTAAATGCCTTAAGTCGGGAATTGAGGATGGTTTTTATCCGTAAGTTTTACTATGTAAGTTACTCCCACCGGACTTTAATTAATTTTGTTCGGACAGCAAACCTCAAGTCATTTTTAGTTCAATTATGCTGTTGGAGAATGACAACATTTCAAGTCCGGAGGTTTAGTAGTACCCATAACCGGTATAGGCAAAAGCATGAGGGCAACGGGTACAAATGATCAAGTTTAGAATTTAATGTTTTCTATTTTTAAAAAATATTTGAATATTTTTAACGACTCAATTGCCTCACTTAAAAATGGGTGAATTATAGGACTTTTTTGGACTCTAAGTCTTAACATGATCCTCTTTTTCGAACTTTGCAAAATCGCTCTTGTTTTTAACCATGCTGTTTTTTTTTTCTAAACTATTTGCTTCTTTCTTACCTAATACAAGTGCTAGTGTTATAGGTGGTGGAAGACAACCTCGACTGGAAGAGTGGAAGGGGAAGGGCAAGGAGTGAAAGCACCGCAGGGAGACTTGGTGTTTGGTTCAGTCTTTGAATGTGATGTTTTAGGAATTGTAATTATTTCTTTGTTGAAAAATCATTGTTGGTTTTGTGGACAAGTGTCGTACTAGTCTACTAGATATCATATGCTTATTCGATGTTTAAGTAGTTTATGAGGGTTGCTAATTAATATGTGATTGTTGATGATCAACTTTGGTCAAAATTCAGACTAAATTCTGCCAAAATTTCAACAAAGTTATGTCTGGATTTCAAATTAATTTAATGAATATTCAAAATGTTAAATTTTGCTACAAGTTATATTGCTAGTACTAAAAAAAGGGACAGATTTGTAAAGATTTGATTAAAATATGATCGACTTTGCAAAACTTCAAATGGAATAGAACGCGTCTTCAGATTCAAGAAATATGATCGATTTTTCAAAGTCAAAAAAGGATGATGATTTTCAGAATGGTCGAAAATAGGTCCGATTTTGTAATTGCCCTTTACAAATAGCATGGGCCACAACTATTGGTGGAGATCAAAACTGGACTGCACACGCGCCCGATGATTTGCTTTGGTTCCCAGGCTGGGCCAAATTTTGGTACTTCCCCTCGAACGATGCCTCCGCCTACGCCTTCCCGCCTTCTGGCTCTTCTCACCGCCGGCCAGCCGCCGCCGCTCCGCCTTCTCCTCCAGCTCCACGCACACGTCCTCATCTCCGGCTTTCTCTCCTCCCCGTCCCCGTATCCCTTTGGTCCCCGCCTTGTCTCAGCCTTCGCCTTCTCCGACCCGGCTTCACGCTTCTCCCCGCGCCCGCTCATCCACGCGCTCGCGCTCCTCGCCTCCCTCCCCTCTCCGCCGGACTCCGCCGCGCCCTACAACGCCGTGCTCCGCGCGCTCTCACTATGTGCGGACCGCGGCCATCTCCTGGACCGCTGCCTCCCGCTCTACCGTTCCCTCCTCCGCTCCGGCTCCGCGCGCCCAGACCACCTCACGTTCCCTTTCCTGCTCAAAGCCTGCTCGCGCATGAAGGATCCGGCCTGCGGTTCCGCGGTCCTCTGCCACGTGCGCAGGCTTGGGTTCGGCGCCGACATCTTCGTGCTGAACGCCGCGATGCATTTCCTGGCAGCCTCTGGGTCCGTGGTGCACGCGCGGAAGTTGTTCGATGAAAGTCCCGTCAGGGACGTGGTCTCGTGGAACACGCTGATCGGTGGGTATGTCCGGAGGGGGCTCCCAAGGGAGGCGCTGGAGGTGTTCTGGAGAATGGTGGAGGACGGATCGGTGAGCCCTGATGAGGTCACGATGATTGGGGCTGCGTCAGGGTGTGCGCAGCTGCAGGATCTGCAGCTCGGCAAGAGGCTGCATGGGTATGTGGAGAGCAAAGGTGTGAGGTGCACAGTGAGGCTGATGAACGCGATGACGGATATGTATGTTAAATGTGGCAGTTTAGAGCTGGCAAAGTCGGTGTTTGAAACGATCGAAGAAAAGACAGTCGTTTCATGGACCACTATGCTTGTGGGGCATGCGAGGCTTGGGATGATGGAAGACGCACGGAAACTGTTTGATGAGATGCCTGAAAGGGATGCATTCCCATGGAATGCCCTGATGGCCGGGTATGTACAGCGTAAGCAGAGCAAGGAAGCTATTGCGTTGTTCCATGAGATGCAGGAGGCAAAGGTAGAACCTAATGAAATCACCATGGTAAATCTTCTATCTGCTTGCTCGCAGCTTGGGGCATTAGAAATGGGGATGTGGGTTCACCATTATATTGACAGATATAGGCTTTCGCTTAGTGTTGCTCTTGGCACATCTCTAGTTGACATGTATGCCAAGTGTGGCAACATCGACAAGGCGATATGTGTTTTCAGAGAAATCCCAGAGAAAAATGCTCTCACATGGACAGCGATGATATGTGGTCTAGCAAATCACGGACACGCACATGAGGCCATAGAGCACTTCCGGAGAATGATAGAACTTGGATTGCAACCGGATGAGATTACATTTATAGGGGTTCTTTCTGCATGTTGTCATGCCGGTTTGGTTGAAGAAGGTCGGGAATTTTTCTCCCTTATGAGCTCAAAATATCACCTTGAGAGGAAAATGAAACATTATTCATGTATGATAGACTTGCTAGGCAGATCTGGGCATTTGGATGAAGCAGACCAGCTAGTAAACAGCATGCCTATGGATCCTGATGCAGTAGTTTGGGGTGCTCTCTTCTTTGCTTGTAGGATGCATGGAAACATCACCCTTGGTGAAAAGGCAGCAATGAAATTGGTAGAACTTGACCCGAGTGATAGTGGAATCTATGTGCTACTGGCTAGCATGTATGCGGAGGCAAACATGAGGAAGAAGGCTGACAAAGTAAGGACCATGATGAAACATTTGGGCGTAGAGAAAGTTCCTGGTTGTAGTTGCATCGAGCTGAATGGTGTGGTTCATGAATTTATTGTGAAGGATAAGTCACACATGGACACTGGTGCAATTTATGACTGCTTACATGAGATTACACTACAAATGAGGCATACTGCTAGCACGTTTGACATTTCTGCAGCCGGTATCATGTGATGTTCGCTAATGTACAACACCTCTGAGCATTGCAAGATAGTATGTTTAATTGTGTTGCACAACTCAACCATGTGATGTATTGTACCAGCTGTCCATGCAACGGGCTTGGGTTGGCAAATTTCCTGACGTGGATTAAAATTTCTTGTCTTTTGAAACTCACTAAGTTGATCAAAAGTGATTTTCCATCACAGATGCACGTGGGAGTTCCAGAAATTAGAAGGTATATATACAACTCACACATGAGTTTTAAGCTTTTGAAGCTTTGAATTGGGCTCCTCTGCCTGCTTTCTTATTTCCGTGTACTCCTGTAAATTTGTATAATCAGTTAACCAGCCAGTGGGCATGTTATCTCAATTCCCTTCATTATCATCTTTGCAGAGCGGTGACAGAAGAGTGTAGAAGTTACCAAGCAGCACCACTCATAAGGTATTGAATTTTTAAGCTTGCCTGAAACTTATTTTGTTCGTATTCAGACTTGTATTTTGGCTAATATCCATTGTACAAGTGCTTGATTTTGATTCATAAAACACTACACACTTGACAGGTGACAACGATAATCTGCTAATTAGATGGTCAGATAATGTTTGTATTATTCATCATTTGTCCCATTATCGAGTACTTAGGAGTTCAGTTTTTTGGATTCTGATGCATACTGTTAGATCCACATCGCCGTGCAGATTAAGGATGTAACTGTTGCACATGGAGTCAAAGGCTCTACTCCCAAAAGCATTTGCATTGTGAGGGTTGCAGTTTCTTCCTGCCAGTAAATATCTCATCTTAGTATGTAGATGCTTCTGCGGCGAAATGCCAATATTAGTATAAACTGATGTAACATTTTCAGCAAACAGAGCTGCATTGTGAAACTTCTTTCATTTTTGGATTGATTTGTTGTTCTTTCCTTTTTACTAAATCCCGTAGTATTACCAGGCAAGATAGTTTTTATCTTTCCAGTTTGATGGGAATCTTGTATCAACTACATTTATTTTTAATATTGAAGCAAATTACAGTTTTATTTTTTTCTCACTTTCTGATGGCAATCCAAGCATCATTGTTCTAGAATTAGAGGTGAACACTAAATGGGGGGCTTGCCTAAGAATCCAAAGGTCAGACCTTGGATTGAAGGCTAACGGGAATCGGTCAACAATTCATAAATAAATATGCAACAAGGGCACAAAACCTTTTGCTGATGCGACTTTGGTTGTTATGTGGAGGGGTTCCAGCGGGGCATTTAAAATAGTATATCCTTAGCATAACATCATATTCTATGTCAGGAGGTGTTGGAGTCAGAGGTGGATCCTAATGATATCACAGTTATTAATCTCCTATCTGCTTGCTTGCAGCTTGGAGCACTAGAAATGGGCCCACGGCTACATGACACACATAGGCTTTCTCTCAGTGTTCCTTTTGGCACATCTCTTGTTGATATGTATGCAAAGTGTGGCAACATCAAGAATGGTGTGGTGCATGAATTTGGTGTCAAGGATAGATCACATGCAGAAAAGTACTGTGCAGACCTATGATTCAATGAGAGTGCCAAGTTGTCGAACTGGACCATCAAAACCCGAAAGGAATATATTTCACGAAGTTAGCTTGCTGCTCCTATGAATCAGCCGCTGATGCTTCTTTGCTCGTCCAGTAAAGCTTGCATGGACTTGGCAAGAATCCAGACACTGGTCGTTCAGAGGAAAAACAAGATAATTTGGCAGAGTTTGTCTTATAAATTTGAGAAAGGTCTTTCTCAAGAAGTTTCAGATGCACCGTAATTTCCCCTATTACTAAATCTTTTGGATTGAAAGTGTTGATTTTTGAACCTATAAGGTGCACACACACCAGATTCCTCCCAGTTACCGGCATCAAAGGAAATATGAATAAACTATATGCAAATCAATGGACCATCAGACCAGGAACCTCGCAGTTTCTACTTGAAGCATGCTACTATATACACTTTTACTGGATGGATTATGAACACGTACAATGTTTGATTCTACATTCTGATTGATCATTGCTACTCACATTGCTGAAACTTTATTCAGATATTCTACATAATAAATGCAAAAAAAAAAGTCCTTTCAGTTGTGCACATTGATAAACATATGAAATGTGTTTAGCATTTGCCAGATAGTTTTGTGGCTTCCAGTTTAGCAGCAGCAATGTTAGCCCTCAATATTCTTTCGCCTTGACTCCCTGAATAGTTTTCCCTGAAAGAGTTCACTGCACCATTTTCCTGCATATAGTAGTGGCGAGATAAATGAAACAGAGGTAGCGACAAACATGAAGAACACTCAAAAGTGTACAATTAAGGTAGCGAGGTACATGAAGAACACACAAAAGTGCACAAGAATATACCAGTCCCTTGAACAAAGGTGCAGGTTTCCCTATTCTGTGGCCTGACGGTATGAGATCCCAAGGTCTTTTTGCTTTCTCTCTCTTTTCATCTGAAAGTGATAGATGCTCTTCTGGACATAGATTCAGCTGTTGCAGGACCTGAATGTGATTTTTTGTATTTAGATTACAGGAAAAAGATATGCCCAAGTACAGGTAAGTTGTTGTATCATTGCATGAAAAATCAGGGACATACTTCTTTTGTGAAGGATGGCATGAAAGGCTCCAGCAAACAAGCCAGAAGGTGCACAAGGCCAACGGAAGTCTTCATCACAGTGGCACAAGTAACAGGATCTTCTGTGTAAAGCTTCCAAAACTTACTGGTCTGCATATCCAGGAAGAAAATTAACAAGGTCCTAGGTTTAAGATGTTGCATATAATGTACACAAGACCTGAAAAAAGGAAGGAATCAAGGCTTTACTTGCAGGTATTCATTTCCCTTGGTTGAAATGGCTATGGCATTCTTCAGTCCTTGTTTTAGTTTTACCTGTTAATGGCAGCCTCAGGTTTAAGATGAAGTTCTGTTACAGATTATTGACTAGCACAAATCATTTTCTTCTAAATCAATTCGTTACCTTGTCCATTGCAGCAATATATTCTTCAACCAATCTACCAACATCTGTTGCCAATTCCTGAGTCTTTGGATGTGAATCTGCATTTGGTGCATCAGGTATGGTGCAACCATAACCAACTCCTGCAACAGCAATTCATCAGTCAGAAGTTAGATGATCACAAGGATTTGACAAAACGGACTGATGAATGTCAAGAAAAACTAGCTTCATTACAAAAGAAATGAGAGAACTAAGGAGAGATGATATCCGAAGCAGTAAGACTTCTTTTCTACAGACCCTCTGGTTTTGCAATGAAGCTTAGCACTCGATTGATGAAGTTTCCCAAATTGTTGACTAACTCGTTGTTGAGCTTGGCTTGTAAATCTGTCCAAGTGAATTGTGTATCTGATGCCTGAAATTTAGATAAAGAAATTTAATGCAAACATCTTAGTTATGTTTTTTTTTGAACAATGAACATCTTAGTTATGTATACGTGGAAAAAGATATCCATCAATATCTATTGATTAATCAAATCTAACCTCAGGACGGTTGATAAGCAAGTAGTATCGCCACACTTCAGGAGGAATATTCGTGTCTTTTGCATCATTGCCAAATACTCCAATTCCCTTATTTTTGGAGAACTTTCCTGTAGGTACATTATGATGTTTTCAGGAAGGGGCCCAGGCTCAAAAAAAAGAGGGGGAAACTAACTTGAAACAAACTAGCAAAAGGAAAAATAAGTGGTGGCACCTGATTCATAGTTTAGATATTCAGTAACGCTAATTGTCTTCATGAGAGTCCAGTTTTCGCCTGTACCAAGCAGCGTAGATGGGAACATGACCTGAAAAATGATTACAAGCATAAACTAATAATTCCTTGGAATGAAAAAGAAAGGAAAAAACACATAGAATCGATTCGAAGCTTTGTAAACATGGAATGCATGATTGCAAGTTGCAAGGTTCTTTTGAAGCTGCAAGTCTTCCAAAGAATCTTACCGTATGGAATGGAACATTATCTTTGCCCATGAACTGATATAGTTCAACATTCTCTGGGTTCTTCCACCACTTCTCCCACTCAGGTGTGTAGCACGCCGTTATGGAGATGTACCCGATTGGCGCATCAAACCAGACGTAGAACACCTGGACACATTCATATACTCTCTTCAATGGTTGGCCACTGATGCAAAAATGTAGCAGATGCGGTCCAGAATTTTGTTCCCCTACTTTGAACAAAATGACTGACCTTGTCCTTGTACTTCTCAAGTGGAACAGGGACGCCCCATTTCAGGTCCCTGGTGATGCAGCGAGGCTTGAGCCCCTCCTTGAGCCAAGCATTCGTGGCGTGGACGGCGTTTTGGCTCCAGGATCCGGTTCCAGAGGTCTCGTTGATGTACTTCTCCAGCCTCTCCTTCAACTGAGGGAGCTCCAAGAACAGGTGATCGGTGTCACGGACGCAGGGCGTACTCCCGCAAACCTGCAGATCGGTCTGGATTCAGCACAGGAAAGGGAAACCCAAGACGGTGTACGCGGCAGTGGACCGGCCGGAGGTGATGATTACGGTTCAGGAAAACCACATGCCTTGCACTTGGGATCGATCAGCTCAGTTGAGTTCAGCAAATTCCCGCATTTTTCGCACTGGTCACCACGTGCGGATTCGTAGCCGCACCCCTCCTTTGGGCAGGATCCTTCCACGAATCTGTCGGCCAGGAACCTCTGGCACGAATTGCAGTAGAGCTGCGGTTTGTTAGAAAGGAAACAGCATAGGTGATCAACTTGTAGTAAGGAAAAACAGAGCATGGGCATAAAAGTTGCTGCACGGCTAGACTAATTAAGCAACCTGTTGGATGGTGTTCTCCGAAAGCCAATTGTTGTCCAGCAATTTGCGGAATATGTCTTGGCATATCTCCGTCTGCTGCGGCGACGACGTGCGGCCGAAGTGGTCGAAGCTGATGTCGAACCACTCGTACACCTCCTTGTGAATCGCATGATACCTGGGACATCACATATATGAACTGTCAGCGGCGAGCGACAAAGATTATGGAATCCTGGGAGGGAATTAAGCTGGTAGACTGATGAGGTCTCACTTGTCGCAGATGTCGCGAGGGGAGCAGCCCTCCTCCATGGCCTTGGTCTCGGTGGCGGTGCCGTACTCGTCGGTGCCGCAGACGAAGAGCACGTTGTGGCCGCGGAGGCGGCAGTAGCGCGCGTAGGCGTCGGCGCTGAGCACGCAGCCGACGAGGTTGCCCAGGTGCGGCACGTTGTTCACGTACGGCAGCGCGCTCGTCACCAGCACGTTCCGCCGCCCGGCCACCGGCAGCACGGGCTCCTTCGCCGCCGCCATGGCGCCCACGCCTGAACCACTCTTCAGCCTGCAGGTCGCGAGGGCGTCAAGTGGGATGGGATTTCTATTTCTGTGTTCCGATGAGTCGCTGCTTTGCTTTGCTAGCCGCCGTGGTTCCTTCCAAATATATAACGGGTGGGTGCGGTCTGAGTCAGACGACGCGGTCGCTGACTTTATTTTTTTTGAGAATACCACGGTCGCTGACTCGTGCTCGCCAACGGAAACGATTTTGGTTTCTTGGCCCGCAAGGAGCTGCTCGATACGGGGAAAGCAGAAGCTCATATGTAAAGTCGCCCAGCCCAGTAGCCGACGAATATGCAGGCAGGTCGGTCGACCCGATGAGGAGAAAATAGTTTCTTTTTCGGAACGTCTATACATTTGTCAGCTGAATTATTTTTGTTTCTCATTCAAATTTTCCTCCGCCTGATCCTGTTAGGACTGTCCTGCTTATTGGGCTGTTTGTTTTCGTGTCTTGTTCCGTTGTTCTGATGTTTGGTTAAGATTTGGGCCATTTTATTGAGTCGGCCCATGTTCTGAGTGTTTTTCTGTTTTCACTTTTCAGTCAAATTTGTTCTCTCTCTCTTTTGTAGCAAGGGCAATTTTGTTCTGTCTATTTCAAAAACACAGCACAAAACAAAATCGAGTAACTTTACACAGTTTTACACTCAAATTTCAGTGGGGCCAAAAATCTGACTGAAAAATCAGCGGAAAACAATCAACATTTTTACATTAGCTATATTCTACGACTCATATTCCTATTCGTTCTCAAATGTGACTAAAATCCAGGCAAAATTTAGCTGACAAACAGGTAGACAGTCCCCTTTTTTGTCCCCACAGCAGGGTCTCCTCGAAAATTTCATCACCACAAGCAACGCGATAATGAGCCGGAATTGCTAAAATGTTTGTCAGCTAGAAATCAAAACCATTTAAGTTAGTTCGCAAAAAAAAAAAAAATCCATTCCAGTCAATTTTTGATCCAGCTGCGTCAAACAACGTTTTCTGTTTCTTTTCTTTCTTCATGGGCGGCTGAAGCATCCTTTCTTTTGTTAATCTGAGACCTTTTGTCTCTTTTGTCTTTGCCCCCATGTCTCTTACATGTTGATTACAATCAGCTTTTGTTGTTTTGATACGAACGAGTAATAGCTGTACTTTGTCCCTCACAAGGAAAAGTAGTAGTATGACTCATTATTTACTCTGACAACATTCTTAATTATCGTCGTCATTATTCTTAGGTTCATATTGCTCAATAGCAGGTTCAATTTTCTTTGCACTGATGGTTATGCTATTCAGGTACGTTTTAATTTAATAGGTTGTTATAGTTTCTATAATTTCATATTTTTCCTTTGTTATATCTTCTTTTTTGTCTTATTTGTAGGATTTTTTATTTTTTATTCAGTTTAGCTGTATTAATTTATGGGCATATTTTTCTCTAATTTAGAGCCCAATTAATGAAAATACCACATTACTAGGTCACTTAGGTCGTAGCATGTCTCACTCCCCCATATAAAAAAAATTAATTGTGTGCCTAGTTAACACTTCACTCGTTTCTTTGAGGTCACTTGTTATTCTGAAAAGTGTCTCTTATATAAAGAGTTAATTGTTTGCCTAGTTAATTTCAATCGAGTCTTCTAATTTGACATAAGAACGGTGTTCAACCCAAACCTCATGTAGAATTGGATTTCGGTCATGCTATTATGGGTTCATGTTTATGTAAAGCCCATGGGCCTCTCCTTTGTGCTTAGCAATGTAGGTGCAGGCAAAATAATACCATATGGATATTTTAGATAGAGCTCAACCAACTTAAATAGCTAGTTGTCTCGAGCGTAGTAACTCCGGATTAATTTTTTTACGTGAAGCGAGGGCGAAACGTAAACCAGTTATTAATGTGCATGTGTGTTTTGCGTGGCATGGGCGATGCCTCTTGAAGTCACGTAATCTGCTTGTCGAGTATTTACACAGTTAGTCTAGCTGGGCTTCTTCCTTGGCATGGGCTGAAGCTTCCATGTAACAGGCTCCTCGACGTGTTCGGGAACCAGTTCACAGAGTCCGAACTGCCGAATAGAGCTCTCGACAAGATGAGCAGCCTCACATGGTTGTTCCTGCGGGGGACAGGGTCCAACGCCATGATCCTTGAAACCTTCCTCGAGCTGGAGCAGCACTCCATGAACAACGCTAGCTGCCCCTCCCCATCGGACGCCGGACGCCTCCCGTCCGGAACAATTCTTTGCATGTCTAAAAATATTTCAGTTTAATAGATGGAATAATTTCTTTGCATATGGGGAACAATTCGATTGAATACTTGAACAAGTCCTTTGTATGTTCGGAACAATTTATTTCAACATATGGAACAACTTATTGTATGTACGGAACAATTAGCTTCAACAGCTGGAACATCTGACTCATGTGATTATTTTTCTGAATGCCCGAGAAAGAAGAAGACTGACGCTGCTCGGCTGTGGGCCATTAATTGGCTGGGTGCCACAGCGACTTCCTTGCACTTGGTGCCATATTTTTCTGAATGCCCGACTATTCGTTTTGTAGGTTCTCAATTTCGTTTTTTTAAAAGGAATATATTTCAATTCCATAGCGGCAGAGAAAAAAGAACAGATAAGGCAAGCACTACGTCTCACATAATAGACTGTTGCCGGTAAAAGCGGAGTCACTTGTTCATTAATTAGCTGGCTTACAAACCGTTTGGATTAACTCGTTCTCCAGTTTTTGATCTTGAGATCAAATGGCTCCGTCCACCTTCGTTGCAATGATTTCCATCTGCATTATTTTCCAGAGCACAAGAGTGTCGGGCGTTGCCGCCTCGTTCTCGGCTGGTTGCTCCAAGGTTTTGTCGATCGCTGCGGATGGTGTGGCTCACATGCTGGAGCACCAGAATGAGGCGATCGGCACGGACTCGATTACATCTCCGGTGGTGAGCGAAAGAACTCCGAGGACCTCATCGCGTCAAAGGAAAGGAGGCCCAAGAGCATCGCCGGTAGGAGCGATCCAAGGCGACATATCGGTGACGTCCTCTCTGGCACGAACGCTATCATGGCGACGCTACTCGCCCATTGCTGCTGGGTGGCCATGTCATGACCACCACCAACTGCTAATATACAACGACGAGTGCACCGTCATCCGTGACGGGGTGGCAGGCTCACGAAGATGGGCACAGAGTGAGCTTCATCGATATTAAGTGATGACATGGATCGATCAAAAAAAAAAAACCACAAATAGCCGAACATACAGATCCTTTTAAAACTAAAGAGACTTGCCAGGAACATTTCGCAGTTGAAGTAGTCATGATTATTCCCACAACCATGAATAGCCGAATATATATGTACTTTGTAATTACATTTGCAAAATCTACCAATTCTGGAGTTTCAGCAGTCACCATTTGAATGTAGGATGCACGAACCTATCTTCCGTGGTGCATGTTAACATGTTACGTTATCAAGCTGCCACTTGAGCTTCCTTAGGTCATGCCTAGTGTGTCACTGCTGTATGCACACTCAACACTTCACTTTTACCCATTTTTTCTGGAATAGTTGGTACAATTGCACGTCAGTGGCAAAAAAGAAAGTGCATCGTGTAAGCCGTATCGAGATGCGAATAGTCGCGTTGATGGCAGTCTCAACTCGTCTTTTATTAGCTGCTGCAGACCAGTTGTGAAGTTAGAAAAGGACTGATATTTTTTATTAGAAATTAAAAGAGAATATATGAATTCATATTTCAGCCTCTGTATCAACTGATACATTGATTATTAGAATCTCACACTAATGACCAGTCCACGGTATTAAGAAAACAAAGTCGGCATCCATCGTTACACACCAGAAAAGAGGTTACACAAACCGCCAACCATTATCTGTGAGGTTTAGTCTTGCATGCGTAGGCAATTTTACGGGATGCGTGCAAGACTAAACTTAGTATTCGTACTATGTTTGTGCTGACTTAAAAATGGTTATATTATGAAGATTTCGACGATCTATCAAAATGGTTATATGGTCAACCTGTTCTTTCTAAAAAGTTAAGAAGATAAATACAAATGACCTAGTAATGATCCCATTGGCTGCGTGGGGTCGTCTCGTCTGGAAGCTCCATCCAAACAACGGCGCAACTCCAGCAGGGCCCCTACATGAGCCCCTAGATGGGATGTAGGGGCTTGAGGCAAAAAAACGAACTCCAGCAGAGCCTCTACCCAAGCCCCTATTCTTATGGGGTCCCTAGATTCAGCCCCAAAGCCCCCAGATCTGGCGACTCCCTCTTGGGTCGCTAGACTGGTGGGGCCCGCCAACGGAAGCGCGCGCGCGTCACTTTCCTTCTCCCTCCCTCGTCCCGCGCGAAGCTCCCGCTCTCCTCTCATTCTCCCGCCAGTCGCCGCCGCCCATCTCCCCTCTACCAGCGACGAAATCAACCGCCCCCCACTTGGAATCGGCTGTCCGACGCCGGATCTACACACCTCCAGCGCCGGCCGCGCCTTTTGAGGCGTCCCGGGTAGGGAACGGACCAACGGCGACGCCGTCGTCGTCCCGCGCCGCCTCCGCACGACGAGCCCGCCCCGCGCCGCCTCCTATCGACGAGCTCGCCGTGCGTCATCCCCGCCATCTGGACGACGCCGCACCGCCCTTCCCCGTCTCATTCCCCGATGGCATCGCCGCGCCTGCCTCGATTCGCCGTGATTCGTCGCCGCGTGCCGGGGCAGGGAGCCGCGCCATGGTGGCGCTGCACCACCCCGTGCGCGCCGTGGTGGAGCTTCTTGTGGCCGGGAGGAGGCAGTGGGTCCTCGCGCCGCCTAATCGAAGCTCGCCCCACCGCGCCGGCTTTGGCCATGGTCGCGTTGGGGGGCCGCGCCGAGCAGGCCGCCCGCCCTCTCGCTCGCTGGTGAAGACGACGACCATGGGCCGCGTCGGCGAGCCCGCGCGCCGTGGCGACCAGAGCCTGCGCGCCGTGGCGACCAGGGCCGCGTTGGCGAGCCCGCGTCCGCCGTCGATTCGCCCCGGCGCTGAGTCGAGGAGCGTCGCCGGGGCCACGCCGCATCGAGCAGCCCGCGCCCTCCGTCGATTCGCCAACGAGCCCGCCCGCCGTTGAGCTGCTGCTGGAGGCTGCCCGCCTCGACGTCGTCGTGCTGCTTGGGCAGAGAGGAAGAAGGGAAAGGTTGAGAGAATGACGAGTTGGACCCACATATGTAGGGGCTTGGATGTGGGGGGTGCTGCTGGAGTTGGAACCAAAATCTGAGGGCTTGAATGTAGGGGCCGGCCCCTACATGGGCATGTAGGGGCTTGAATTTACATGCCCTGCTGGAGATGCTCTTAACCATAGCTAAGTTGACATTCTCTTTGGGACCCACACGATTATATTAAGTCCTCTGTGTTGAATTTTCTTCCCCTTCCTTCCTAGCTACTACATCTAACTAGATCTTGCTTAGGTTAGTTTAACTACCTCATGGAGAAGTCTCTGGCTACGCCAAATATTCGGCGGCGTTGTGGTGCATCAAAATGATAAGCTACAACCTTTATTTGTTACCCGGATACTTTCATGGTTTCCCCAGAATCGTTCTTGATCATTTTACAGATCAATGCGTTCTAAAACAAAATCAAACGCCGACATATATAACCAAACTGCACAGTAAAAGTTTGTAAAACGTGACTCATCATTTGCTTCAAGCATAAATTAATGAATCTTTTTTTTAGATAAGGGAAGCTTTATTTCGTAATGAAATAAATATTCTGGCCTCTGCACCGCGTAGGTACATGTAACTTAAAAACATTAAATTAACACCATGAACCGAGACAAATTGGCTTAATAAAAGAAAAGAAAAAAACCATCACACCTACCGAGTATAAGACGGCTGAAATGACGATCAATTGCAAGGGTTATATATTATGTCAACATGCTATGTATGTGCAATGAATCAGCCGGCCTTTTGGACGGCACCTATGTCCAAGGTCTTATATATGAACACCCAATTAGGCTGCGTGGTTTGTCTTTTCTCCGTCCAAATATGTCGCTAGCTACAACACCGTGATGACAAATAGATACTCTCTTCTATCCAAGCAGTTGCACAAATATGTTAAGTTTGATTGGTCCTTGTGTTTCTTAATCAAACTTGCCTAAACTAATCACACTTGATTACTAATTGGCTTAGTTTATTCGCTCTTGAGTCTGAGCGCATAAGGACCTCATGGAGAAATGCTCCGTACGCGTCAGACGCCTACATGCACCTGCGTAAAATTTTAGCAACACGGATAGATCCGCGTGGATTGCTAGCTATATATATGCGCCGGATCGTTTAGTCAGGGAAACACACACCAAACAGACGAAGCTTGAGTCCTCAAAATCTTTTCGGCCAGAAGCACTCAATAGTACTACTCCCTGCTCAAAAGCTTAATTACTCCATCGTCTAGTTCTTGATATCACCACAAGAGAATGGCTCCGTCCACCTCCCTAGCCAGCTTTCTTCACTCCCGAAGCAGCAGCGCCGCCTCCTGCAACCGCTAAATTCTCCAAAGCACAAGCGCGTCGCCGCTTCGTTACCGGCTGAGTTGCTCCAAGAATTCATCGACGCTGCTCAACCAGGAAAGTCCCAGCAGGGCGATGGCCTCACCAGGCCATAGCAGTGCCAGGGCACGCCTCTGACGAGACCCTGGTTGTGCATGCCGGCGAGAAGATCGGGAACGGGATGGCTGGCACTGACTCGATTGCGACACCGGTGGTGAGCGGCACGACGCACTGGTTCAAGAACTCCGACGACCTCATCGCGTTCAAGGAAGGCCGGCGCCAGAGCTTTGAGTACGGCCGGTACGGCAACCCAACGGTGAAGGTCCTGGAGGACAAGATCAGCGCCCTGGAGAGAGCCGAGGCGACCCTCGTCACGTCGTCCGGCATGAACGCCATCGTGGCGACACTCCTCGCCCTGGTGCCGCCGGGCGGCCATGTCGTGACCACGACAGATTGCTACAGCGAGGCACGTGCCTTCATCCGTGACAGGCTCGTCAAGATGGGCATCAAGTCGACCTTCATCGATCTTGAGGACATGGAGTCCCTACAAGCCGTTCTTAACCAGAACGATGTGACGCTCTTCTACGCCGACTCACCGACGAACCCGCTGCTCAAGTGCGTGGACATCAGGCTTGTTGCCGAGCTGTGCCACCGGAAGGGGGCCCTGGTCTGTATCGACAGCACGCTAGCGTCGCCCATCAACCAGAAGCCCCTCACCCTCGGCGCTGACATCGTGCTGCACTCGGCCACTAAGTACATGGCCGGCCACCACGATGTCATCGCTGGATGCGTCAGCGGCTCAGAGGCGCTCATCTCCAAAGTTCGCGCGTGGCACCACGACCTCGGCGGGGCGATTAGTCCGGTAAGTACACGGCCTCGATTTATCTAGCTAGTAGCTTAACTGAATGCTACAGAAGAAAGTCTCTCATTCCGCATTTGAACTAACTCTTGATGCAACAACTTGCAGAACGCAGCATACATGATCATCCGCGGCCTCAAGACAATGGCGCTCCGTGTGGAAGCACAAAACAGAACATCGCTGCTTATGGCGCGCCTGTTGGAGCGCCACCCAATGATTGAGCGGGTGCACTACCCAGGGCTCGAGAGCAGCCCGTGGCACCACATCGCTAAGAGTCAGATGACTGGCTATGGTGGCGTCATCAGCTTCGAGGTGAAATCAGACCTGCACGGCACAATGAGGTTCATCGACGCGCTGGAGGTCCCCTTCATCGCAACCTCCCTTGGCGGGTGTGAAAGCCTGGTGCAGCAGCCAGCGGTCATGTCTTTCTGGGGCCAGAGTGATGAGGAGAAGGCCAAGAATGGAATCAAGGACAACCTGGTCAGGTTTAGCTTTGGGATTGAGAAGTTCGAGGATCTAAGGGATGACATACTTCAAGCCCTAGAGAAGATTTAAACCTGACAAATGAACTTCAATTTTGTAGTTTCCGGATATAAGTAGCTAGGCTCAAACTGCTATGTAGACAACGAGTAGGCCCTAACCCCAAAGATATATTTAGGATATTCTTCCATTAATTGATTTAATTTGTACATGGAGAAAGATGAGATTAGTTTCCCTGATCATGTTTTAATTCAGGATGAAAATATGCTAGATTTCTCGTAACATTATTTACAGAGAGCCAAAGTTTCCATTAATTGGTTAACATATGAAACTGCACTCAAGGCTGTTCATATATATATACTCAAGGTTGGAATGCAGTGGAGGAGTGACTTGAGATGGCATCAGTTGCCGTATGCTTTTGCACTGAAGAAAATCAACCATAACCTCAATTAGATCAGGCCAACTTGACTTCGTTCATGTTGGAAACGGAGGAAAATGATTGCTGGACATATATATGGGGGTCTGATGCATATTCATCTAAAAAGGCTTACAAACAACTAATGGGCACATATGAAGCTTCTCCTTGGTTCAAATGGCTGTGGAAGTCCTGTTGCAAGAGCAGGCTCAAATTCTTTCACTACCGGAAACCCCACGTTTGCCGTGTGCCATATAGTTTGCCGAGCGCTTTATCACGGGCACACGGCAAAAAGGCCATTTGCCGAGTGCCGCACTCGGCAACAAATAGGCACCCGGCATACAGTAGGTTGCCGAGTGCCACGTGGCAGGCACACGACAAATATAACACTTTGCCGTGTGCCAGGTGGGAAACACGCGGCAAACTTTGACGCCCGTTAGAATTTTGTTGACGACCGTTGAACGAGGTAGGCCTGGATACTCGGCAAAAAGGAACACACGGCAAAATTTTCATTTTTTGCCGAGTGTGCAAGCGTGGCACTCGGCAAAGGGACCTCTTTGCCGTGTGCCGGAAGCTAGCACACGGCAAAATGGCCTCTTTGCCGAGTGTTTTCCCAATTGTACTCGGCAAAGATTGTTTCAATGAATTTTTTGGGCCCCTAAATTAATTCAGATAAAAGTTTTGAACTGCAAAGTTGTATATTTTGACAACATCTACACTTCTTATTTTGGTATTTTTCCATTCAACAAAGCGCTAGTAAATTTTTTCAAAAATCCTAGAGCTCCCGAATAGTTTTCCGAAACACGAAGAAGGATATTTGGAATATGTGGACAACGCGTCAATAATTATTTTTGAAAAAAAAAGACCAAAATAAAAGTTGTAGATCTGTACAAGTTACACATCTTTGCTGTTGAACATTTTTTTATTTGAATTCAAATTGACGGCGGAAAAATTGTTTGAATTTCTCAAATTTGAAAATTTGAATTTTGGAAACAATTTCGGATGGAGAAATACTAAAAATAAAAGTCGTAGATATCGAGAAGTTATGAAACTGTCATGTTGACAACTTTTCTATTTGAAATCAAATTGTCTATTTTTGAAATTTGACGTAAAGTACGTTTGAATTTCTCAATTTTTGAAATTTAAATTTTTTAAACAATTTCACAATCTCGGATGGCAAAATTGTGAAAATAAAAGTTGTAAATCTCGAGAAGTTATGAAACTTTCATGTTGACAACTTTTTTATTTGAAATGATATTGTCCACTAAATAATTATCTAAAACCGAAAACTATGTGTTGTCAAAAAAAAAGAAAATCAAATCTTTACCGAGTGCCAGATCGCGGGCACACGGCAAAGATTTGGGTTTGCCGTGCGCCGGATCGCGGGCACTCGGCAAACCTGTGATTCTACACTTAGCCGCGTGCGTCCTCTTTTCTTCTCCTCTCCTCTCCTCATTCTTCTTCTCCATTCCCCACCTACCGCGCCGCCGCCGCCGCCCTCCCACCGCGCCGTGCCCGCCCACCGCGCACGCCCACCGCACCTCGCCGCCCACCGCGCACTCCCCCGCGCCGCGCCCGCCCACTCGCCGCCTCCACTGCGCCACGCTCCGTCGCCCTCCACCGCCACCTCCCCCCGCCGTTGCCGGAGCAAACTCGGCCTCGCCGGCGATATTTCTTCAGCAAGCAGTCGACGCGGCCGCGTCTGCGCCGCCTCCGCCGCCGCCGACGCGAGGTCGCCGCCTGCGCCGCCGCCCGACGCCGACACGCTCTTCAACACCACCCTCGGCTCCCGGCCTCGCTCCCTCCCCATCTTCGCCATCGAGGTCTCTCGCCTCACCGCTGTGACACCGGCGTCGTATCTGCCGCCTCCCTGCCGACGTCGACGACGCTACTGTATCCCGGCTCTTCGACACCACAGCCCGCCTCCTACATCCCGTCGTCTCCACGCTTCGCCTCAGGTCTCCCTTGCTAGGTCAGCTCGAAGCCTCAACTTCCCCTGTGTATGCATTGATGGGTTTGCTGGCTGCGCTGTGCTTGCTGGGTTTGCTGGGTTTGCTGCTGACGGCGAGCTCGAGACTCTCGGGTGATTTTAATCAGGAGGGAGTACTACCTACCTGTTTTTGCCGGCCGGGGCTATCGATCCGTCTTTGTTCCTGTCACGTATCATCATGCAGTCACGCACGCACATCCTTTTCAGAGAAGCGAAGCAAAACGAAATGCTGGTCCGATGCGCTGCAGCTAAAGATAGATGCCAGTCGGCCTTGCGTCTTAGTCTGCAGTAAATCCTTAATGCCAAATTAAACAACTCTCTCCTTGCGATGTGTGCTACTGCGATGTTGCTGTCTGAATTTGCCGATGAATGACTATCTTATGTACCCAGCAAAAGCAGCATATGCCATCACCTTGAGCGCACCGAGCTTCACTTAATTAATCGGTGTCGCAGTTGAAAATTCCCGGCAGCTTCAAGTGAGGTCTGGCAATTTATTTGGTGCTGTGTCTACTTATATGCAATTTGCCCCTTGTCTGTATCTGGGCGAGCAGATCCTTGATGCATGTGCTGATGTGCATTGCTCATAAGTGGCAAGCATTAAAAAAGGTATCTGTTTCTTGCTGTTGGTCTTGTGAAGCAAATACCGAATATGTCATTTCGACATAAACTTATTTCACAAAGCTTTGCCCTGAATTATGACACATTCACTGGAGGAAGTCTACCAGATGAGTCTTACATATAGCAGTCCTCTTCATAAAAGGCTGTTTTAAGTTTTAGTTTTACTAGAACAAGTATGATTCGGAAACTGTTTCAGGAATCGAAAAAGACATGAATCTTATAATGACAAAAAAGCCAACCCACTCACCTCATTGTCATTGGCCAAAATAAGTAATTTTTTTGAACCGCGTTGGGGCGAAATGGAGGGACGAGCACTTACAGGAGCCGAATTGATGATGCTTGTGTGTGATGATGCTTGTGTGTGATGAATGGATTAAGGACCATATGTTGGATGTGAATTGACTCTTTTATACTTCGTTCTTTGCAGGAGAGGCTTTTGCACCGTCTTCCACTCGACACTTTGCAGACAGCAAGGTGAGACATAAAAGCCCCCCTTTTTCCATTCCTGTATGAAGGTCGCGCGTAACCTA
Organism: Eragrostis nindensis; assembly: GCA_012490785.1. Lineage (NCBI taxonomy): Eukaryota > Viridiplantae > Streptophyta > Magnoliopsida > Poales > Poaceae > Eragrostis > Eragrostis nindensis. Next base: position 90,894 of record JAAXCT010001391.1, read on the forward strand.
GTTTGGCGTCTCCCGTTCGAAAGAGATACAGTTGGAGATATGTAGATCTTTGCATATCTATGACCGTATCTGTTTCGAATTGTCCACGTTTTTTGGACAGCCCGAGGATGCGTACATGGGGTTAGTTTCCATGGTTTACTTCGGTCCGAGACAGAATTTCGGCAGCACCTCCCTGTTGTTCTCCGGATACACAATCTCCCTGCGGGGACGTGTATTTGGAGAACAGCGGGGAGGTGCTGTCGAAATTCTGTCTCGGGCGCGGAGTAAACCATGGAAACTAACCCCATCTACGCATCCTCGGGTGGGATTAGGACCTATCTTCACCTATTAGACAGTTGGAACATTGTGTAGATCGATGCAAATGAATTAATTTTATATTACTTGTTGACATATATCTGTTAGAGGATGGAAGAACGTGAGTGGATGTACACGGGCCGCTTAAGTCGGACTGAGTTTACGGACGAATGGATTGAGAAGTCAGAAGCTTTCATGGAACTAGCATTTGCCAAGGCTAAAGGAGCGAGTGCAAATTGGTGTCCCTGCAGCCGTTGTAACAACACGCGGCGAAAACCAAAGGATGTCATGGCTAAACATCTATGTCTGAATGGATTTACGCCAGGCTATACTCGGTGGTTGTACCATGGTGAAGCCGAACGTGTGAGAGACGACATCGTGAGACAACGCGTCGATGATTATGATGCTGATGGTGGGGTAGAAGACATGTTACATGACTACCATGAAGCACATTTCAATGTGGATGAAGAACGTAGAGAGGAGGAGCCAGAGGAGATCGCAAAGGCGTATTACGACATGTTGTCTTCTTCGCAGCGACCTCTTCACATGCATTCCAAGGTTTCTCAGCTGGATGCTATTGCACGCCTAATGGCCGTGAAGTCCCAGTTCAGCTTGAGTCGAAACGCCTTCGATGTTATGTTGACAGTTATTGGCACCTTGCTACCGGAAGGTCACATTCTGCCAAAGAACATGTATGAGGCACAGAAACTCCTTCGTGCACTTAAGATGCCATATGAGCAGATACATGCGTGTCCGAAGGGATGCATCTTATTTAGGAAAGAACACGCGGAAGCAAAATACTGTCCAAAGTGTGGATCCTCTAGGTTCATGGAGGTAGACGCTGCTGATGGCCAAAAGAGGCAGCTCGCGGTCCCCGCGAAAATCCTACGGTACCTTCCGTTCATACCGAGGATCCAACGCCTTTACATGACCGAGGAATCCGCGAAACAGATGACATGGCACAAAGATGGAGTCCGATACAATCCTGATAAGCTTGTACATCCATCTGATGGTGAAGCCTGGAAACGTTTTGATGAGATTCACGACATAAAAGCTCTGGAGGCTCGTAATGTACGTGTGGCATTGGCAACAGATGGGTTCAATCCTTATGGAATGGGAGCTGCCCCGTACAGTTGTTGGCCCGTTTTCGTTATACCCCTGAATCTCCCCCCCCCCCCCCCCCCCCCCCCCCCCCCCGTCCTCTTTCAACGACAGAACATATTCTTGTCGCTGATAATTCCTGAAAACCCGGGGAATAATATGTCTGTGTACATGGAGCCTCTGATCGATGATTTGGTCCGTGCTTGGGAGGAAGGGGTATGGACATACGATTCATCTAGAAAGGAAAACTTCAGAATGTATGTTAATTACCACTACTCTCTGCATGACCTGCCGGCGTATGGGACATTCTGCGGCCATGGTGTTCACTCCAAGTTCCCATGTCCAGTATGCAAGACAATTGTGAGGTTCATTTGGTTGAAGAAGGGTGGCAAGTTTTCTTCGTTCGACCAACACCGACAATTCCTCCCTACTGACCATCCATTCAGAAGAGACAAAAAGAATTTCACGAAAGGTGTCGCAGTACACCACCAGGCACGGCCGTTCATGACAGGTGCCGAGGTGCGTGCTCAGTTAGATGCTCTCGTGGTTGATGAAGAAGAAGGTGGTTTTGTGGGATATGGTGAGCTACATGCCTTCACTCAGATCTGCGGCTTGTGGAGGCTTTCCTATGTGGAAGACCTTCTTCTTCCACATAACATTGACCTAATGCACACTGAACATGGCATTGGCGTTCCACTTTTCGGAACAATCATGGACAGTCCTGATAAGACAAGGGACAACGTGAAGGAAAGAGTCGATCAAGCAGTGTTATACGATAGACCTAAGCTAGACATGGCGCCTCCTAAATCTAGCAAGTCATGGAGGAAGCCTCCGGCCGATTTCGTCCTTACGAGGCCTCAAAGGAGGGAAGTACTAGAATTGTTCAAAACGTTAATGTTTCCTGATGGGTTTGCAGCGAATCTGAGTAGAGGGGTGAACTTAACAACTATGCGAATCAACGGGGCAAAGAGTCATGACTATCACATGTGGCTTGAGCGGCTTCTTCCGGTGATGGTTCGAGGTTATCTCCCTGATCATGTGTGGCTAGTGCTGGCAGAGTTGAGCTATTTCTTCAGCCAGCTTTGTGCAAAGGAGGTATCTAAGACCGTAATTGCAGACATGGAAAAAAGAGCGCCTGTGTTGCTCTGTAAGTTGGAGAAGATATTTCCACCCGGCATGTTCACTCCGATGTTTCATATGATTTTGCACCTCCCGTATGAGGCACGAATGGGGGGGCCTGCGCAGAACCGTTGGTGCTACTCAATTGAGAGGTGTCAAAAGGTTCTTCGAACGAAATGCAAGAATAAATGCAAAATTGAAGCTTCCATTGCAGAGGCTTACGTTCTGGAGGAGGTGTCAAACTTCATATCAAAATACTATTCAGACAACCTTCCGAGTGTGCATTATCCAGCTCCTCGTTACAATGCTGGTGAAAACGAATCAAAGCTCAGCTTTTTCCTAGGGCAACACGGAACTGCAAGTGAAGGGACCAACAAGACCTTGAAACATGAAGAGTGGCGCACTATCATGCTATATGTGTTGACCAACCTTTCCGAAGTGTTGCCGTACATGCAGTAAGTTACTGTCTAATTTTTTCTTCTTAGTATTCAATATTCCACGTCCAACCAACTTGTTCCTTGTTGATGCAGGGAGTTTATTCATGAATTCTGGCGTAGATCAAGAGAACCAACCGCACAGGAAGTTGATATCCTTATTTCAAAGGGTGCGGGAAATGAAATGCCTGATTTCATTTCTTGGTTCAAACAAAAGGTATTTAGCATTTTTTCGTATCGCTTACAAGTTGCTCGTACGTGTGAATAATATAACTAACGATCCTGCTTGAACTTGCAGAGTCAAACTGATGTGTCTATGAGTGCCGATCTAAGACAGGTTGCCGATGGCTGTGCCTATAGGATTAGGTCATTTCGAAGCTATGACGTTAATGGGTACCGTTTTCACACAACAAGCGACGAGCAGAGTCGGCCCAATCGAAGAACCACCAATACCGGAGTTTTTACGCTAGGGGACGATAGGGTCGAGTATTACGGAAGAGTTGAAGAAATATACGAACTCAAGTTTCATGGGTCCAAACCTCTTACTCCTGTCATACTCAAATGCCATTGGTTTGATCCTCAAGCTGTGAGACGGACCCCTAATATTGGCCTAGTCAAAATTCGACAGTCATCAGTGTACCCAGGAGACGATGTATACATTGTGGCGCAATAGGCTACACAAGTTTATTATAGCTCATACCCGTGCCAAACCGACGACCGTATCAAAGGTTGGGATGTTGTGTACAAGGTAACGCCACATGGCAAACTACCTGTCCCAAACAATGAAGATTACAATATAGTGCCAAACCCAGACGACGGAGAGTTCTTTCAAGAACATGGGCAAGAAGAGGGTTTTCAGATAGACTTAACCGAAGAGATCAGAATGGAAGTAGAGAATGAAACGGTTATTGACGACGATGCTGGAGATGAGGTTCATAATGTGAACGATTTGAAATTACTTGAGCGGTTACATTTAAACATTGAGGACGAAGGCGACATTCCTCCTCCGGCGAATGTGCAAAATGATATCGACATGCCTGATAGTGATGATGAGGCATATGATGAAGCTAATCCCGATTATGACGATTATTTCTGATACATGTATGGTATTTTTGAATTATTTTCATATTTCTAATAATATATATATGTTACTTTCTAATTATATATGTTTTATTTGTTTTGCATCTATTTGGAAGTACTGATGGATTTCATCTTTTCAATTGCAGGTGATTGATCGAAGATGGTGGGCAGAGGTGGTGTGTTGAGGTCGGTGTCGTCGCTTTACAAGAGAGCGACTGGGAAGGGGAAGAGGTCTGATGAAGCTGAGGGGTCCGGGAAGGGACGAGGGAAGGGGCGAGGGAAGGGGCGAGGCAGAGGTGGAGGAGCTGGAGGCAGGGGTCGAGGAGGCAGGAGGGACCCGTCGCCTACACCTTCCGCGCACGAGGAGGAGGAGCACCAGGAGGAGTCCGAGGAGGAGGAGGAGCACCAGGGAGAGGAGGAGGAGGAGGAGTCACCTTCTGCTCACGGCTCTGAGGAGGAGGAGGACGAGAACGAGGAGGGGGAGGCAGAGGGGTCCGGTTCCGCTTCCGAGGACTTGCAGAGTGTGTGGTTGCGAGGTCCCTCACAGCTCCCGACTCGGCCGATTCCTCCTGCGAGACGGCCGATGATTCGACCCATACCGCCTAGGTACGTAATTTTCTAATTTTTATCGCTAACTTCTCATTTCATATGTTCAAAATCACAATAACATCTATTATTTTGTCTCATTCATTTGGGCAGGGGTTGGGACGTGATCGAGGCAGGTGATCACAAGCGCATTCGCAATGGCATCCTGGGTCTTTTGTGCAGGCTACACTTCCCTGGCATGGTGCTCTACGCCGGCAAGCAGGTGCCGGCTTTGACGTGGGACCACTACAGAAACGCCGCCGATCTCCCAGATCGTGACAACAGGTTTTTCAGCACAAGGCAGAGAGGGTGATGGAAGAGCTGTGGGTAATTCTTCGTTGCACTGCATTGGTCAATACATCACATTCATTGGATATTATTCAAATAATGACAGTGTACATTGCGTCTTGATGCAGGATTTCTTCAGATGCGAGCCTTGGCAGGAGGCGTTGGCGGTTCGTGTGACGAACAATGCATGTCGTAAACTCGTCAGAGACATGCATTACGAGTCGCGCGTCCAGGCCGTCATAACCTACTACGCTACTGTCCAAAAAATGAAGGTGGAAAAAAAAGAGGCACGAACCATTGAGCTTACCCGAGAGCAATACATGCCGGTAAACACGAATACCGAACTCTTATGAGATTAAGTACGCTTAATTTGATCTTCTCATATTTCTATACTTGATGACGTGCAGGTGCCTCCGTGGTGGTGCGCCTCCCATTTCACGGCCTGGTCTTATATTGTCAACAAATGGTGCGAGCCCCAGTGGTATGAGACACACAACGCTTGCCGGGAGCGGCGCTTGATGATGCCTGGGGCACCACACCATCAAGGCAACCTTACCCTTTCTCAGTACGCGGCTAGATGGGTACGTGAACTCAACTTCTTTATTTAAACACTTAATATTCTCCATAACTTCTAATCATCTTTCTATTTCCTTGCAGTCGGCGGCACATGGTGGCCAGCCTTGCGGGCAGTTGAAGGCCTTTGCTCTGTCCCACAAGGGCAAGGCGACGGCCGACATCGACTACAACCCGGAGGACCCGCCCGAGGCGTACAGCAACGCTACCGTTCACAGCCGCCTCAGTGAGTACACCTCGGCGGCAAGGGAGGTCCATGGGCCAGAGTGGATCCGAGCACCGAGCCCCTTGATGGAGAGGTCGTGATGAGGGTGGGTGGAGGTAAGAAGCATGGCCGGTACTGGATTGGCGACAGCACAATCGACACGGCCTCTACTCCCACCCTCTCCGAGATCCGAGCAAGGAGCACGGGCTCAGCTCCGCCCATACGCCCACGGCCTAGCGCTACACAGATCCAGATTGAGCAAATGCAGGTAATCTTGGTTTAATTCGTTGTTCATCGATTTGTACATGGTATTGCCTTGCATTGTAATATTGGGATCGATGAAATATTGTAGGCCCAGATGGATGCGAAGTTGGAGCAAGAGCGGCAGAGGATGCAGGCCGGGATGGATGCGAAGCTGGAGGCAGAGCGGCAGAGGAATGACCAGCGGATGGCGCAGATGTTCCTTTACATGCAGACTCATAGTACGGTGCCACAGCCAGGGCAACTCCCTCTTCTACCACTACCTCCTCCTTACTGCGGTCCTCCTCCCTTCGGCGTTTCTCCTCCCTTCGGCGTTCCTCCTCCCTTCGGCGTTCCTCCTACTTTCGGTGGTACTTCTCCTGGCACTCCTTCTGCAGGCACTCCGGTGAGTCACTTCAAATCTTTTGTACTTTAATTTCTTACCTTCAAGTATGATATAGTGAAATAATTGAAAGGTTAGCTATGCTAGCTTGTAACCAATATTTTGTCACTTCTATTACATTTTAGTTTATATGCTTCCAACCTACACATTTTAGCTTATATGCTTCTAACCTATAATTTAAATACTTGTATTGCTTTGCTCGTGCAGAATCAATCGGCGAGATCCAACAATCCCTCTCCGCAGAATGCTTGGTCGCCGTGGCCGCCTCGTCAATAAACCTGTAATTGTATTTCAACTTCTATAACTACGTGTCGTGATCGTGTGAGACTTTGTGACGACGGTTGGTGGACTATGTGTTTATGATGATTGTGGACCTCTATGTGATGTGTTTGTGATGACGGTTGATCGTGGACCTCTATGTGATGTGTTTGTGATGATGGTGGAGCTTTTTATGTGATATGTTGAGTTTGTGATGATGGTGGAGCTTATTTATGTGATATGTTGAGTTTGTGATGATGTGGGCTCAAATATGTTATATGTGATGATGATTTGGCTCATATATGTGATGTATGATGTTTTTTTTGATTGTGGTCCAGGTTGTAGTCGATTTAAAATGCTTATTGCAATCTGGAACAATTTTTTGCCGAGTGTTTAACACTTTGCCGAGTGCCAGGGTAGACACTCGGCAAACAAGCCAACCTTTGCCGTGTGCCTGACCAGGCACACGGCAAAGAGTCCAGGCTTTGCCGAGTGCCCGGGCCCATGGCACTCGGCAAAGAGGCCAGGCTTTGCCGTTGCCTGGGCCCACGGCACTCGGCAAAGTGGAGGTTGACGGCTGACGGACGTCAACCCCTTTTTTTTGCCAAGCGCCACGTGAGGCACACGGCAAAGGGTTTGCCGTGTGCCCGACAAATGGCACTCGGCAAAGTACTGTTTGCCGGTACCTGTTTGCCGTGTGCCGTGTGCCGTTTGCCGTGTGTTGCACATGGCAAACCCTTTGCCGTGTGCTTTTGGCCCTTTGCCGTGTGCCGTGGGCACACGGCAAACGGGGGGTTTCCCGTAGTGATTTTTTATTTGCTACTGCAGGACAGGTTAAACAAGAGGAATATTCTGAGACGGAAAAACAGGGCACTGCCTTCCTACAATTGTGTACTCTGTTCTGTTGGTCAGGAGGAGACACTGCAACATCTGTTTTTTGAATGCAGCTTCAGCAAATGGTGCTGGCGGTTCATTGGAATATCTTGGAACTGTACACTAGAGCCTTCTGATATGCTTCTAGCTGCGAGACAAGCATTTGGTAATCGAATTTTCAGAGAAGTGCTCATTGTGGCCTGCTGGTCGATTTGGTGTCACAGAAATAGCATCATCTTCGACCACAAAACAAAGTCACTTGCCCGTTGGAAGCAAGAGTTCCGGATGGAGTTCGGCCTGGTTCCCTTAAAGGTGAAGCCGGCAATCAAAATTCTGTTAGAAACTTGGTTATGTAATCTACCTTAAGTTTCTGTTAGTTAGGGTCTTTCTTTGGGCCTATGGCCTTGTAATTTATATATAACTAGTATGGCTATCCGCGCATTTGCGCGGCTAGAGTTGTTTTTTTCACAATGATAATAGTACAAAATTTATTAACTTGTATGTAGGTATTTTATGATATTTTGTAATAAACTTTTATATGCCTCATACGGTCGCATCCCTCGCCTGCTCGTAATGATGCTCAGCTATTTGTCGCATTGGCTTGTTGTTCAGCTCACTTGTTCCTCTAATACACTTCTGCCAACTCATTATCCGTCCCGCCTACTTGTCGCCCACTCCGGCAAAGGCTACTACCTTCACGTGTCACCTTCTCCCCTCACCTTTCTACTGGTATGTTGGTCATTTTGTTGTTCAGATTGCCTGCTCGTCGACCACTCGTTCAAGGCTCTTCCCGTCCTCCTTTCTAACTTGTTTTTCGGTTCTCCCACTCATCCTTACTCTATCATCGTCATAGCTTGTTTTTCAGCTTGCCTACTCATCACGTCATAATTAGCTATTTTAGACTCATAATGGTATGGTGAGAAAATTAGGCATAAGAATTAGGTATATTTTTAGCTATCTTTTATAACTCAAGTTTAATTATTTTTTGGACTCATAATGGAATGACGGGTAATTTAGAAATAGGTGTGAAGTGTATTTTGTTATTTTTTATTATTTCAAAATTAGCTATTTTGTTACTCATAATGGCATAGTGGGTAATTTAGAAATAGGTTCGAGGGGTATTTTTGGCTATTTTTTATTATTCCGAATTTAGCTATTTTATAAATATTTATAGGCGGTTTTGTGACTAATTTTTTCATAATGGCAGTGGTGGGTAATTTTCTCTTCTTATTTTCTCGGATCTGTACAAAAACTTTATACAAAATTTTAAAAAAAAAGAGTAGTGGCTTCCCCTGCTGTTCGGTCAAAAAAAAAAATGTCATGAAGGAGTTCGTTTGCCTAGCCACAAGTTAACAGAAGCTCAGAGCTATAATTTTTTATGGCAGTACCCAGTTACCCACTACGATGTGATGCAAGAATTGAAAATGGAGCAAGGACTACCAAAACTGGTCCTGCGTGTATAGGTCTGAGAGTGACTTTATTTATGTTCAGCCACTCCGTTCCTATCATGATCGATCAGCACATCAAGGATACTTCATTTTTCTAACCGCGTTTGAATTTTCCAATAGGTCACAGACGAGCTCACACACCTAGCTGGGTTTGAGTAAGGATCAGAGCATCGGAACTTCACGTACGCCAATATATGCAGATGATGTGTAGGTGCTAGTCGCTCCAAAGAGATATTTAGGATATTCTTTCATTGATTGTACATGGCAAAAAATGATATTAGTTTCGCTGATTTGTACATGGCAAAGATGATATTAGTTTCGCTGATTTGTACACGGAAAAAAATGATATTCGTTTCGCTGATTTGTGCATGGCAAAAAATGATATTGTAGTTCAGGATGCAAATATGCAAGAAGTTCTTATAACATTATTTACAGAACAGAAGATTCCATTTGTAGTTCAGATGCAAAAATGACATACTTTAAGCCCTAGAGAAGATTTAAACCCTACAAATGAACTTCAATTTTGTAGTTTCCGGATATAAGTAGAGCTAAGCTGAAACTGCTATGTTGACAACATGTAGGTGCTAACCCCAAAGGTCAACCATAACCTCAATTAAATTTGGATATCCAACATGCCAAATTTGGTTCGTGACCCTAGCCGCAATTTATAGAAGCTTAATGCTATAAAAATTTAGCAGTACGCACTGTGTTATAATGCAAAAATTAAAAAGAAGCGAGAGGGCCACCATTTACGTACACACATGTTGATTTCCGTGTATCATACGGTGAGGCAACTCACCGTGAATAAGCTCTAATTGTTAGTTGTTTTCGCTCGAGTTCTCATTGGTTATTTTACAATATGGTGGATATGGAAGCACATGAATAATTTCCTGTACATGTACCCTTTGTGGCTATGGTACAACCTTTTTATTATAGCTTTTATGCATGTTTGGTATTTCATCCTCAATAGCTAAACACTATCCAAGCAAAGGCATTTTTATTTCAGCATCGTTTTTAGGGTTTCACCTAGATTTGTACCGGTGTTGGAGAGGCGACGTCGGAATGAGCCAACACTTGTTTTGCGCTGACATATATGCTGAGATAGACTCAATCAACTTCATAGATAAACCATGTGTTGGGATACCCGGCTACATTTTTTCTGTAGATGGAGCAGCTTTACAATCTAGCTATTGGCTCCGTCACCAAGGCCCAGGTTGACCAGATCCAAGGTCAATCCCCTGACTCAATACGACAAAGAAGCTCCCTCATTTTTGGTCATCCAACCTACCCAGAACTGTTAGAGAGAACACTCAAATGATGCATTCACTCTAGGTCTTGCCATCCACAAAATACTTGATAGATTTCTACCCCTATGTGTTTCATGGTTAAGATCCCGTAGATGCATACATGAAGAGGCGACTAATTTTGTTGACTCAAAGTGAATAAGAAGTAACAACCAAGGGGGAGATCCAAACTTCCTGCTAAGCGGTGCTAGGATGAGCGAGTGTCAAAATGAGTATGTCGATATTCTTGCCATTAATTCATCATCCCCGCCCCTCTTAGATCCAGGAGTGAAAGTTCTAAAACCTTGCGTAACCATGATTTACATGACCTCTACATACATTGGAAGATTAATAGATATAGAGGCCCAAGGCTGATCCCCTCATAGAACCTAGAAAACACATAGGGGACTTTGGAAAAAACCCGATCATTTCTCGATCATCATTCAACATCATCAAATGGGTACTTCTATAGTATTAGTTTATTATGAAGTTTAGTATTGTATCTCAGCATTTTTATTACAAAAGATAATATTAATACTCCAAATAATTATAGCATATTTATGAAACCCTATGATCCTAGTTTGATTTGTTTTATATGTACCAACAGTGAATTGCCAATTATATGCATATATCAAGATAACTGGGTACCAAAAATTGAAGATAGTCACCATGAAAAAAAATAAGCACTCATCATATAATATTGGAATGGCTAAATCTTGCTCAAAGCATTCAGGGTGATCTGTTTTCCGGTTATGACCATGTAAGTGTGTTAAGATTTGTGTACAGATTGTTGAACACATTAAATAGAATTTTCACCAATAAGAAGAGCTTCCTAAATAGGATCCATGGCGGTGCATGAATCTACCAATTCATTTGTATCTTAAAATTTTGGTGATGTACTCATGTGACAATTTACTTTTAAAGAATCTTGAGTTTTTGAGATACTTGTGTTCCTACAGCGACAAGTTAACTGAATAAACTATGCCCTCACCAAGCTTTATACTTCTCTTTGTTTCTAAAAACTGTAGGGTTTAATTAGGGTTTTTTTGCGGGAAGGGTTTAATTAGGTGTAAGATGAAATATATGATAAAATGACGTAGAATGTTATGATTAAACAGCAATTTTTGTGGTTAATACTAAGCAAAGAAGCTAATAAAAAAGATTTTGCGCAAAGCTCCAGCCTGTAAACAAACGCTGGCTAGCCGAGATTTGCTCATACCTACCGATGCACAGTTACAAATAAAATCATTAATACCAAGCAATTACCTTTCTTTACAACTGATGGTTGTAAGCTGGGATGGGTGCTAATGGATTGCATCAGGTTGCCTTCTAGTCCCAGCAGTCCTCTAAGCCCGGTACCTAGAGATTCCCCCATGAACCCTCTCCTGTTGATGGGCGGAACCTTTTTTTTTTTCTTCCTTTTGCGAGAAACAGATGGGCGCAACCTGATTGACTCAACAAACAATATCCCTTGATCCGGCAGTGACAGTTCTAAAACCTTTGACAACCACGATGCACACGATCTGTACATACCTTGGAAGATTAATGGATCTAGAGGCCAAACGTGAGCTCCGCAATAAGCCGGGAAAATGCATAAGGGACATGGAAAATATTGATCATTTCTCAATCATCCGGGGTCTACCATTATTTCCATTTTCATTAACATGACAGAACCATCATTAATCGTTATCGGGAGTACTTTGATAATGCTCCAGGCCCTCCAGAACTGTAACATCATTATTTTGCTGTAATAAATGTACGATTGCAGTCGGTAGAAAACCTAGAGATTTCTAACAGCTGAAATTAATGTTATGTGAGTAAAAACTATATATAGAAGCAACAAAGAGTCCTTGCAGTTTAGCGGGTGCGTGTACGACTGAACCTAGTATTCGGGCTATTTTGTACTTTGTTATGTAGACTTGGAATAGTATATTATATACGAAGACTTAGGTACTCCCTACCAAATGGTTATGGAGTATGGACAGAGTGACCTGTTCATTCGAAAAAAAAGGAAAGGGAGCCCATACATTGTACATGACCCAGAAATTCAAGATACCATTGGCTGCGTGGGTTGTTTCATCTGAAAACTCCGTCCAAACACCGCACACACCATTCAGATCGACCGCGACACCTTCACATGGTGATTGAGCTAACGAAGTGCTCCAACCGCAATTAACCGTAGCTAAGTTGACATTCGTTTTTGGGATCCACACGCTTTACCAAGTCTTGTATAGATTTTTCATTTCATCTACCTTCCTACTCCATCTATCTGCTAGATCTTGCTTTTGTTAGTTTAATATATCTGCCACATGGAGAAATGACTGCATATGTACATATATATTATGCTTGCTCCTGGGTAAAGATTTCAGACATGATAATATAGAGAGAGTGAAAATATCAGTTCATGACTAACATATATGACCAAAGCAAGTCACAAAGTGAAGATGCACTACCAGAAGCGGCAAGGTTCCCCAGGGCTAGTATTACAAGGGAACAAGCAAATATACTATATAGTGAGATGCATGAACGAATTACCAAACCGATGGCCTTATTTTCAGTTGGCATAATATGGTGTATAAGAAGGCGCATATATACCTGCTCTTATTAAGATTTCATTGGCTGCCAGGTTTATATTTTCTCCATCAACAGCGCCGGCGAGTAGAAACTAAGAACAATCGAAGCCAATTCCCCTCAGCTGGAAATTCTCTAGACAGCTTTTTAGCGCCCCAGTGGACCATTTTCACATGGTAACTGAGCTAATCAAACGCCTCACTAATAATCAAAGAGAGAGAGATGCCATCAGCAAAGGACACACAAAAACGGTGATGTCACAATAGATACCAGTTCGATGCACTTGCACTGATCTGTTAATACTGGTCAGTCCCGTGTGATTTTCTTTTAGTCTCGCTCTTGCCCCACTTGAGTAAAGTAATGGTTAACTCTATCCTAATTACGCTGCTATACTCGCTTTTGGGTCTGAGCGCATAAGGACCTCATGGAGAAATGCTCCGTACGCGTCAGACGCCTACATGCACCTGCGTAAAAAATTAGCAACACGGATAGATGCGCGTGGAATGCTGGCTATATATATGTGCCGGATCGTTTAGTCAGGGAAACACACACCAAACAGACGAAGCTTGAGTCCTCAAAATCTTTTCGGCCAGAAGCACTCAATAGTACTACTCCCTGCTCAAAAGCTTAATTACTCCATCATCTAGTTCTTGATATCACCACAAGAGAATGGCTCCGTCCACCTCCCTAGCCAAGCTTTCTTCACTCCCGAAGCAGCAGCGCCGCCTCCTGCAACCGCTAAATTCTCCAAAGCTTAAGCGCGTCGCCGCTTCGTTACCGGCTGAGTTGCTCCAAGAATTCATCGACGCTGCTCAACCAGGAAAATCCCAGCAGGGCGATGGCGTCACCAGGCCGGTAGCAGTGCCAGGGCACGCCTCTGACGAGACCCTGGTTGTGCATGCCGGCGAGAAGATCGGGAACGGGATGGCTGGCACCGACTCGATTGCGACACCGGTGGTGAGCGGCACGACGCACTGGTTCAAGAACTCCGACGACCTCGTCGCGTTCAAGGAAGGCCGGCGGCAGAGCTTTGAGTACGGCCGGTACGGCAACCCAACGGTGAAGGTCCTGGAGGACAAGATCAGCGCCCTGGAGAGAGCCGAGGCGACCCTCGTCACGTCGTCCGGCATGAACGCCATCGTGGCGACACTCCTCGCCCTGGTGCCGCCGGGCGGCCATGTCGTCACTACAACAGATTGCTACAGCGAGGCACGTGCCTTCATCCGTGACAGGCTCGGCAAGATGGGCATCAAGTCGACCTTCATCGATCTGGCGGACATGGAGTCCCTAAAAGCCGTTCTTGACCAGAACGATGTGACTTTCTTCTACGCCGACTCTCCGACAAACCCGCTGCTCAAGTGCGTGGACATCAGGCTTGTTGCAGAGCTGTGCCACCGGAAGGGGGCCCTGGTTTGCATCGACAGCACGCTAGCGTCGCCCATCAACCAGAAGCCGCTCACCCTCGGCGCTGACATCGTGCTGCACTCGGCCACTAAGTACATGGCCGGCCACCACGATGTCATCGCTGGATGCGTCAGCGGCTCAGAGGCACTCATCTCCAAAATTCGCGCGTGGCACCACGACCTCGGCGGGGCGATTAGTCCGGTAAGTACACGGCCTCGATTTATCTAGCTAGTAGCTTAACTGAATGCTACAGAAGAAAGTCTCTCATTCCGCATTTGAACTAACTCTTGATGCAACAACTTGCAGAACGCAGCATACATGATCATCCGCGGCCTCAAGACAATGGCGCTCCGTGTGGAAGCACAAAACAGAACATCGCTGCTTATGGCGCGCCTGTTGGAGCGCCACCCAATGATTGAGCGGGTGCACTACCCAGGGCTCGAGAGCAGCCCGTGGCACCACATCGCTAAGAGTCAGATGACTGGCTATGGTGGCGTCATCAGCTTCGAGGTGAAATCAGACCTGCACGGCACAATGAGGTTCATCGACGCGCTGGAGGTCCCCTTCATCGCAACCTCCCTTGGCGGGTGTGAAAGCCTGGTGCAGCAGCCAGCGGTCATGTCTTTCTGGGGCCAGAGTGATGAGGAGAAGGCCAAGAATGGAATCAAGGACAACCTGGTCAGGTTTAGCTTTGGGATTGAGAGGTTCGAGGATCTAAGGGATGACATACTTCAAGCCCTAGAGAAGATTTAAAACGTACAAATGAACTTCAATTTTGTAGACTAGGCTGGAACTTCTATGTAGACAATGTGTAGGTGCTAACGTCAAAGATATGTTTAGGATATTCTTTCATTGATTTAATTTGTACATGGAGAAAGATGAGATTAGTTTCCCTGATCATGTTTTAATTCAGGATGAAAATATGCTAGATTTCTCGTAACATTATTTACAGAGAGCCAAAGTTTCCATTAATTGGTTAACATATGAAACTGCACTCAAGGCTGTTCATATATATATACTCAAGGTTGGAATGCAGTGGAGGAGTGACTTGAGATGGCATCAGTTGCCATATGCTTTTGCACTGAAGAAAATCAACCATAACCTCAATTAGATCAGGCCAACTTGACTTCGTTCATGTTGGAAACGGAGGAAAATGATTGCTGGACATATATATGGGGGTCTGATGCATATTCATCTAAAAGGGCTTGCAAACAACTAATGGGCACATATGAAGCTTCTCCTTGGTTCAAATGGCTGTGGAAGTCCTGTTGCAAGAGCAGGCTCAAATTCTTTTTTTGGTTGCTACTGCAGGACAGGTTAAACAAGAGGAATATTCTGAGACGGAAAAACAGGGCACTGCCTTCCTACAATTGTGTACTCTGTTCTGCTGGTCAGGAGGAGATACTGCAACATCTGTTTTTTGAATGCAGCTTCAGCAAATGGTGCTGGCGATTCATTGGAATATCTTGGAACTGTACACTCGAGCCTTCTGATATGCTTCTAGCTGCGAGACAAGCATTTGGTAATCGAATTTTCAGAGAAGTGCTCATTGTGTCCTGCTGGTCGATTTGGTGTCACAGAAATAGCATCATCTTCGACCACAAAACAGTGTCACTTGCCCGTTGGAAGCAAGAGTTCCGGATGGAGTTCGGCCTGGTTCCCTGAAAGGTGAAGCCGGCAATCAAAATTCTGTTAGAAACTTGGTTATGTAATCTACCTTAAGTTTCTGTTAGACAGGGTCTTTCTTTAGGCCTATGGCCTTGTAATTTATATATAACTAGTATGGCTACCCGCGCATTTGCGCGGCTAGAGTTGATTTTTTTCACAATGATAATAGTATAAAATTTATTAACTTGTATGTAGGTATTTATGATATTTTGTAATAAACTTTTATATGCCTCCTACGGTCGCATCCCTCGCCTGCTCGTAATGATGCTCAGCTATTTGTCGCCTTGGCTTGTTGTTCAGCTCACTTGTTCCTCTAGTACACTTCTGCCAACTCATTATCCGTTCCGCCTACTTGTCGCCCACTCCGGCAAAGGCTACTACTTTCACGTGTCACCTTCTCCCCTCGCCTTCCTACTGGTATGTTGGTCATTTTGTTGTTCAGATTGCCTGCTCCTCGCCCTCTCATTCAAGGCTCTTCCCGCCCTCCTTTCTAACTTGTTTTTCGGTTCTCCCACTCATCCTTACTCTATCATCGTCATAGCTTGTTTTTCAGCTTGCCTACTCATCATGTCATATTTAGCTATTTTAGACTCATAATGGTATGGTCAGAAAATTAGACATAAGAATTAGGTATATTTTTAGCTATCTTTTATAACTCAAGTTTAGTTATTTTTTGGACTCATAATGGAATGACGGGTAATTTAGAAATAGGTGTGAAGTGTATTTTGTTATTTTTTATTATTTCGAAACTATTTCGTTACTCATAATGGCATAGTGGGTAATTTAGAAATAGGTTCGAGGGGTATTTTTGGCTATTTTTTATTATACCGAATTTAGCTATTTTATAAATATTTATAGGTGGTTTTGTGACTAATTTTTTTATAATGGCAGTGGTGGGTAATTTCTCTCTTATTTTCTCGGATCTATACAAAAACTTTATACAAAATTAAAAAAAAAGAGTAGTGGCTTCCCCTGCTGTTCGGTCAAAAAAAAAAGTCATGAAGGGGTTCGTTTGCCTAGCCACAAGTTAACAGAAGCTCAGAGCCATAATTTTTTATGACAGTACCCAGTTACCCACTACGATGTGATGCAAGAATTGAAAATGGAGCAAGGACCACCAAAACTGGTCCTGCGTGTATAGGTCCGAGAGTAACTTTATTTATGTTCAGCCACTCCGTTCCTATCATGATCGATCAGCACATCATGGATACTTCATTTTTCTAACCGCGTTTGAATATTCCAATAGGTCACAGACGAGCTCACACATCTAGCTGGGTTTGAGTAAGGATCAGAGCATCGGAACTTCACGTACGCCAATATATGCAGATGATGTGTAGGTGCTAGTCGCTCCAAAGAGATATTTAGGATATTCTTTCATTGATTGTACATGGCAAAAAAAGATATTAGTTTCGCTGATTTGTACATGGCAAAGATGATATTAGTTTCGCTGATTTGTACATGGAAAAAAATGATATTCGTTTCGCTGATTTGTGCATGGCAAAAAATGATATTGTAGTTCAGGATGCAAATATGCAAGAAGTTCTTGTAACATTATTTACAGAACAGAAGATTCCATTTGTAGTTCAGATGCAAAAATGACATACTTTAAGCCCTAGAGAAGATTTAAACCCTACAAATGAACTTCAATTTTGTAGTTTCCGGATATAAGTAGAGCTAAGCTGAAACTGCAATGTTGACAACATGTAGGTGCTAACCCCAAAGGTCAACCATAACCTCAATTAAATTTGGATATCCAACATGCCAAATTTGGTTCGTGACCCTAGCCGCAATTTATAGAAGCTTAATGCTATAAAAATTTAGCAGTACGCACTGTGTTACTTATAATGCAAAATAAAAAGAAGCGAGAGGGCCACCATTTACGTACACACACATTTACGTACAGCATCATACGGTGAGGCAACTCACCGTGAATAAGCTCTAATTGTTAGTTGTTTTCGCTCGAGTTCTCATTGGTTATTTTACAATATGGTGGATATGGAAGCACATGAATAATTTCCTGTACATGTACCCTTTGTGGCTATGGTACAACCTATTTATTATAGCTTTTATGCATGTTTGGTATTTCATCCTCAGTAGCTAAACACCATCCAAGCAAAGGCATTTTTATTTCAACATCGTTTTTAGGGTTTCACCTAGATTTGTACCGGTGTTGGAGAGGCGACGTCGGAATGAGCCAACACTTGTTTTGCGCTGACATCTATGCTGAGATAGACTCAATCAACTTCATAGATAAACCATGTGTTGGGATACCCGGCTACATTTTTTCTGTAGATGGAGCAGCTTTACAATCTACCTATTGGCTTCGTCACCAAGGACCAGGTTGACCAGATCCAAGGTCAATCCCCTGAATCAATACGACAAAGAAGCTCCCTCATTTTTGGTCATCCAACCTACCCAGAACTGTTAGAGAGAATACTCAAATGATGCATTCACTCTAGGTCTTGCCATCCACAAATGCTTGATAGATTTCTACCCCTATGTGTTTCATGGTTAAGATCCGGTAGATGCATACATGAAGAGGCGACTAATTTTGTTGACTCAAAGTGAATAAGAAGTAACAACCAAGGGGAGATCCAAACTTCCTGCTAAGCGGTGCTAGGATGAGCGAGTGTCAAAATGAGTATGTCGATATTCTTGCCATTAATTCATCATCCCCACCCCCCTTAGATCCAGGAGTGAAAGTTCTAAAACCTTGCGTAACCATGATTTACATGACCTCTACATACATTGGAAGATTAATAGATATAGAGGCCCAAGGCTGATCCCCTCAAAGACCTAGAAAACACATAGGGGACTTTGGAAAAAACCCGATCATTTCTCGATCATCATTCAACATCACCAAATGGGTACTTCTATGATATTAGTTTATTATGAAGTTTAGTATTGTATCTCAGCATTTTTATTACAAAAGATAATATTAATACTCCAAATAATTATAGCATATTTATGAAACCCTATGATCCTAGTTTTGATTTGTTTTATAGTACCAACAGTGAATTGCCAATTATATGCATATATCAAGATAACTGGGTACCAAAAATTGAAGGTAGTCACCATTAAAAAAATTAAGCATCATCATATAATATTGGAATGGCTAAATCTTGCTCAAAGCATTCAGGGTGATCTGTTTTCCGGTTATGACCATGTAAGTGTGTTAAGATTTGTGTACAGATTGTTGAACACATTAAATAGAATTTTCACCAATAAGAGAGCTTCCTAAATAGGATCGATGCGGTGCATGAATCTACCAATTCATTTGTATCTTAAAATTTTGGTGATGTACTCATGTGACAATTTACTTTTAAAGAATCTTGAGTTTTTGAGATACTTGTGTTCCTACAGCGACAAGTTAACTGAATAAACTATGCCCTCACCAAGCTTTATACTTCTCTTTGTTTCCAAAAACTGTAGGGTTTAATTAGGGTTTTTTTTTGCGGGAAGGGTTTAATTAGGTGTAAGATGAAATATATGATAAAAATGACGTAGAATGTTATGATTAAACAGCAATTTTTGTGGTTAATACTAAGCAAGAAGCTAATAAAAAAGATTTTGCGCAAAGCTCCAGCCTGTAAACAAACGCTGGCTAGCCGAGATTTGCTCATACCTACCGATGCACAGTTACAAATAAAATCATTAATACCAAGCAATTACCTTTCTTTACAACTGATGGTTGTAAGCTGGGATGGGTGCTAATGGATTGCATCAGGTTGCCTTCTAGTCCCAGCAGTCCTCTAAGCCCGGTACCTAGAGATTCCCCCATGAACCCTCTCCTGTTGATGGGCGAAACCTTTTTTTTTTCTTTTGCGAGAAACAGATGGGCGCAGCCTGATTGACTCAACAAACAATATCCCTTGATCCGGCATGACAGTTCTAAACCTTTGACAACCACGATGCACACGATCTGTACATACCTTGGAAGATTAATGGATCTAGAGGCCAAACGTGAGCTCCGCATAAGCCGGGAAAATGCATAAGGGACATGGAAAATATTGATCATTTCTCAATCATCCGGGTCTACCTACCATTATTTCCATTTTCATTAACATGACAGAACCATCATTAATCGTTATCGGGAGTACTTTGATAATGCTCCAGGCCCTCCAGAACTGTAACATCATTGTTTGCTGTATAATGTACGAATGCAGTCGGTAGAAAACCTAGAGATTTCTAACAGCTGAAATTAATGTTATGTGAGTAAAAACTATATATAGAAGCAACAAGAGTCCTTGCAGTTTAGCGGGTGCGTGTAAGACTGAACCTAGTATTCGGGCTATTTTGTACTTCGTTATGTAGACTTGGAATAGTATATTATATACGAAGACTTAGGTACTCCCTACCAAATGGTTATGGAGTATGGACAGAGTGACCTGTTCATTCGAAAAAAAAGGAAAGGGAGCCCATACATTGTACATGACCCAGAAATGCAAGATACCATTGGCTGCGTGGGTTGTTTCATCTGAAAACTCCGTCCAAACAACGCACACACCATTCAGATCGACGCGACCCACACCTTCACATGGTGATTGAGCTAATGAAGTGCTCCAACACCGCAATTAACCGTAGCTAAGTTGACATTCGTTTTTGGGGATCCACACGCTTTGCCAAGTCTTGTATAGATTTTTTATTTCATCTACCTTCCTACTCCATCTATCTGCTAGATCTTGCTTTTGTTAGTTTATATATTCGGCCACATGGAGAAATGACTGCATATGTACATATATATTATGCTTGCTCCTGGGTAAAGATTTCAGACATGATAATATAGAGAGGAAGTGAAAATATCAGTTCATGACTAACATATATGACCAAAGCAAGTCACAAAGTGAAGATATACAGTGATTCGTCATTTCACACTACCAGAAGCGGCAAGGTTCCCCAGGGCTAGTATTACCAGGGAACAGGCAAATATACTATATAGTGAGATGCATGAACGAATTACCAAACCGATGGCCTTATTTTCAGTTGGCATAATATGGTCTATAAGAAGGCGCATATATACCTGCTCTTATTAAGATTTCATTGGCTGCCAGGTTTATATTTTCTCCATCAACAGCGCCGGCGAGTAGAAACTAAGAACAATCGAAGCCAATTCCCCTCAGCTGGAAACTCTCTAGACAGCTTCTTAGCGCGCCAGTGGACCATTTTCACATGTGACTGAGCCAATCAAACGCCTCGCTAATAATCAAAGAGAGAGATGCCATCAGCAAAGGACACACAAACGGTGATGTCACAATAGATACCAGTTCGATGCACTTGCACTGATCTGTTAATCTGGTCAGTCCCGTGTGATTTTCTTAATTAGTCTCGCTCTTGCCCCACTTGAGTAAAGTAATGGTTAACTCTATCCTAATTACGCTGCTATACTCGCTTTTTGGTCTGAGCGCATAAGGACCTCATGGAGAAATGCTCCGTACGCGTCAGACGCCTACATGCACCTGCGTAAAATTTTAGCAACACGGATAGATGCGCGTGGATTGCTAGCTATATAATGCGCCGTATCGTTTAGTCAGTCAGGAAACACCAAACAGACGAAGCTTGAGTCCTCAAAATCTTATCGGCCATAAGCACTCAATAGTACTACTACTCCCTGCTCAAAAGCTTAATTACTCCATCATCTAGTTCTTGATATCACCACAAGCTAATGGCTCCATCCACCTCCCTTGCCAAGCTTTCTTCACTCCCGAAGCAGCAGCGCCGCCTCCTGCAAACCGCTAAATTCTCCAAAGCACAAGCGCGTCGCCGCTTCGTTACCGGCTGAGTTGCTCCAAGAATTCATCGACGCTGCTCAACCAGGAAAATCCCAGCAGGGCGATGGCGTCACCAGGCCGGTAGCAGTGCCGGGGCACGCCTCTGACGAGACCCTGGTTGTGCATGCCGGCGAGAAGATCGGGAACGGGATGGCTGGCACCGACTCGATTGCGACAACCGGTGGTGAGCGGCACGACGCACTGGTTCAAGAACTCCGACGACCTCATCGCGTTCAAGGAAGGCCGGCGCCAGAGCTTTGAGTACGTCCGGTACGGCAACCCAACGGTGAAGGTCCTGGAGGACAAGATCAGCGCCCTGGAGAGAGCCGAGGCGACCCTCGTCACGTCGTCCGGCATGAACGCCATCGTGGCGACACTCCTCGCCCTGGTGCCGCCGGGCGGCCATGTCGTCACTACAACAGATTGCTACAGCGAGGCACGTGCCTTCATCCGTGACAGGCTCGGCAAGATGGGCATCAAGTCGACCTTCATCGATCTGGAGGACATGGAGTCCCTAAAAGCCGTTCTTGACCAGAACGATGTGACTCTCTTCTACGCCGACTCTCCGACAAACCCGCTGCTCAAGTGCGTGGACATCAGGCTTGTTGCCGAGCTGTGCCACCGAAGGGGGCCCTGGTTTGCATCGACGCACGCTAGCGTCGCCCATCAACCAGAAGCCGCTCACCCTCGCGCTGACATCGTGCTGCACTCGGCCACTAAGTACATGGCCGGCCACCACGATGTCATCGCTGGATGCGTCAGCGCTCAGAGGCGCTCATCTCCAAAGTTCGCGCGTGGCACCACGACCTCGGCGGGGCGATTAGTCCGGTAAGTACCCGGCCTCGATTTATCTAGCTAGTAGCTTAACTGAATGCTACAGAAGAAAGTCTCTCATTCCGCATTTGAACTAACTCTTGATGCAACAACTTGCAGAACGCAGCATACATGATCATCCGCGGCCTCAAGACAATGGCGCTCCGTGTGGAAGCACAAAACAGAACATCGCTGCTTATGGCGCGCCTGTTGGAGCGCCACCCAATGATTGAGCGGGTGCACTACCCAGGGCTCGAGAGCAGCCCGTGGCACCACATCGCTAAGAGTCAGATGACTGGCTATGGTGGCGTCATCAGCTTCGAGGTGAAATCAGACCTGCACGGCACAATGAGGTTCATCGACGCGCTGGAGGTCCCCTTCATCGCACCTCCCTTGGCGGGTGTGAAAGCCTGGTGCAGCAGCCAGCGGTCATGTCTTTCTGGGGCCAGAGTGATGAGGAGAAGGCCAAGAATGGATCAAGGACAATCTGGTCAGGTTCAGCTTTGGGATTGAGAATTTCGAGGATCTGAGGGATGACATACTTCAAGCCCTAGAGAAGATTTAAAACCTACTAATGAACTTCAATTTTGTAGACTTAGGCTGGAACTGCTATGTAGACAACGAGTAGGCCCTAACCCCAAAGATATATTTAGGATATTCTTCCATTAATTGATTTAATTTGTACATGAAGAAAGATGTGATTAGTTTCCCTGATCATATTTTAATTCAGGATGAAAATATGAAAGACTTCTTGTAACAATATTTACAGAGAGCCAAAGTTTATTGGTTAACATGTGAAACTGCACTCGAGGCTGTTCATATATATACTCAAGGTTGGAATGCAGTGGAGGAGTGACTTGAGATGGCATCAGTTGCCATATGCTTTGCACTGAAGAAAATCAACCATAACCTAAATTAGATCAGTTGGATATTTAATATGTCATCAAGGGGTTCGTTTGCCTGGCCACAATTAACAGAAGCTCAGAGCTATAAATTTTTTTTATGGCAGTACCCAGTTACCCACTGCGATGTGATGCAAGAATTGAAAAGGGAGCATGGACCACAGAAACTGGTCCTGCGTGTAGGTCCGAGAGAGACTTTATTTTATGTTCAGCCACTCCGTTCCTGTCATGATCGATCAGCACATCATGGATGCTTCATTTTCTAACCGCGTTTGAATTTTCCAATGGGTCACAGACGAGCTCACACACCTAGCTGGGTTTGAGTAAGGATCAGAGCATCATCGGAACCTCACGTACGCCAATATATGCAGATGATGCGTAGGTGCTAGTCGCTCGAAAGAGATATTATAGTTTCGCTGATTTGTACATGGCAAAACATGATATTATAGTTTCGCTGATTTGTACATGGCAAAAAATGATATTACTTTCGCTGATTTGTGCATGGAAATAAATGATATTCGTTTAGCTGATTTGTACATGGCAAAAAATGATATTGTAGTTCAGGATGCAAATATGCAAGAAGTTCTTGTAACATTATTTACAGAACAGAAGATTCCATTTGTAGTTCAGATGCAAAAATGACATACTTTAAGACCTAGAGAAGATTTAAACCCTACAAATGAACTTCAATTTTGTAGTTTCCGGATATAAGTAGCTAATCTGAAACTGCTATGTGGCAACGTGTAGGTGCTAACCCAAAGGTCAACCATAAGCTCAATTAAATTTGGATATGCAACATGCCAATTTGGTTCGTGGCCCTAGCCATAATTTATAGAAGATTAATGCTATAAAAATTTAGCAGTACGCACTGTGGTATAATGCAAAAATAAAAAGAAGCGAGAGGGCCACCATTTACGTATTCACATGTGATTTCATGTATCATACGGTGAGGCAACTCACGTGAATAAGCTCTAATTGTTAGTTGTTTTCGCTCGAGTTCTCATTGGTTATTCTACAATATGGTGGATATGGAAGCTCATGAATAATTTCCTGTACATGTACCCTTGGTGGCTATGGTACAACCTATTTATTATAGCTTTTGGCATGTTTGGTATTTCGTCCTCAATAGCTAAACACCATCCAGGCAAAGGCATTTTTATTTCAACATCGTTTTTAGGGTTTCACCTAGATTTGTACCGGTGTTGAAGGGGCGACGTCGGAATGAGCCAACACTTGTTTTGCGCTGACATCTATGCTGAGATAGACTCAATCAACTTCATAGATAAACCATGTGTTGGGATACCCGGCTACATTTTTTCTGTAGATGGAGCAGCTTTACAATCTACCTATTGGCTCCGTCACAAGGACCAGGTTTACCAGATCCAAGGTCAATCCCCTCACTACGACAAAGAAGCTCCCTCATTTTTGGTCATCCAACGTACCCAGAACTGTTAATTAGAGAGAACACTCAAATGATGCATTCACTCTAGGTCTTCCATCCACAAAATACTTGATAGATTTCTACCCCTATGTGTTTCAAGGTTAAGATCCGGTAGATGCATACATGAAGAGGCGACAATGTTGTTGACTCTAAGTGAATAAGAAGTAACAACCAAGGGGGAGATCCAAACTTCCTGCTAAGCGGTGCTAGATGAGCGAGTGTCAAAATGAGTATGTCGATATTCTTGCCACTAATTCATCATCCCGCCCTTCTTAGATCCAGCAGTGAAAGTTCTAAAACCTCGCGTAACCATGATTTACATGACCTCTCCAGACATTGGAAGATTAATAGATCTAGAGGCCCAAGGCTGATCCCCTCAAAGAACCTAGAAAACACATAGGGGACTTTGGAACAAACCCGATCATTTCTCCATCATCATTCAACATCACCAATGGGTACTTCTATAATATTAATTTATTATGAAGTTTAGTATTGTATCTCAGCATTTTTGTTACAAAAGATAATATTAATACTCAAATAATTATACATATATATTAAACCCCATGATCCTAGTTTGATTTGTTTTATATGCACCACAGTGAATTGCCAATTATATGCATATATCGAGATAAATGGGTACCAAAATTGAAGATAGTCACCATGGAAAAAATAAGCATCATCATATAATATTGGAATGGCTAAATCTTGCTCAAAGCAATCAGGGTGATCTGTTTTCCGGTTATGACCATGTAAGACTGACTCCAACAGCAGCTGCATCAGGCAACGCAAACGCAAAAATGCTCTCCGCCAGACACTGTACACGCTCTGGATCGTCTCCAACAGAAGAGGCAAAGCATGAGGCATCTTTGCCTCTGAGGAGAGAGGAGATGTAAACATGCGTCGCCTCTCTCCTTGATGCGCATCGGCCAGCGAGGCGCCCGGGCACGACTGGAGGAGGACGCGGACGCGAGGGCTGCAGAGGTGAGCGGCGAGGATGGGCGGGCTGGTCGCCGCTGGTCAAAATGGTCGCCGGAGAGCCCCTTCGTCCCATCCCCATATTTCCCCGTCCGATTTGGCGAAGATTTGCTCGCCATCGATCCTCCACCTCGGCCGCCCCACCGCCCTCCCGGAGCGCCGCTCCGCACCAACTCCGCGCGCACTGTCGCGGCCATTGCGATGAGGAGGAGCGCAGCGGCGAGGAGGAGAGGAGGGGAGGCGCGAGCAAGTGCGGCGCGGAGCGCGCGCAGGCGCGAGCCGCGGCGGCGGGGCGTGGTGGCAGCGGTGGAGCGCGGCGGCACAGGCGCGAGGAGGGCGAGGAGGCGGGGCGCGCAGAGGAGAGCCCACTCGCAGCCATGGCGAGCAGGAGGAGCGCAGCGGAGGTGGCTCGCGACGGGGCGGCGCGAGGGGCGGGCGTGGGGATGTCGAGGCGACGACGCGTGGCGAGCGCGGCGGTGGCGGTGGAGGCGGGCTGCGCGTTGGAGGTGAAACGGCGGGGCAAGCGCGCTGGAGGCGGGCTACACAGCTCGTCGTGGAGCTGGCGGCGCGCCTTGGCGATTTGTGCCGCGACAGGGACACGCAGTACACAGCTCGTCGGGAAGCTGGCGTGGCAAGCTCGGCTCCATGGACACGCTCCCAATCATGCCACCAACCATCTGCATGCGTGAGCTCCGTCTCTCCACCGCGCTGCTGTCACTCTGCTATGTCTTGCCGCGGCACCCTGCTTGGGGAATTCATTTGCGCGTGCTTTGCTCTTAGATGCCGCAGGAATCAATATTTCGCGATGAATCTCACTGTGAGCTACAATTGACATTCCAGCAATTGATTTTTAATGATCACGGTGGCCGTAAATGAAGAGCGGCGAGGGCAGTCCATGCTAATTGCGCACGCGTGAGTGCAATTGATTCCCCATTCATTTTTAGCAATTGAGAACGCCGCACATGCTCCATGGCTAATTGCAAGACGAAGCGCAGTGTGGCGCAAGGACAAGGAGACGAGGCGCCACGAGGAGGACAAGGAAACCAGCGCGGTGCGGGGCATGGTGCGCGAAGGCCGGATGAAGCTGTGCGTAAGGGCATGGCGGCGTCATGGCCAGGCGGGACGGCGAAGCTGAGACGCGCGTGCGTGCAGGCCGACGGCGACATGGGCGCGGAGGCGAGGTCTGGCAACGCGGGACGAGGCGGTGGCATGTGAATGCACTTGCGTTGGAGATGAGGTTGTGAGAAGGAAACGCAAACTACTATACAGCTGAGGCAACCTGGTTTTGCATCTCAAAACTGTGTCCTATTGTTGAAGTCAGTCTAAGTGTGGTAAGATTTGTGTACAGATTGTTGAACACATAATAGAATTTTCACCCATAAGAGCTTCCTAAATAGGATCGATGCGGTGCATGAATCTACCAATTCATTTGTATCTTAAATTTTGGTGATGTACTCATGTGACAATTTACTTTTAAAGAATCTTGAGTTTTTGAGATACTTGTGTTCCTACAGCGACAAGTAACTGAATAAACTATGCCCTCACTAAGCTCTATACTTCTCTTTGTTTCCAAAAACTGTAGGGTTCAATTAGGTTTTTTTGCGGGAAGGGTTTAATTAGGTGTAAGAGAAATATATGATAAAATGACGTAGAATGATAACAGTAATTTTTGTGGTTAATACTAAGCAAAGAAGCTAATAAAAAAGATTTTGGGCAAAGCTCCAGCCTGTAAACAAACGCTGGCTAGCCGAGATTTGCTCATACGTACCGATGCACAGTTATAAATAAAATATTAAATATCAAGCAATTACTTTCTTTACAACTGATGGTTGTAAGCTGGGATGGGTGCGAATGGATTGCATAGAGGTTGCTTCTAGTCCCAGCAGTCCTCTAAGCCCGGTACCTAGAGATTCCCCCATGAACCCTCTCCTGTTGATGGGCGAAACCTTTTTTTTTTTTGCGAGAAATAGATGGGCGCAACTCAACAAACAATATCCCTTGATCCGGCAGTGACAGTTCTAAAACCTTTGACAACCACGATGCACACGATCTGTACATACCTTGTAAGATTAATGGCTAGAGGCCAAACGTGAGCTCCGCAATGAGCCGGGAAAATGCATAAGGGACAAGGAAAATATTGATCATTTCTCAATCATCCAGGGTCTACCATTATTTCCATTTTCATTAACATGACAGAACCTTCATTAATCGTCATCTTGAGTACTTTGATAATGCTCCAGGCCCTCGAGAACTGTAACATCATTGTTTGCTGTAATAAATGTACGAATGCAGTCGGTAGAAAACCTAGAGATTTTTAACAGCTGAAATTGATGTTATGTGAGTAAAAACTATATATAGAAGCAACAAAGAGTCCTTGCAGTTTAGCGGGTGCTTGTAAGACTGAACCTAGTATTCGAGCTATTTTGTACTTTGTTATGTAGACTTGGAATAGTATATTATATACGAAGACTTAGGTACTCCCTACCAAATGGTTATGAGTATGGACAGAGTGACCTGTTCATTCGAAAAAAAAAAGGAAAGGGAGCCCATACATTGTACATGACCCAGCAATTCAAGATACCATTGGCTGCTTGGGTTGTTTCATCTGAAAACTCCGTCCAAACAACGCACACACCATTCAGATCGACCGCGGCACCTTCACATGGTGATGGAGCTAATGAAGTGCTCCAACCGCAATATAATTAACCGTAGCTAAGTTGACATTCGTTTTTGGGATCCACACGCTTTACCAAGTCCTGTTTAGATTTTTTATTTCATCTACCTTCCTACTCCATCTATCTGCTAGATCTTGCTCTTGTTAGTTTAATATATCTGCCACATGGAGAAATGACTGCATATGTACATATTATGCTTGCTCCTGGGTAAAGATTTCAGACATGATAATATAGAGAGAAAGTGAAAATATCAGTTCATGACTAACATATATGACCAAAGCAAGTCACAAAGTGAAGATGCACTACCAGAAGCGGCAAGGTTCCCCAGGGCTAGTATTACCAGGGAACAGGCAAATATACTATATAGTGAGATGCAAGAACGAATTACCAAACCGATGGCCTTATTTTCAGTTGGCATAATATGGTCTATAAGAAGGCGCATATATACCTGCTCTTATTAAGATTTCATTGGCTGCCAGGTTTATATTTTCTCCATCAACAGCGCCGGCGAGTAGAAACTAAGAACAATCAAAGCCAATTCCCCTCAGCTGGAAACTCTCTAGACAGCTTCTTAGCGCGCCAGTGGACCATTTTCACATGTAACTGAGCCAATCAAACGCCTCGCTAATAATCAAAGAGAGAGATGCCATCAGCAAAGGACACACAAAACGGTGATGTCACAATAGATACCAGTTCGATGCACTTGCACTGATCTGTTAATACTGGTCAGTCCCGTGTGATTTTCTTAATTAGTCTCGCTCTTGCCCCACTTGAGTAAAGTAATGGTTAACTCTATCCTAATTACGCTGCTATACTCGCTTTTGGGTCTGAGCGCATAAGGACCTCATGGAGAAATGCTCCGTACGCGTCAGACGCCTACATGCACCTGCGTAAAATTTTAGCAACACGGATAGATGCGCGTGGATTGCTAGCTATATATATGCGCCGTATCGTTTAGTCAGGGAAACACCAAACAGACGAAGCTTGAGTCCTCAAAATCTTATCGGCCATAAGCACTCAATAGTACTACTCCCTGCTCAAAAGCTTAATTACTCCATCATCTAGTTCTTGATATCACCACAAGCTAATGGCTCCATCCACCTCCCTTGCCAAGCTTTCTTCACTCCCGAAGCAGCAGCGCCGCCTCCTGCAACCGCTAAATTCTCCAAAGCACAAGCGCGTCGCCGCTTCGTTACCGGCTGAGTTGCTCCAAGAATTCATCGACGCTGCTCAACCAGGAAAATCCCAGCAGGGCGATGGCGTCACCAGGCCGGTAGCAGTGCCAGGGCACGCTCTGACGAGACCCTGGTTGTGCATGCCGGCGAGAAGATCGGGAACGGGATGGCTGGCACCGACTCGATTGCGACACCGGTGGTGAGCGGCACGACGCACTGGTTCAAGAACTCCGACGACCTCATCGCGTTCAAGGAAGGCCGGCGCCAGAGCTTTGAGTACGGCCGGTACGGCAACCCAACGGTGAAGGTCCTGGAGGACAAGATCAGCGCCCTGGAGAGAGCCGAGGCGACCCTCGTCACGTCGTCCGGCATGAACGCCATCGTGGCGACACTCCTCGCCCTGGTGCCGCCGGGCGGCCATGTCGTCACTACAACAGATTGCTACAGCGAGGCACGTGCCTTCATCCGTGACAGGCTCGGCAAGATGGGCATCAAGTCGACCTTCATCGATCTGGAGGACATGGAGTCCCTAAAAGCCGTTCTTGACCAGAACGATGTGACTCTCTTCTACGCCGACTCTCCGACAAACCCGCTGCTCAAGTGCGTGGACATCAGGCTTGTTGCCGAGCTGTGCCACCGGAAGGGGGCCCTGGTTTGCATCGACAGCACGCTAGCGTCGCCCATCAACCAGAAGCCGCTCACCCTCGGCGCTGACATCGTGCTGCACTCGGCCACTAAGTACATGGCCGGCCACCACGATGTCATCGCTGGATGCGTCAGCGGCTCAGAGGCGCTCATCTCCAAAGTTCGCGCGTGGCACCACGACCTCGGCGGGGCGATTAGTCCGGTAAGTACACGGCCTCGATTTATCTAGCTAGTAGCTTAACTGAATGCTACAGAAGAAAGTCTCTCATTCCGCATTTGAACTAACTCTTGATGCAACAACTTGCAGAACGCAGCATACATGATCATCCGCGGCCTCAAGACAATGGCGCTCCGTGTGGAAGCACAAAACAGAACATCGCTGCTTATGGCGCGCCTGTTGGAGCGCCACCCAATGATTGAGCGGGTGCACTACCCAGGGCTCGAGAGCAGCCCGTGGCACCACATCGCTAAGAGTCAGATGACTGGCTATGGTGGCGTCATCAGCTTCGAGGTGAAATCAGACCTGCACGGCACAATGAGGTTCATCGACGCGCTGGAGGTCCCCTTCATCGCAACCTCCCTTGGCGGGTGTGAAAGCCTGGTGCAGCAGCCAGCGGTCATGTCTTTCTGGGGCCAGAGTGATGAGGAGAAGGCCAAGAATGGGATCAAGGACAATCTAGTCAGGTTCAGTTTTGGGATTGAGAAGTTCGAGGATCTGAGGGATGACATACTTCAAGCCCTAGAGAAGATTTAAAAGCCTACAAATGAACTTCAATTTTGTAGACTAGGCTGGAACTTCTATGTAGACAATGTGTAGGTGCTAACGTCAAAGATATGTTTAGGATATTCTTTCATTGATTTAATTTGTACATGGAGAAAGATGAGATTAGTTTCTCTGATGATATTTTAGCTCAGGATGCAAATATGCAAGAAATCCTTGTAAGATTATTTCAGAGCCAAAGTTTCCATTGGTTAGCTTGTGAAACTGCACTCAAGGCTTTTCATGTACATGCCATCAGTTTCCATGTGCTTTTGCACTGAGGAAACGTCAACCATACCCTTAATTAGATCAGTTGGATATCCGACATGCTAAGAGCTATAAATATTTATGGCAGTGCCCACTGCACGATGTGATGCAAGAATTATAAAGGAGCAAGGGCCAACAAAATTGGTCGTGCGTGTATTGGTCCCGGTGACCTTATTTTATGTTCATCCACTCCGTTTTCCTATCATGATCGCTGTGCACGTCATGAATGCTTCATTTTCTAATTGTGTTTGAATTTTCCAATAGGTCATAGACGAGCCCACACAGCTAGCTGAGTTTGATCGGAACTTCACGCCAATATATGTCTAGAACAACATAAGTACACGTGTGCAGATTTTCATGTATTATTTGGCGAGGCAACACACCATCAACAATATGCTTGATTTTGCTTATCCGCCATTTCTTCATGGAAATGTAGCCTTATAGGCGTTGTTTTCATGGGCCAGAGTGATGAGGAGAACGCTAAGAATGGGATCAAGGATAACCTAGAGAAGTTGTATAACCTACCGGCTACCAATGAACTTCAATTTTGTAGTTTCTCGATTTTAGTAGGCCAGCTAATACTGGTATCTAGATAATGTGTCTGTGCTAACTCTAAAGAGTTTTAGGATATTCTTTTATTAATTTTTGTACATGGAGAAAGATGATATTAGTTTCCCTGATGATATTGTATTTCAGGATGTAAATATATGCCATAAATTCTTGTAACATTATTTACAGACCCAAAGTTTCCATTTGTTAACTTGTGAAACCGCACACAAGGCTTTTTAACATACTCAAGGTTGGAAGTAAGTCGAGGAGTGAATTGATATGCCACCATTTGCCATAGGCTTTGGCACACAAGCAAATGTCAACCATAACCTCAAGTAGAGTTGAATATCCAACATGCCATCAAGGGGTTCGTTTCCCTAGCCGCAATTAACAGAGGCCAAGAGCTTAAAAATTTTGCAGTACCCACTATGATGGTGATGTGAACATAAAATAAGGTCCGACTGACCTTATTTTATGTTCATCCACTCCGTTCCTGTCATTATCCATCTGCATGTCATGAATACTTCATTTTTCTAACCATCCTTCAATTGTCCAAAGGTCACAGACGAGCTCACACGCCTAGCTAAACTTTGTTAATCCGCACATGGAACTTGTACTACTTGATTCTGAGTAAGGAGCACGAGAACCTCATGCCAATAATGTCCAGCACAGCATACACGCACACACGTGCAGATTTGCGTGTTATATGGCGAGGCACGAACCATCAATAAGATCTCTTGGTCTTCTCTTAAGTTCTTTAAATTTAGGCTACAACCAAAAGTGCTATTGTGTTGTTGTCAACATCACTACGTGAGAACAGGACAAAGGTGACGGGCAAAGAGTGACATAAGTGACGGGCATCCGACACGTCACCTGTAACCCGTCAGTGATAACATGAGAAAGGTAATGCCAGTCACCTATTTAGGGGTTGGGTGACGGGCATCTTCTGTCGCCCGTCACCTATTTAGGAGTTATTTGGTCTTATGGGTCACGGGTATATTATGTCGCCCATCACCTATGACTCCGTTAATTAAGGCGACGGGCTATACATGTTGCCCGTCACCTATGTCGCCTACCCTGTTTTGAGTGGCCTTCCTGCCTTCTGGCATGATTTACCATCTTCGACATAATAAAAAACCACAAAAAAAAATACTGTACAACCATGATTTACCATCACAGAGCAAGATCACATAAACAGAGAGACAGTCATGTAGATCACAGAGACATCATAAATACTCAAACAAGTTGTTTATCATCTCAAACATAAGTCATCGTAGCATAGTAGAGTTTTATGATCACAAAAGATCATGCATGTCATCACAAGCTCACATTACAACACAGTTACTCATTCGACGTACAAAAGAACTCACTTTTCATGTTTAGACACTCACTAGGAAAGGGGCCATCCTGTCCCGAATGTTTTGCAACACGGCAGCATGACGTATCATCAGTCAGTCCGTCATCATTGTGCACCTCTTTATGCCAACAAAGCAATTTAGACTCTTCATTGTTTGCGAACCAACACTTCAACCGAGGAATTATAGGAAGGTACCAGAACACCTTCCTAAGAGCCCCATTCCTCCTAGTGCTGTTCACATCACCATCATCCTTCTTACGCTTGTACCGGTTGGTCCCACAAACGGGACACTTGTCTAGGTCTTCATATTCTTTGCCACAATAGATGATACAATCATTCTTGTATGCATGGGCATGTATGGATTTTCTCAATCTCTAATCCAAGAGGACATATTATCTGCTTTGCCTCGTAAACTTCCACGGGCACCAAGTTTCCCTCTAGCTAAAAAGCTCTTGTGGGTCCACCCATGGCCTATTGCCTTCACTTGTATAAGCTTAAGGCTTGCATACAGCGGTTGTATGTGGCCTTGCAATCAGGAAAGAAAGGCCTCTTTTCGACTCTACATTCCGGCCACCCAAATCCTTAGGACTGAAAAAATTATTGCATGTCCAAAACATACAGTTGAAATCTGTATATCCGCGGTGATGGTTCGACTGTGAAAGCGGTGTCATCATGACACCTCATACAATAAGATCTCGGTAGATAGCAGGCCACCAACAATGATGCCTTTAAGGAGGATCCGACGCTGACAAATACCGGCACCGTTCGATCTGCTGCGACAGACCAAGGTTTCAACGATGACACCTTACGTTTACACCTCCGCCACCAAGAATATCTTCAACACATTGAATGACCAATTCAAAGCCATTGAGTCTTCCTGTTGATCAACCGCAGCACTAAAACTCGCTATTGTTTCGAGTGCAGGGACGCCACCGGCCATCCAGACGTCATTGCCTGTTTTTAACAGATACCATCATGCCACCATGATCTTGCTGGCCGCCACTTGACCATACAAAACATGGTTAGCTGCGACAATGAGCCTGTAACCCCATCAAAAGCTTACCACAAGATTTGATCNAGCTATAGTAGAACCAATTGCCAACCATCGACGTGATCATGCCGTGGTTGGCCCGACAAACAGGCCACACAATGGGGGTCTGACGCCATCAGCACCAAATTCTTGGCCTTCAATACTGCTACGCAGTTTATAAGGTAGCCGGCCAATAGATCCCCACCCTTGCCGCCGGCCATCAAGTTGGAGAGGAAAAATTGTCCATTCCCACCAATTGTCCCTCATTGCAGAGAGCGCGCCGGCAATAGATCACCGCTGCAATACGCACCCGCATCACATCATCGTGATGCAAAAATATAGGATACAAACTGGGCATTATCCAGCCGTATCCGATCCGTTTTGCACTCCTACTAACAAGCACGTAGATGCAGTACACCAATCACATCACAACACTACTACCATTCAAGGCTTTCAGAACCTTCCTCTTCCTCAGGCATGGGCACGCATGGTCCACACGAGGCAAGTGCTCCGTTAATTGCTCCTCCTACTCTTCTCCGTCCTGATCTTCCTGTCCTCAACGGCAGCGCAGCGGCAGAGGAAGAAGCCAGCGGCTACAGCCAATGGACGACATCTTCCGAATCTTCCGAATGGCGGGCGTCCTGGCGGCATCAACAAATGACGGCGAACCTGACCAAGCCGCGCGGCGGCATCAACAACAGCTCACCCTGACAGTAATGGATAATTTATAAAATTATACATGATGCATTTATACTATTTTTTGTAATGGATAATTTGGCTATCTTTTTTCACAATGATAGTGTTTTAATTTTTTATTCTCTTTTTCCAATCAATTGGTAGTTTCTAGTAGTCGTGAGTGAACATCGTGGTTCCTTTTCTTAGCAAAATATATTAATCATCAAAGGATATTTTGCAGGGATTCTAATGTCAAAAAGTTAGTGTCAAAATTTATTTTTTGAATGAGACTAAAGTAACATGCCTCTAACTCTCTTATCAACGAAATAATACATGAAAAGGAATTATATTTACTATAATCTTAGGCTTATTTTAGATGCTACAATCGTAGAAGAAATCTAAGTAATTGTCGCAAAAAAAAAGCAAAACATCTGACAATCGACTCATACTCATTTACAACGAAAGCCATCGAATTTACTGTTTTATCCCCATATGTTTAATGTACCCATATACATATGCGGTAGTATCTACTCTGTTGAGAGTGAATCTGGTATTTTCTTTTCTTGACAAAATATATTAAGATTCAATGAATATTTTATCAGAATTCTAATGCGAAAAAGTTATGGTCCAATTTTAATTTTCTAATGAGACTAAATTAGTGACCTGCCTCTAACTCTCTTATTAAAAAAAATAGGGCTGAGGGGTGCCTCCATTGAGATCATGGAGAGAAATAGGAGAAGAGAGAGGAGAAAGAAAAAAAGGTGGGATTAGAGGATGAAGAAGAGAGGGGAGTTGCGTGCGCCACTGACCTCAGCCGTCCTGTTTGCCACAATCTTGGATCAGTTGCCAGCATCACCTTTTGGCTCCGGCAAGCTCCAATTCTATAGTCAGCCATAAAATAGCTTATTCTGTGGCCAGGGTCTTCAAGGGATCCAAGGCACGCGTAATCACAAGTGACACGGAGGTGGCTTGATCAGGACTGAGCCCTTGAGCCATAGCTATCTGCTTATATTGATATGTTATAATTAACATAATTTGTTGCTGTGTATATTTTTGTACAAACGTGTCTGATTTGTCATATAGTTATATCCTTCTAATCCTTATTTTTTAGCGACATGGTAAGATGCATAGTGTCTGTGTTGTAGAGCAGAATTTTCATTGACACAAATCCCCTTGTATTTTTTTAAAAAAAAGCCATAATAGCCATAATAAGTTGCAAGACTAACCCAATTCAAATGCTTGATAAGTATCAAATACGATGAGAGCAAGGATATGATCTTTCGAGTTGAACATGCAAGCTATTTTCAAAGTGTATTCATTGAGAATATTTTGCTGCCTAATGTCGGCAATATACACTTGTGTTTAGGAAGTGAATTGACGATGATGCACAGTTTGGAAACACACTATTCACAGTTTCCCGACCATCACATCCATCATCCGGGACGTGGAGACACTGTAGCAGACACAATATTTGGATTTAAAGCCCATGAACAACATCACTTAGTTTTCTAAATACGGTTTGCGAATAGAAATAAATTACGAACAACTCAACAAAGATGTTTTTTAAGCACCATTCAGTGACGGAACAGCCATAACAGCCTTGGCCCATTTACACCATTGAGTTCTAGCTATTTCTCTTCATCAGTCCAATTAATCAACCTAGCAGTTTCATTGAGTAGCTCTGGTCCTTGGCCCAGCCGTAGTCCGTCCTTGAGTACGGTCTCTTTTTTGTTACATGAAATTGTGCTGTTTTAAAGATTGGGGTAGGTTCTACTGAAATCATTACAATTTAGAAAGTCCAATTTTGTTCGTTGAGAAGTCTTATGTATGACTGCCAAATTGTTTCTTTTAAAACGCAGGAAAACTAAACTTCATTACATTAAGAAGAAACAAAGGACAAGAGCAATTACAACACATGGCACGCACCTTTATGTAAGGTGATTACATTCGTGCCTTTTAAATGCTAAGAGAACGACCAATCCAACCACTACTCTAATCGCTAGCAAGATGGGCAGTCAAGAAGAATAACCCTCGAGCTCCCGCCATAATCACAACCATAAGTCTTTATATACCTATTCTTTCAATTTATATGAAATGGCAAACCCCACAACAGGAATTCACGTGTATTACCTATGGATTTATTTCGATGCCATTGCGTCATCATGCTTAGTGTACATCTATTTATACATAAAAGGAGATGGTGGTGTGAGGCTAAAAAAAAAAGAAAAATAGCCTAGAGATTCATAAATAAAAGAAAAATATCTGGTCTTTATCCTCTGCACGCAAGATATCCGAATAAACTCACGTCCTGTTTCACGTACAACTCAGAAACATCAGCCGGGAGGCTGCCTAGCTACCACGCGCCACCTATCGGCCAAGTCGAGGTGAAGGACGTCACAGCGCAGCTGCCATCCAACAGGCATGCATGTCATCCTTGTTAAACGAAATCTAGAGGAAGTAGAACGCCCCTTCTTTTCCCACGGTCTCGTTGCGCAAGCGTCCCGTTTGTTTTACTCCTCTCTCCTCCACGACAACAATGCAAACCAAACCTACTTCCGCTGACATGTCATAGTGAGAGTCATACTACGACTTCTTAAAATGTAGACGCTGATAGGCCGACAGATAGGAGCGGACTCGGGTGGTATTATATCTTATTTGACAGAACAAATGTTTATTGGTACTTGGCCATGTTGCTGGCTTCATTGAAAAATGTCCACTTGACTAAATATATCACGGCTTGAATTCATACGGTCCTTGTAAATTAACAATATGTATTCCCAAAAAATTAAGAAATTGAAAGTTCATATGGCCAATGTAAAAGCAAGCAACACTCCAAGGTCTCGGACTAGTATTTAGCAAGCAAGTAGCTAGGACACCAAGCATTCGCCGCAACCGCATTACAACACACACACGAAAACCATTCCGGGTCCTTCCTCTTACTGATCAGCCATGGGCATGTCTGCTCCTCACGGCTCAAGCGCTCCACTGCTTGTACTCTTCTCCCTCCTCTTCCTCTCCTCCGCCGCAGCGGCGGAAGGGAGCGGCGCCGACGGCCAACCGACGACGCACCTCCACTTCTACTTCCACGAGCTCTACTCCGGCGGGCCGAACGGCACGACGGCGAACCTGGTCAAGCCGCGCGGCGGCATCAACAACAGCTCCTTCTTCGGCATGATGGGCGCCCTCGACGACATGCTCCGGGAGGGCGCCGATCCGTCGTCGCGGCTCATCGGCCGCGGGCAGGGGCTCAGCGTCGGCTCGTCCCTCTCCGACGGCTCGCTCCTGACGGCGCTCGACCTCGTGTTCACCGACGGCCCGTACAACGGCAGCTCGCTGCAGGTGTTCGGCCGCGCGCTGCTGGGCACGGTCATGGAGCGGCCCATCGTCGGCGGCACGGGCGCGTTCCGGATGGCGCGCGGGTACACCCTCAGCAAGATGATCAAGTCGCCGGACCCAAACAACCTGCTCATCCTCGAGTACGACGCCTACATCTGGCACTAGCTAAGAACCATGTGTGACTTGGATGGTCATTATGCTAGATTGAAAGCAATTACATGGGCACCGATTCATCAAGGTGTCGAGAAAACTCAATTGACATTGGATGCATGCGACCTTTAGTACTGATATATCCATGTACTAAAGTTATTTATTTCTCTTCTTTTGGTTTATGTAATAAACCGTGTCGGCTTTACGGCACACAGAGGCTGGAATGTAATTCCTTTTTCTAAAAAAAGTCTGGCTCATTGTTGTGTGGGTAATCCGTTGGTGTAAACGCGTTTACTTGACGTGTCTGAATGCTTTACTTACACCATCTTGCATTTCGGCACGCTTTGCACTCATCTGTTTACCCTCTGCTTTTGTTGACTCTTTGAACGAAATTAGAAATGGCAACTAGCATTGTTGCATAATACTGTATCGCCAAGTGGATCCTAATTAATTAGTAGGGTCATAGTTTGTGTCTAGGGAGAGATTATCCATCGGCTGCAGGTTCATCATCACCCAGCAAAGCAATCCACATAACTGAAGAGGACACAAGAGGAGTTTTACTGTCCAAAATAATGGCCATTAGTTGCCCCAAACTAATGGCCATTAGTTGGAGGGTAGCTTTGTAATTGCACATCAATTAAAAGAATTTACGTTTTACATTATCGAAAACAGTTATCTGTGCATGAGAAATGATGATTGGCGGCGGCGGGGTCGAAATGAAATAGACTACGAACCCTAACAAGTGGTTGACCCTATGTCCAATAATAGTGATCAAATTAGTTCTGAATAAATGAACACAAAAATTTATTGGATAGTTAATCTGATTTCATTTATGAAAACAAAATTAATTATTATAATCTAACTATTCTTTCCTATATTGCCCTTACTAATGGCCATTAGTAGAGAATTCTTGATATTAAATCTGGACCGTCGGATCTAACTAATGGCCATTAGTTTTGAGCAACTAATGGCCACTATTTTGGACAGTAAAACTCCTCGGACACAATCGTTTGCTCTACCCAGCTAATACATTACTAAAAAGGTTCGAACATCGAGAAACGCTAAAAATTTATCTGCATCTCGGTTGGTGGAGGGCCTCGATGATGTACCCACTATTGGAGCATCTTTTGCTCGATCGGCTACCAGCTCCCACCAAGGCATCAAATACTAATTAAACAGTTTGCTGCGCGTGATGAGCAGTAGAACACAACACAAAAGGTCTTCGGACCATCGCCCGCTACGGTTACCTACTCCACCTCCGGCCAGCCTCTCTACAAAATAATATTCGAGTTTCCTCCAGTTAATTTTCCACATCTACGACTACAAGGGGAGGACCTGCGCGTCGACCATCGCGGCTGATCAATCGGCTAACTATGTCTATACCGTGGCAGCCGGATACGACCCCAGCGCTAAAGATGTCCCCACCGACAGTCTTCCTCTGCCTCTACCTTCCGGACAATGCCCCCCGCTCATCAGACTAGCTACAACTAGAGGCTCATGTGCTTCTTCGTCACCCAGCCGGCCGACGTACAAGGCACTCCTCATGTACTCCTTGGCCGCGAAGGCTGGCCTGGTAGTCGTCCCTGAGAATTATACCGCGAAGGCAACGGAGCATCCGTTATTCGAATCACGATTACGAGGACTCCCTTTAGCGCGCTCCAATGGCAAGAGTTTCTTCAGATAACGAACGTTGCGCCGGCTGGAATATCGCACAGAACAACGTCACCATGATGGCGGCCGGCTATCATGGGGTTACTAACAGCCGTGTGTCACGTTGTTTTCTGAGTAACCGGTAGGTGTAAACGCATTGACTTGACGCGTCTGAACTGAGGGGGCACTACAACAGAGATGCACTGCAGCGGCGGACCAAAAAGCACTGCAGCGGCGGTTTTGGCGGTCCGCCGCTAAGCAAACGCCACTACAAATCAACACCCGCCGCTACTGCTAACATTTTCAGCGGCGGGTGCTGCTGCTATTTTCAGCGGCGGGTAGTGCCATCACCCGCCGCTGCTGCTGATTTGGGAAAATAAAAAAAAGGTCCAAAGTAGCTCTGAACCTGCATTGCGTCACAGATTTCACAAAAACATCAATACTTTATTGATTGGATTTTGGAATCTTTGCATCTACAACTCCAGCAAGGAAAAAAAGGAATGAAAACATTTGCTCTTCATGGTAAGCATCATCTCCAATTCTATTTCTTGGAGCTATTTTCCTGCAATTTGGAACAAAGATACTGTCAGTTCATTTTGGGATGTTTGCCCCGTTCTTTGAGACAAAGAAAATAAGTACAAAACAAGTCCATATTATCTAACAGATTTCACACAAGTCCATATCAGTGGAATTTGTTCCAAACAGAGAACACATAGTCCTTTCGATTTCATTTGAGGCATCGATTTCAAGATTCACTTACCCGGCCAAATTTGCTCCACGCCATCGCCGAGCTGCAGGTCACCACAACGCAAGCCACCGCACTGCAGGTCGCCGCAGGCCGTCTTGCCGTGGAGGAGAAGCCCGAAGCAGTCCTCGCCGTCGTCGATCCGTAGGCTAGTGGGTATCTCGCGTAGCTACGAGCCGGCGAGGAGGAAGAGGGTAGCTCCGCCAGATCCACGCACGCCAGATCCACGCACGCGCATGAGTGTCGACGCTGCCCGCCACGCCGCCGAAGAGGTCGCCG
The DNA here is from genome assembly GCA_012490785.1 of Eragrostis nindensis. NCBI lineage: Eukaryota > Viridiplantae > Streptophyta > Magnoliopsida > Poales > Poaceae > Eragrostis > Eragrostis nindensis. The sequence continues at coordinate 131,913 of JAAXCT010001391.1, forward strand.
TCACCGGATCTGAGGGGGTCTAGGTAGGAGCCGCCACACCACCCAGATCTGAGGGGGTCGAGGTAAGTGCCGCCACGCCAGCCCACCGCCGGATCTCGGCATCCGTCACGCCGGAGTCGAGGAAGTCGGAGGGGACCGGGATGCTGAGCAGACGAGCAAGACGGCGACGGCGCCGCTCCGCCATGAGCGCGCCCTGCCGCTGGGCTCGAGGGCGTCCAGGCGCGCGCCGCCTCGAGGGCGCCGCTCGTCCACGAGTGCGCTCCTCCATCGCGCCTCGAGGGCGCCCCGCCGCCGTACCTTGAGGCCGCATAGGAGAGGAGAGAAGAGAGGGCGCCCCGCCGCCGCGCCTCGAAGAAGAGAGGGAAGGAGATGGCTGTGTGGCGGCTGTGTGGAGGAGAGAGTGGAAAGGAGATGGGTGCCGTGGCTAGGGTTGTTGGTTTTATATGAACGGGTGAGATATTGGGCTGGACTGGGCTGGGGGACATGCAAAGTAGCGGCGGGCTGTAAAATGGACCGCCGCTACAAATAGGCTTCTTTGTAGAGGCGGTTCGTATTACGGTCCGCCGCTAAAAATCATTTTTAGCGGCGTTTCATTTCAACAGTGTTGTTTCTTCCACTGCAGCGGCGGGCTTCTTTTAAAACCGCCGCTACGTATTTTACTGGTCCGCCGCTGTAGTGGACTTGTGTTGTAGTGGGGTGTTCGTTTCTTTAGGCCTAAGGTCACATTAAAACTAATCTTGTTATTTAGGCGTCTTAAATAAGTCTAATTGCAAAACCTTTATACAGATGTGCGCTAATTTACGAGACGAATCTAAAGAGCCTAATTAATTTATATTTTGCTACGGTAACCATCGTCTAATCACGGCTTAATTACCCTCATTAGATTCGTCTCGCAAATTAGTACAAGGTTCTGCAGTTAATTTTTTAATTAGACTTTATTTAATACCTCTAAATGACAAGATTCTAGCAGGCCTAAAATTAGGCCTAGAGAAACGAACACCCCTGAATTGCTCTATTCCCTTTCGTGTCGTGACTTCATCATCTTGCATTTTGGCATCCTTGCCTCGTTTATTTCCTTCTTAACTTCGCTGATGACTCCACGGGTGCTCGCCTTCAAGTGCGAACAACCCACCAGACTGAAACCCCTGAAAAATGCGCCAATTTATTTCTCCATGAAGCATAGTGTACAGGTCGCACACGGAAATGATATAACGTGCTGTCATCACTGCCAGAGTAAGCCAGGCCGGCCAAGGCAACTAGTAGTAGTCATCAGGGCCTTGCTGAACACATTTGCAGACTCCACATGGTTTAAAGGTTAACTATATATGCCAAATCAGTGATGATATCAATCAATATGGAGGATCAAAAAATACAAATGCTGTCAAGAACATTTAATTATCAGCTTAGATCGATCTATGCCTTTAACCTACCATGGACTTTCACTAGGGCTCAGAAAACTTCAGTACAAGATTTCTTGCTAATTTCACAGAAGTAGAATTTGTTATGCTCGATTTTTTACACTTGAAATGGCGAGCTCTGTTTTGTTTGCTTTGCCCACTTTTTAATTACATGTGTACTGCAAGCTGCCTCCTACAATTTGTTGAACAAATTGACAAACATAGGCGCCATTGCCTGTGCAAAAAAAAAAAAAAGGCCTCTTCTAGCACAGGAAAAGATGTGCCATTTGTTGCATTGTGGGAACATCAGAAGTTGCACTCACAGTACTCAAGATCTTTATGCGCTTGATTTCATTATAGACACTCTCATTCAAAAAAAAACACTCAACATAGACTTTTCAATATGTGGTTATGGGTATTATATTTGACATCGAGAACAACATTGTCTGCAAAAACACTTGAAACTTTGGAATTAGATTCTGCACAAAATAAATTTAACAAAGCCCAAGACGAATTGTTGGCCCCTTAAACATTTTCTGACGCTTGGAGCCGTACATGGTTTATTTATTTCTTATATGATTGAATAGTTCCAAAGGCAATCACATCTTTCACTGCATTTTTGTTCTCTTGTGAGCAAAGATTAGGTCTTGTATCAACTACAATGCTTGATTTTTTTCATCATGAATTTTTCTTCTACCTATCAAAACCTTGTGCCACAATAATAGAAACTTCTTTCTTTCTATGAAGTGTTGTGGACAATACATTTTAGACCGCCCACCCTCTAAGAGTTCTAATCAATGAAGTAATTGTACTGGTTACGGTGGAACTGAAATAGTTCTTCTTGACAAAGAAAAGAAAAAAATATTCAAATGCCTTATATGTTCTTGATGTTATGAAATTATGGTTGTCTACACTAGTCTTCTTGTTTTCTATGAAACTGATAAAATAAAATAAAATAAATTGTAGAGTGATATTCTTCTCCCTCTCTTCATTTTATAACCAAACCTAATTCTGCTAAAGATTCAAAATGATATTCATGCTATGACTTCTTAAACTGCAGTCGTGGCCCATTAAGCCCAATCAACTTACAGCTTCATTGAGTGGCCCTAGTCCTTGGCCCATGTCCCATTGCTTTTTTGTTATATGCAATTGTGCTATTTCATAGTTTCTACTGAAAAATTGCATTCTTAGAGAGGGGGGGGGGGGGGGGGGGGGGGGGGGGGGGGGGGGGGGGGGGGGGGGGGGGGGGGGGGCTTGGAAGAGTCAAGTTTGTCAGTGACCACCAAAAGTTTATGCTTACCCTTTTTTTTAAATGTGCACACACCAAGAGAATTCATATAATACACGTGACCATTATGACACAATGCTTAGTGTTCATGAAACGGAATCTGGAGGATAACACTCCCTCTCCCTCTGTCATGTCTTCTCCTCGCTGTGCAAGCGCCCGATAGGTTCTATTCTTCTTCCTCTTCATCTTCTCCGCAATATCAATGAAAACCAAACCAACTTCCGCTGAAAATTCACATTGAGATTCGAACCGCGATTTTCTTAACTGCAGTTGAGGATCTCTGGTAGCTAGAGTGTACTCGGGCGGTGTTATAACTTATAACATATTTAACAACTTAACAAATGTTGATTGGTAGTTGGCTAAGTTGACTTTATTGGAAAATGTTCATTTGACTATAGGCACGACTTAAGTACTTAACGTCCTTGTAAATTCACATCTCTAATAACAACAAAAATCAGAATTGAAAGTTCAAATGGCCAATGAAGCAAGCAACGATGCAACCTTTCACACTATTTACCCATGACCATTTAAGAGAGTTAATATGCTTTGAGATGCTCATTTTTCTTTATGAGAGAGATTGAGATGCTCACTATTTAAGTTGATACGATTCTCTTTAGACAGGTACTTCTCCGGCGGGTAAATATGCTTTGAGATGCTCATTTTAATCCAAAGTTAATATGCTTTCACACTATCAACTTAAATAGTGAGCATCTCAGTCTCTCTCATAAAGAAAAATGAGCATCTCAAAGCATCTCAAAGCACCTCTAATAACAACAAAAATCTGAATTGAAAGTTCAAATGGCCAATTGAAAGTTCAAACGACCGCCGGGTAGAGCGCCGCCGAGACGCCGGAGTAATATGGTACCACTAAAGCTTCAGTTTCAGCCACCACATTGCAGAAGCAGCCCATGCAACTTATGGGCCTCATAGCGTTTCACGGAGGCTTGCTAGCGTGATTGCTCCCATTTTCGCATTGACAGGTCGTGGCCTTAATATTGTGCGAGAATTTGCAGTGTGGATGTATCCTTGACTAGGCTCTCAGGCGCGCTCCGCCGCGCGTGTTTGATTCGTTGTTTAGTCTGTATGGGTACGGTTGTTGATGTTCATGGGCGTGCCTCTTTGCTTTTGGGGTTTCGTTTGCTGTATCGTCTTGGGCAGGGCAAACCGTTTTGGTGTGGACGAGTTCGGCCTGTGTTGCTGGGTTTGTGTGTCAGATGGTTATCAGATTTGGAGGGACACGTTAATCTGGTTGCTTGTGTGAGAGTGGTCATCTTGCTTGGTCCGTTTGCCTGTTCTGTTTTTCTGCGTCTGTGTTGGCCAGCGTCTGGTTCGCGTCATGGCTGATCGTCGTCGGCAGGGTACCTCTTTTGACATGTTGATGTGTTTACTTTCCTGTGGTTTTCTATCGGCGTGGCATCTGTTTTTAACGAATGTTTAGGGCTGCGAAGCGAAAATCCTTATACACGCGTGCCCGCGCGTTTCTCTGCTCGCGCGTCCAGTGTGCCCGCTTGTCTTGGGCCCCGCAGGCACATGGAGACGCGATTTGACCGCTCGGGCAGCGCGCGAGGAGCAGGTGTGATGGTGCGGGAGCAGGTTCACCAGACTTGATTTTTACTCACGGGTAGCTGATGCACACAGGTGGGGCCCAAGGTTCTGTGTGGAGGGAAATGGTGTTGGCTCCAGAACACAAGTTTAACGCGAAGTTTGAACAACAGTTTAATCATAAGTTTGAGAAAATAGTTTTTGACAGAAAAGTTTGCTTGTAAAAAGTTTGAACATAAGTATAAAAAATAGTTTGGATAAAAGTTTGTTTATAAGTGTGCTTAAAAGTTACAGCAAAAATTGTACAAATCTCCTAATTTTTGGCTTTGAATGTGATCTCAGGACTCACGTGAGCCCCACAGCACGTGGTCTGCCTGGAGAGCTTCGCGCATGCTCGCGTTGGGTAAGAAACGGGCGGGCTCCAGTGGACTGACAGCTTTTGTCGGATGCTGTCCGATCCGATGCGCTCAGCCCCGTTCGCGCGCACGCGCGCGGAATAGCGACGCCCGCTGCGAAGCAACTTGTCAGCCGGTTTTTCGTCTTGTGCCTCGTCTTGCCGAGTAAATTTGTTGTGGAGGCTCTTTTTTCTTTTTGCTCCGTGGCGTGACATGCCTGGTTACGATGTCAGCTCAAAGGATTGGGTCAGCTGTGCGATAGCGTGGCGGAGAAAAGTGCAGTGCAGGATCTGATTGCTGAGGGCTCTCGTCAGCAGCGTAAGAAGGAGAACGTGTAGTGTTGTCGAGCGACGGCGCGTGTTGTAGTCTTCGCTTTTGGTTGCGCCATGCACGGTCTGTCTAGCTGTGATCGGTGTTTACGTTCTGATTCTGTGATGGTCGTGCCTGCGTTGTGATTCGATATTCCATGTTGTATGTGTGCGTTCGCCCTCTCCCTGACTGCTTGTTCTGTTTGATTGGTTCTTTTTTAGCCTGTCGCTCTTGTGTGTTTCATTGTTTCTTTGTCAGTAACGCCCTGACTGGTTTGGAAAATGCGACAGAAGCGAAAGTAGACACCCTGTGCATTACTAAACATAAGTAGGTCGGTACTTGATTAGTGCAACAGAGCACGATGTCTTCTGGTTAAGGTACAGACACGAATTACAGATCAAAGTGCGTGGTCGTCGTTCTGTGCCTTGTTTATGTCCACGTCCGGCAAAGCTCGTTTGCCATGCTGTCGTGGAGACCTGGGTGCGGCGTGAGTTCCTACTCAAACTGGTCGCAAAGGTCGCTTTGTAGGCGGGCCTTGCACAAAATGCTCGGTCAGCTCCAGACACAGGAGGACAGAAGAGCAAAAGGCTTCTCGACGTTTACTTCAGTTGCCGGCCGCCGTTCCTGTCATGACAGAATAAGGATACGTTGTTGTCAGGGAGTTTTCGGGAGCATTTGATGTGTACGTTGAGAATAAGGACTGTACTTACAGGTGGCGTGCGGGGCGCTTTTGGTGGAGCACCCTGGAGCTCGAAGTACTTGGTGGCGTGGATGAGCTCAAGTGCAAGATCATCGTGTTGCGTCAAGTTTGCTGAAACTCCGGTGAAGACCGGAATGAGTATGTCAGTGAAGTTGTGACAGATGCGCTTGACGTGATTCTGCAGCGCTTTGAGCTTCATGGTTGCGTTGGTTTCAGACTCTACTGGAACCCATCAGCCCAAAACTCTGCTGCCATCAGTTGCCTCTTCACTTCACTTCCTTCAGCTCTGCGATGTTGGAATCGTTGATCTGCAGTTTGCTGACATCGCGTAAATACGCGAGGGCATTACGCGCTGTGTTTTCCAATGCTTTTTCCTCGGTTTCTTGATGTCACCAAAGATTGTCGTTGGAAGCTTCTCCTGGAGATGAATGTTCATGTAGCCTGTTGAGAAGGATCAAGGCAACCTTCTAGAATATTCTCATCCTTTCATGAGTATAGATATTTACTAGGAAATATCTAGAGTCCTTTATGTCATGGCTACTTGGGAAAAATCTAGAACCTAGATATTGTTAGGGAAGAATGTAGAAACTAAATCAAGGGCTCATAGGCTGCCATGTGTCAATCATCCAACGGTGTTGTAAGCCTATAAATAGAGGAGCCCTTCCCTTACCATACCATCCATCCAAGGGCATGGTGAGTAGTAGGATAGCCACCAAAAGAGTTGTGTACTACACCGTGTACTAGTTGTGTTGCTATAATAAAGAGAGTGTTCTTATAAGTTATAGTCTCCCGGTTAGGCCGTATAGTTTCTAAGTACTTAGTGCATTTGTTTAATTGTGATCCATCTGAAGGTTGGCTCTGTCACCCGGGATCACAAGGGTCTGTGCTTCATCTGAAGGTAGGCTCTGCCTCCCGGAAGCAAGCTTCATCTGTAGGTTGGCACTGCCACCCGGAAGCTAGAAGGCGGCTCAGCCGTCAAAGACCTGGCACTAAGTAATTAGAGATTAGAAAGGCTAACCAACTTGCGTGAGTTGGTTTAGCATTAGTGTAGGTCCTCAGAGTGGGTATTTGGGCCATCCATTCCCAACAACTGGTATCAGAGCAGGCGGTCCGGGACCGTCGTTGGTGGAGGTCGCGGTGAGCACAAGGTGCTTATCGTGTCTGGTCTTCTATCAAGACGCTAAGGGGAGACTCTGCCGGTGCACAGTCTGGGACTGTGAAGTTTATTATTGGTCTGGAACCAGAGAAGCTTATTGACGCCGGGCGTCAGTTACCATGGCAGATCTTGCTGGCGCAAGTAGTGGAATCAAGAAGCTCAATAGCCATAATTATGGCTATTGGAAGACCTGCATGGAGTCCTACCTGCAAGGTCAGGACTTATGGGAGGTCGTTGCAGGCACTGAGACAGTGCCTCCACCAAGGGAGACCACTGGGAGTGGTGATGGATCATCAAAGAAGGAAGATCTTTTGAGGAAGTGGCGCATCAAAGCCGGTAAGGCCATGTTCGTGCTGAAGACAACGATTGAGGAGGATCTACTGGAGCACATTCGAGATGCAGAGACACCAAAAGCAGCCTGGGAGACATTGGAGAAATTATTCTCTAAAAAGAATGAAGCGCGCCTCCAGCTTCTGGAAAATGAATTGTCAGGTATCTCTCAAGGCACTATGACTATCAGTCAGTATTTCACAAAAGTTAAATCTATATGCCGAGAGATATCTCAGCTAGAGCCAGAGGAGAAAGTGAGTGAAGCCCGTATGAAGAGGATCATCATCCACGGCCTTAGACCCGAATACAATGGGTTTATCGCCGCGGTGAGGGGATGGCCTACTCAACCTTCATTGGTAGAGTTAGAAAATCTATTGGCTAATCAGGAGGAGTTAGCGAAGCAAATGGGGAGCATCACGATAAAGGAAGAAGAGGAGGCGCTCTTCACTAACAAGAAGGGTCCATCTCGAGGACGAGAAATGTTCAAGCCAAAATGGACAGGAGGTGGCAGGTATCACCACAAAGAGAGAAATAACTCGCCAGGGGGAGCTCAAGGAAAAAGAGAAGGCCAGCAACAAGTAAAGAAGCAGAATGATGGGTGCTTCAATTGTGGTAAGAAGGGTCACTTTGCTCGAGACTGTCGATTACCAAGGAGGCGATTTGAAGGAAATGTGGCCACCACCACAAAGAAGAAAAAGGAGGAGGATGAGGCATCCATCAGCGAAGAAGAATGGGATGCTGAAGCTGGGTTTTCTCTCGATATTGGTAAAGATGAGTTGGAGGAGGACATGGAGGCCCCTGCTTTTGCAGCAACTACAAGCCTAAAATTAAATTACAAGGAAGATTGGATTGTTGACTCTGGCTGCTCCAATCACATGACTAGCGATCACAAGAAGTTGGAAGATATGGCTGACTATAAAGGAGAAAGAGTGGTGCTAACAGCTGATAACTCCAGACTTCCTATTACTCATGTTGGAAAAGCTGCTATTCCAAGGTATGGTCCTCACCAACTCCAACTCGAGAAGGTTTATCATGTCCCTGGCTTGAAGAAGAATCTGCTGTCAGTTCCACAATTAACAGCAGAAGGAAAGTATGTTCTTTTTGGGCCAGACGAAGTGGCCATATTTAAAAGATTAAAGGTGATCGGCACACCTATTATGGAGGGAAGGAGAAGGCAATCGGTCTATGTGCTCTCCGCTGAGTCCGCATATGTGGATAAAGCTCGGAGAAATGAGACCGCTGATCTTTGGCATGCACGTCTTGGACATGTCAATTACAGTAAGTTGAAGGAGATAATGAGAAGGCAAGTGTTGAAGGGGCTGCCTCATATGGACATCCGGACAGATATTGTCTGTGCTGGTTGTCAATATGGCAAAGCTCATCAATTACCATATAAGGAATCAGAATATCGGTCCAAGACACCACTGGAGCTCATACACTCGGATGTTTTTGGCCCAGTCAAGCAAACATCTCTTGGAGGAATGAGGTACATGGTGACCTTTATTGATGACTTCTCAAGGTATGTATGGGTTTTCTTTATGAAAGAGAAGTCCGAGACTTTCACAAAGTTTAAGGAGTTCAAAGAAAAGGTAGAGGGTGAGCTCGACAAGAAAATTCACTGCTTACGCACTGATAATGGGAGAGAGTATCTATCTAATGAGTTCACCACCTATCTTGAGAAGCACAAGATTAGAAGGCAATTAACTTGCCCCAATACTCCACAACAAAATGGAGTAGCGGAGCGCAAGAATCGTCATCTTGCTGAAACATGTCGAAGCATGCTTCATGCCAAAAATGTTCCTGGAAGGTTCTGGGCCGAGTGTATGAGGACAGCAGCCTACGTCATCAATAGGCTGCCACAAGACAAGTTGGGATTCAAGTCACCTCATGAGAAGCTATGGAAGGTAAAGCCAGCAGTCAGCCATTTAAAGGTATTTGGTTGTGTCTGCTATGTATTCGTGCCAGATCACCTGAGGAGCAAGTTTGAGAAGAAGGCAATCCGGTGCATCTTTGTTGGCTATGATGATGCACGAAAAGGTTGGAAATGTTGCGATCCAACCACAGGAAAATGCCACACATCAAGAAATGTGGTGTTTGATGAAGCCTCTGCGTGGTGGACCCCCGAGAGGAATGAGATACCAGAATCTCGTACCTTGGAGGAGGTTCCAGAAGAATCCAGAGAAGAAGCCGGAGAAGAGGAGTGTGAGAAGGAGGTCTTAACTCCAAATAAGGACAAAGAAGGCTCACCAATCAAAGCTAAGAGTCCTTGGAAGACAGGCGTACATCAACCAATGATGCACGAGCCTGAACCACACCAGGAAATTGAAGAACCTCCACAAGGACCGCGACGAACAACAAGGCAGCACAAGCCCAATATGAAGTATGCGAATGCTGCTCTTGTTGAAGAGTCTATACCTATTGAGCCATCTTCTTATGAAGAAGCAGCACAAGGACCTGAATGGCGTAAGGCAATGGAGGAAGAAATTAAGGCACTAAATGAAAATCAAACATGGGATTTAGTGCCAAGGCCAAAAGAAGTAAAACCCATATCTTGCAAATGGGTTTACAAGGTAAAAACTCGTCCTGATGGCTCAATTGAGAGGTATAAGGCTCGATTAGTTGCTCGGGGTTTCTCTCAACAGTATGGGCTGGACTATGAAGAAACATTCAGTCCAGTAGCAAAAATCACAACTGTTCGAGTCTTGCTTGCATTAGCAGCTTGCAAGTCTTGGAAGTTGTGGCAAATGGATGTAAAGAATGCTTTTCTTCATGGAGAGCTTGACAAAGATATCTACATGGAGCAACCGAGAGGTTTTGAGAACAAGAGTCATCCCGAGTATGTCTGCAAATTGAAGAAAGCACTTTATGGCTTGAAACAAGCTCCAAGAGCGTGGTATGGGAAAATCGGTGAGTTTCTCATACAAAGTGGTTTTAAAGTTGCTCCATCAGATTCTAGCTTATTTCTGAAATCCAAGGAAGGAAGATTGGCAATAGTCCTTGTCTATGTTGATGACTTGATCATCACTGGAGACTACTCTGAGGAGATACAGAGGACAAGGGAAAATCTCTCAGTCCGATTTCAGATGAAGGAGCTAGGAGAATTGAAACACTTCCTTGGACTTGAGGTGGAGTATATGAAGGAAGGAATATTTCTAGGCCAACAGAAATATGCCAAGGGTCTTCTTCAAAGGTATGGCATGCTTGACTGCAAACCTATTTCTACTCCTATGGATCCCAATGTGAGGCTGCAAGAAGATGAAGGAAAAGAGTTGGAGGACGTAACCATGTACCGACAACTGGTTGGGAGTCTTATCTATCTCACACTTACTCGACCAGATATATCTTACTCGGTTGGTGTGGTTAGTCGGTATATGAGTAAGCCGAAAAAGCCTCACCTTGATGCAGTCAGGCATATTCTAAGGTACATCAAAGGCACCATTAATTTTGGAATTCTTTATAAGAAGACAAAGGACTGCCAAGTGCTTGGATATTGCGATGCCGACTATGCTGGAGACTGTGGAACAAGGAGGTCCACAACTGGATATTTCTTCAGTCTCGGATCTGGAGCCATATCATGGTGCAGCAAAAGGCAACCAACAGTGGCACTGTCAAGCACAGAAGCAGAGTATCGATCAGCAGCCACAGCAGCACAAGAAAGCACTTGGCTCAAGCAACTTATGGAAGATCTTCAACAGCCAGCAGAATACCAAGTAAGGATTTTCTGTGATAACTTATCTTCCATTCGTTTAGCAGAAAATCCAATCTTCCATGCGAGGACCAAGCATATCGAAGTACACTACCACTACATAAGAGAGAAGGTCCTCGAAGGGGAAATTGAGATGGTGCCTACAAAAACCGACGAGCAGATTGCCGATATTTTCACGAAAAGTCTGAACAAGGCAAAGTTCGAGAAGTTTCGTGAGGCACTCGGCATGGTCTGCAAAGAAGTTTGCCTTGAGGGGGAGTGTTGAGAAGGATCAAGGCAACCTTCTAGAATATTCTCATCCTTTCATGAGTATAGATATTTACTAGGAAATATCTAGAGTCCTTTATGTCATGGCTACTTGGGAAAAATCTAGAACCTAGATATTGTTAGGGAAGAATGTAGAAACTAAATCAAGGGCTCATAGGCTGCCATGTGTCAATCATCCAACGGTGTTGTAAGCCTATAAATAGAGGAGCCCTTCCCTTACCATACCATCCATCCAAGGGCATGGTGAGTAGTAGGATAGCCACCAAAAGAGTTGTGTACTACACCGTGTACTAGTTGTGTTGCTATAATAAAGAGAGTGTTCTTATAAGTTATAGTCTCCCGGTTAGGCCGTATAGTTTCTAAGTACTTAGTGCATTTGTTTAATTGTGATCCATCTGAAGGTTGGCTCTGTCACCCGGGATCACAAGGGTCTGTGCTTCATCTGAAGGTAGGCTCTGCCTCCCGGAAGCAAGCTTCATCTGTAGGTTGGCACTGCCACCCGGAAGCTAGAAGGCGGCTCAGCCGTCAAAGACCTGGCACTAAGTAATTAGAGATTAGAAAGGCTAACCAACTTGCGTGAGTTGGTTTAGCATTAGTGTAGGTCCTCAGAGTGGGTATTTGGGCCATCCATTCCCAACATAGCCCGTCAGTCCTATGAAGCTGTGCGCTATCACCGCTCAATTTTAAGAAACAACAATCTTTCGGGAAAAAAAGAAACAACACAGGACATGAATCCGACTATCCGAGGCAGGACAAATGCAGGCTGCGCGTTCTATTTACCTGTCCCAGTTCTAACGATGACACTCAAAAAACAAAACATTCTCTTCGGCACAGTTTCGGCAGAAGGAAACCAGTCCTACCAATTCTTGTTTCAATTCCTATTTCTGTTGTGGCCAAATTCCCAAATTCGAATCAGCATCAGGTCAATTACAGAGAACCTGTCATGATTTTTATTTTCGCCTGCTGAATGGCACAAACCTGCTACATGTATTTGAACTCTTCCCTGGTTTCATCGAGATGCAGTGTGGTTTCTACTTTAGGATACTAATGCGCTCTCTGACACGCATGACGCCCAAATTGGACAACCGCGCTCTAACAAATTTGCATGTTTAATTGTTTCAGTTACTGCTGGACAAATGCATAAAACAGAAAAAAAAAAAAGCCGACCGCAGCAACATTACGGATTGGAACAAAAAAAAAAAAGCAAACACACCAGGACAAAGGGACGCAGGGATGAAGACAGACTCACCATGCTCGGCGACGCAAGCGACGACGACGGGGACGACTCGGTCACCACTCACATCTCCGTGCCGCAAGGAAGGCTGAGAAGGAGGCACAAGCGTGAAGCAACATCAAAGGGAAAATACAGATCAGATAGGAACGGGAAGAAAAGGAAACCTGGACTCGGCGGCGCGGAAGGAGCCAGTGAGGAGGAGGACGACCCCAACCGAGCACATACTGGACGGGAACAGACGAAGCCCACCCGCCAGCGCAGGGACAAACGGGAACGGGATGCAACGCCGCCCGGTTAACGAAGGAAAAACACAAATCAGTGCGAGACAGGAAGAAGGGGACGGGAAACGCAGAGGGGGCGAGCTTACCGAGAGGCGCAAGAGCGAAGAGGCGAGAACGGCAAGGGAACCCAACAGCGGGAGACAGGCGAAGAGGAAGGGGACGGCGCAGTTGCGGCGCCAGCGGCAAGGAGGACGCGACAGCGGGGACCCCGGTCGACGGGGCGAGGCGACAGAGCCATTGCGACACAGATGGGCTGGTAAACAGCGAGAAACGATGGGCCCCGAAAACCAGAGCCAGCGTCCGTGAGAAGGAAACCAAAACAAATTGGAAAGAGGCCAGAGGACCGCTGGGCCAACCAGCGGATGACGAACGGGTTTGGCGGAAAAGCAGGCAACGAAAGCGGTGTGCCAAGCGCGTCCCGCGCGACGGTGGGAGAGCGGTAACACAAGACGTGTCGACGCATGTGGCAGGCCACGGAGGCCAAAACACTCGGGTAAGCTTCTGCCTCCCCTGTATGGAAATTAGTATATATATATATGCCCCTGGCCTATTTTCTAGCAGCTCCATTCGTTTGTCGGCTGATTTTGTTAATTAATTTATTTTTTATCTTTATTTTGAGAGAGGATCATTCATGATGATTGAGCTTCATCGCTGCCGCCACCGCCGAGAAGGGGCTGATTATTAAGAGCGTGCTTGATTGTTGGACGCGGCTCGGCACACCGAAAGTTAAGCGGCGGCATAGTTGTGGCGCAAAAACTGGTCGTCACATTCAACCAGACGCCAGAGGAAAGTGCCGTGGCAGGCAAAGCTTACAAAAAAAACCAAGCAGCCATCGATTTTGCCTAACATTTACGTGGTAAAGTGTGGCGTAAATCCAAACACGCCCTAACACTGTTCGTCACGGAAACAACTTTTGCGCGCTGCGCGCATGTATCGGAATTCCGGTCGCAGGCTCGCAGCTCGCAGGTCGCAGCCCTCGTGAGATCCAACTTAGCCATCGGATGGACTTGACTACTCGTGCTCATCCGATAGACTCCCATCTCAGCAGCAACTACGGTAATTTGCTCAAAAACAAAAGGCAGCAACCATATCCAACTAGAGATGACTGCCACGTGGTGAAACCCATGCGGCCACCTAATCCTATCCCGTATAATTAATCAATGACCCCCTCGACGTCTCAGATATTTTTGTCTCGCTTTTTCGCATAGGCCTCCGCTTCTGGGAGCCAAGAAACAGGGGAAAGGATCCTCTGCTTCGCCGGCGATGCTGCCGTCAGCGACCGGGTTCACCTCTAGCGACATCTACTCGGCACGCGAGATGTTCCATCCCTTCCTCGTATAGCTTCTTACTGCTGCGGCACGCAGAGGATGGTTGTGGCCTGGTGAGCTTGGATCTGAGCTGCAAGCGAGCCTGGTGTGTGGCAAGTTCGTCAGGGAGAAGGATGAGCTTTAGCGCGGTTGAAGCAGATGAGTGTGGCGGCCCGGTGGAGGCTGACGTTACGGCGGCGGATGAAGAGGCGCGACGGATGCCGGCCGAGGTGAGCTGGGAGATGCTGGACAAGTCGCGGTTCTTTCTGCTCGGCGCCGCTCTCTTCTCCGGCGTCTCAGCGGCGCTCTACCCGGCGGTCGTCCTCAAGACGCACCTCCAGGTCGCGCCGCCGCCGCAGGCCGCCGCCTCAACGGCCGTGGCGGCGATACTCCGGCGCGACGGGCCGCGAGGGTTCTACCGCGGCTTCGGCACGTCCCTCGCGGGCACGGTGCCCGCGCGCGCTCTCTACATGGCCGCCCTCGAGACCACCAAGAGCGCCGTGGGCTCCGCCGCCGTCCGGCTCGGCCTCGCGGAGCCGGCGGCCACGGCGGCGGCCTCGGCCGCGGGCGGCGTCTCCGCCGCCGTCGCAGCACAGGTCGTCTGGACCCCCGTCGACGTCGTCAGCCAGCGCCTCATGGTCCAGCCCGCGACCGCGGCCGCGACCCGCTACCGCGGTGGCGCCGACGCGTTCCGGAAGATCCTCCGCGCCGACGGCGTCCGCGGCCTGTACCGCGGCTTCGGCGTCTCAGTGCTCACCTACGCGCCGTCCAGCGCCGCGTGGTGGGCCTCCTACGCGACGGCGCAGCGCCTCCTCTGGCGCGCCGCAGGGCCGGCGCGCCACGACAGCCGCGGGTGCGCCATGGCCGTCCAGGGCGCAAGCGCCGCCGCGGCGGGCGGCGCGGCCGCGCTGGTGACCATGCCGCTGGACACCGTGAAGACGCGGATCCAGGTCATGGACGGCGCCGGAGCCCGGGCGCCACCGTCCCTGGGAGCCGCGGCGAGCGCGCTGGTGCGGGAGGGAGGGTGGGCCGCGTGCTACCGGGGGCTCGGGCCGAGGTGGGCGTCTATGTCGCTGTCGTCGGCCACCATGGTCACCACCTATGAGTTTTTGAAGCGGCTCTCGGCCAAGGAAGGGTCCCTTTGAGTGATCCATGGGCCATGGCAACACACCTGTAAAACTTTATCGATGCTGTTGTTGGGCATCGCGGACGACGATGATGAAAAATATTCTGCAAAATAAATAATGTCAGTTTCTGCATTTTCGTTTGCGTTGGACTGAAAGTGCTCGGCGTATTGCGCTGGACTCGTGGCGTTGCTTGTGCGAGCACGAGTCTCCAAGTGCTGATATGTATGATATTCTGATAGCAAAGTTCTCGCTGGAAAGAGTTTCAGATGTTTCCATAGCAAAAGTTATTCGTCCTTTATAGAGCATAAACACTGCTAAATCATGGTGCCATCTGAAAATTCAAAAGCTGAAGTGAGAGTTTGCAGACCTGAACTGAAGTCTCCTTTTACTCAAGAATTTGGGGCCTGTTTGTCCCCCGCCGCAGCTGTGGCCACGTCCCATGTGTGGTTCAATCTTCGGAGAGTTGTGGCGTGGTCGTTTGGCCGTGGCAGCGCGCCTGCTGCGGCGCGGCAAAGCCAGCGCGCCCTGGAGGCGTACATGAACTGTAACAACGAGCAGTTTACGCAAATGTTTAAAAAAATATTTTTTTCGCTTACATACAACAACTCAGACATACAATGCACGCACACTCACCTCTATGAACGCACATACTCAAACCCTACCTCTATGAGTGTTTTTGAAATTTGAGCCGACAAATCCTCAAGATTTTTTTTTCTTTTTTGTGATTGGCAAATCCTCAAGATTGACCAAGTCACCACTGACGCCTCGCTGAAAGCACAACTTTTAAATTCGAAAAATTTTGCTCCCACGACGAGTCGAACACGTGACCTTTCTATATTGTGAAGAACAATGCTTCAAGATATAAATCATCGCGGTCACACTAACACCAGCAAAATTTTGAAAGGAGAAAAATAGTGACAAAGTCTCAAGCGAAATGCCAACCAAATATAGTTATTACTATGGTTATAAAGCAAGTTCATGTGTCAAGTTGAAGGTGGATGACGGGACGGGGAGGGGGCATGGCCACCTCAGTTCCTCCGCTGCTGACCTATGAGGATATTATTTTAGGAGGAAATGATAAGTGAAAACATAATGTCGGCTTGATTAGTACCTCGTATAGGGACCGTCTTGGTCAACCTTTAAATAAAATCAATTGATTCTTTGATGAAACATTTCTTGCAGGGCCGGTCCTGGGGTTTCGGTGGCTCGGGGCGAACTTAAAGTCGGGGCCCCTCTATATAAAAATTAAAATTTGTATATGGTAAGACACTCTTCAAAAATCCAAAATATGATCTGTACATATTACCATAAGAGTTTCTTCCAAAATTTGTAGACGCGAAGTCAAACTAAAAAAAAATCCACAACACATTTTTTACTCTATTAACTCACTTACTCATTTCTTATTTTTCCTTTTTCTCTTTCAACTGCATGATGCATACTTTCTAGTGACATGGTCTCGCTGAAAATGGGAAAAATGAGTTGTTCAATATCAATTAATGGATCATGTATTCATGCCGCCAGCAACTATGGGCATAGCAATTAGCATAGGAGAAGGGGTTACAGGACGTATACATACATCCTTCCGCGGATGACACGACGCGACTGTGGCACGTCGACTCGCCTGGACTTGCGGCATCATCTCAGGTCTCAGCAAAGTGGGCAGTCAGCAAATCGCCGATCGGCTTGCAATGTGTGCCGCGGGGCTTAAGAGCTTTGCTAATTGACGGCTTTATTATTGGGCTTATTAAGTTGATAGGGAGACAGGGTACAGTCAACAAAATTAGGGATTGCTCAAAAAAAAGGCAACAAAATTAGGGAGGTGGACCTGCATGGATGGAGCCCTGAACTATCGGACACGAGCCTACGCTACAGCCAACAAAATTACAGCCTGCTAGGGTGAATTTTTCGCTGGATCACTGTTGACGGCCATTAAATCATAAAATGACCGTCAATTCATCGGCAAATAAAAGGTATGCACCAATGTTTCTTGCATTAAACTAATAAAGTTCCACAAGTTTTGGATGTATTCTTGTTTTGCAAGGTACATAAGAATATTGGTGCAAATGTGCTTATACTCATGGATAAAAAGCAAATATACAAAAAGCACAAGATAAACAAGGTCTTGCTCGGACATCTTGATGACATTCGACTCAAGAAATAAGGAATGACTTGGACATCAAGAAATAATTATTCAAATCACAAATTTGATCCCTCCATGTCAAAGCCCTCGTCGAGATAGTCAAAATAGGCTTTTGGATCACCCAATTCGGCGTTCGGGAGCAGGAGTTATGCCTCGTGCAAGATTGAAGGAAAATCAGAAAATAGTTGGCCGGCCAGCCCAAACACTTCGCCGGCCGGCCCAAGTTAATCTCAAAACGGCCCAATCTTCCTCCAGTCGGTTCCAGAGTCGGTGACAAGCTACTTGACGCGCCGGCCAAGCAAGGGGACGTCGGCAAGAAAGGAATATCCCACGAAATGCTCCAAGCATATGTAGGACCCTTCTCCACTCTCCCAAGGCAACTCTACACTATAAATAGAGGACCCCTCCCTCACTCCAACGTGCACCTCATGAAAGAAGCATTCCACTTGTGTAGTTTAGAATAGGAGTAGTGTTGTAGTTATGGGAGTTAGAGTAGAAGTGAGAGCTTCGCTCGGAGTTCCGAAGTTCTCTTCGAAGTTTGGGTAAAGTTCTCTTGTATCTTTTCTTTTATTAGATTTTATTTAATATAATTATTTTCCTACTTATTTATTTTCTTATTTATTTAATTTAGTTTTCCTTTTAGTTTACATTTATTTATTTAAGTAATTATTATAGAGAAATTCTTGTGTTGGATCCACGTCTGTGATGATAGGTTCGAATGAATTGTTGAGCTAGGCAGTAGGGACAATATAATCGCCTTATTGTTACGACCTCGCACAGTTTGTTCGGATTTATTGTCATGGTTGGTTTGCTCTCTTCTGGAGGAGTAAGCTATTTAGGATAGTTGCTTGTGTGGTTCAAGGAATTATTCTAGACGTGAGTTTGCACCCAACCCCACGGAGGATGGTAGCCGCGAGTGCTTGTCACCGGTCTCTTCCACGTCCGGGTTGGACAGGTATTGGCGTTTCTTACGCACAGAGATTAAATTCAATTCTGCAAGCGCACGGAACACCGTTGTAGCATTTCACCCAGGAGTATTCCAAGGGTATCGTATTTATATTTCCTCAGGGAAGCATGGCTAAGAATATCATTAATTAACAAGGAAACACCTATTATTTATAACTTGCAAACTAGATCAAAGCGGGGATACATATGAAAGATTTGATGGGTGGCAAGCAAACTCACACAAAGATTCCATATGAAAATAAAGAGATAGTACTAGTCAACTGGGAGGACAATGTTGGTCGTATCTACGCACCCACTTATATACCGCAAGAGCACGGTGTACAGTTGTAGTCTTTTTCCCCTAGAAGAGTATTCCAAGGTTTAATCGAACCACAAGGACCAATGGGAATTAAGCAAAATCATCAGTAAAAGAGTTAGCCAAGCTTTCTAGTGAGCGTGAGCGTGGGTTTCAGGAAAACGGGGTGTTGTGCCGATCGGCACAGGGGATGTGCCGGTCGGCACGAAGGCGAAGTTGTCCGCAGTGTTGTCCGAAAAGCCTAGGAACAGATTAGATCATGGGGTAAGTTAGCCAAGTCTGCTAGTTGAGATCGTAACCGAGAAGCTTAATCAAATAGCATCATAAACGGGATTACTCAATTATTGATAACCGAAGATCGATAGGTCAAGACCCCTTTCCGACGAGCCCTGTCACGACCAATCGCCTTAGTCGGTAGCCTCTTCCTACTCTACACATCATCTCAAGGATCATCGCGTATGCATTAGCGGCTGTGGAGGTACAGAGACAACGTGCAATTATGGCGCATTACAAGATCCCAATGCTACCTTAACCACAATGGAGATAGTGAGAGAACGAATCTTGTCACTTCTTTTTGCCACCACAATCAAGATAACATCTAATACTTAGTCGTCACTAAGCGTAGGAACAAGCACATGTAAAGACCATAAAATCCAGGCGATCAATAATCAAAACCATTCATCCACATATTCAACCATACTTCAATGATACATAGTGCAAGATACATCACCATCTAGTAGGCCTACCTTGATGGATCACCTCTTTAGCACCAATGGTTCTTGATCAACAACTAGAGAACATGAAGAACGGGGCAAAGCCCCGGTGGCTCTAAACTTACTAGCTGTGTTGTCCCTCTGGCGGCGGATCCCGAAACCCTAGGGCTTTTGCAAGTTTATATAGGGCTGTACATCAGGAAGGAAAGGATTCTCGGGAAAAGAGTCCTTGTGCCGATCGGCACGGGGTTGTGCCGATCGGCACACCTCGTGTCCAGCTCGGTTTCCTCCCTAAGTCGGTTCCGAAGTCCTAGGTAGCTTCCCTGTGGGCCTTCCAGTCAGTTTTCTTCGAGATCAAGTCTTATATTGCTCTTTCAAATCTTCGAGTATCTTTTATCTCTTCGTGATGAATATCTCTCGAGATTGGCTCGGATAACATCCTTCTAGAATAAACTGAATGGTGGGCCAGCTTCGGTGGCCTTGGGGTCCCATGTGCCGGTCGGCACATGTCTGTGCCGATCGGCACAGTGGGCCTTTTCTGCTGGTTCTCTTCTCTTCAGGTCCAGATCAGCCACAATGTCCAGAATGTCGTCCTCTTCATCTGTTTCTGTAATAAAGCTCCAGAACGACATATATACAAATATGGTGCTATTATCAAGGGTTAATGGCCTATAATGATAACATTTATGCTCTAAATAAGGCGCAGTTGGCATATAAAATGGTATGCTAGAAATCGCCAACAGCTCCCCCACACTTAAACCTTTACTCGTCCCGAGGAAAGTCAAGAATGAAAATCAACTTGCATATAGTCACATCAATCATAGAAGTATTTCAAATCTTCACGAGCTGAGCATTTAGTCATTGTGAGATTAAATCAATTTAGTATTCAGCAAACATGTTCACAATATGGGTATTAAACATGAAAGAGTACTTCCCAAAGCAAACCTTGAAAATATTCAACTTGATGCGCATGACTTTTCCACTTATGTGAATCACCAAAAAGGTATTGTGAGCAAAAGAACTATCCTTCTCAAACGATCAAGTCAACAACTCAACTTCAATCACTCACCTAAATCACCTACTTTATCGATATATGTATGTGTAAGGCCATATGAGTAGCTTGGTGAGGAAATTCAAGGAAAATAGACATAGATCAACAACATATTGCAAAGCTAAGAAATAACTCTAATTGGTTTTACTGAGACTTGTCAAAAGGCCATTAGAAATTGAATTGAGAAAGAAACTCACACCTTTAGAATAGTGGACATATAATTGTGTGAATGAACAATCACAAGTAGAGAATGTAATCTTTTTAAACAGGTGACAAAGCTGTCCTTTCTTCTTTGCATAGCTATCAGAAACTTCCTGGCATTTTCGAAGGATATCGAATGCAAAGTGGACATGATCGGAAAAAGAAATTCTTGGCTACTAATCAATGATAAGAATTCAAGGGAATTCACTCTTCCCCCCACACTCAAATTTTTGCTAGTCCCGAGCAAAACAGCACAAGGTACAGACTTTATTTTCCTTCTTTTTTTCTCTTTTTCTTCTTTTTTTTTTCTTCTTTTTTTTTTTTTTTTGATCTGTGTGCCGGTCGGCACAAACTTGTGCCGGTCGGCACACTGTCTGTACCTGCCAATTTCGCCCGGAGTTTCGTTGGAACTGCTGTGTCAGATGTATAGCCAAGAATACAGTAGGATGTGGTCAAGGATTGATGTTCGAATCAAAGAATTTGGTTCTCAAGTATCGGATACTCGGCGAATTATGCATAATTCCAATGCGGTAATTTGCATAGCTCGAGTTAGAATAGGCTAGAAAATCAACACGATACGCGAAAGATGTGGCCATTTTCCAAGTCTCATACCCTAAGAATTAAATCTTAACCGAGCTCAATCATCAATCATAGTCTCTACTTAGCAAAGGCTTAAATTGAGTCACATAAATTTGGCATTGGTAGGCATAACCGAATGATATGGAGTAATTCGAAAGCTCACAATAAGAACATTTGAATTTTATAAAGAAATAGGTACTAAGTCATGTCATCCAAAATTGATCTTTTTGTTAGACCTTGCATGGGAATTTTGAAATGCACTACGCCACATATGAAGTGTTTGCCGAATATACTTTAGTGAAAGTTCGAAATTTTATTTATGCTCAACATCGCTCGATTATCATGAACACTTCTCAAGATAGACATACATACTCGTATCATTTTTCAAATAAAACATAAAGATCATCATCATATTGGATTTGAAAGCACGGGCTACATGGTGATGCATCATTCGAAACAAACTACTAGCACACTTGCATAAATAAAACTAAACTACTAGCACACATGCATGAATAAAAGCACACAAACAAACTAAACACACCCGATACATGGTTTCCCAACCCGCTCACACACACATAAAGAAATAAATAAAAAGAGAATGCGAAAGGGAAAGAAAAACGCAAACCGGGAAACCGATACAAGTTGTGCCATACACAACACTCTACCCATCAAATGGAGGTGGCTGATTGTAGTCGAAGCCGTAGTACGCCGCCTCCAATCTCCCGAACTCGTCAATCATCGCCTCGGTGTTGCTCCGCATCGCGCCCGCCAAGTTGTCGATGCGTTCAACGTATTGCACGTTGTTGTCGATGTACCGATGCATAGGGGCAAAGTTCGCCCCCGGAGGACCTGCAGGAGCATAGTAGGGTGCCCCCTGGAAGTGCTGAGGGTAGACAGGGGGCATACCGAAGTACCTGGGGTTGGTGCCGGTCGGCACCTGTCCTGTGCCGGTCGGCACAAAGCCCGTGCCGATCGGCACGGGTGCCTGCTGCGCTGGTTGAGGCTGCGCGGCTGCTGCCGCGTCCCAGCTGTCCCACTCTGCTGCTGCGCTCGCCGAAGACTGGCCGACGACTTCCTTTCTCCCGCGCTTGGTCTTTGTTACCTTGTGTCGCTCGCGGAGGTCGGCCTCAAGCCAATTCCCTCCGTTGATCTTGTTTGGGAGGAAGAGGGCGAGCTCGGGGCAGGGAAGCTTGATGCCGGTGCCGCACACGTAGTAGCCGAGCTTGGCGCTGCCCGTGATGGTCTTCCCGCGCACCATGGACTCGTCGATGAGCGCGGCTCTTATCCAACAATCTTCCTTCATCATGAGGTTACCTTCGGTGACTTGGAAGATGATTGTTTGGAGGTAGCCTCCAAAAGCTAGTCTCGCCCTAGGGTTGGCCCTTTGGGTAAACCAACTTGACACCATCGTCCCGATGGGATTGCACTTGCACGGACTCGCAATGGCGTTGTAGAGCCAATGCAAGTCCGGGTCGGAGATGTTGGTGGTGTCGAGGCGGCCGGTGGTGCGTGCGGCCATCCACCGGTGGAGGATTTGGATCGTGGGGTTCTTGATGTGCCCCCTCTTGCGCTCGTCCGCGTCGGCGATGCGGCGCCAAAATGTGTCGAGCATCTCCGTAGTCGCCGCGCCGTATACGGGGGCCTCCCTTTCAAAACCGAGAGCATCGGAGATGCCCTCGATCGTGATGGAGTAAGGCTCGTCCCGCACACGGAACTTGATCTTGTCGTCTCCTTGCTCGTCCACCTCGCGGCTCATGGTGGTGATGAACTCGGTGATGAGCTCGATGTCGAAGCTGCTTGCTTGATCGTGGAGGGTCTCCCATCCAAAGTTGAGGAGGCATTGTTGGAGGTCCGGCCATACCCCGACCTTGGCGAGGAACTCCTCATCCATGTCGATGTTGGGGAAGATGCGGCCGCGGATGTTGGTGTAGTAGAACTCCTCCTCGCGACTCGTGAGGGTGAACCCCTCCCGAACCGCGCGCGGCACATATGCCGGCTCGCTCGGCTCGGCCTCCATGGATGATCCGCTCGCCGCGGCGGCGGCGGCGGCGGCGGCGGTTGCGCTCCTTGTGCGTGGCCTCGGCCCTCGAGGGATGCCGATGTCGCGGTGGCCGATGAAGAAGTCATCCCGCCCTCGTGGCGGGGTCATCTCGACGGAGAGCTCGGGGCTGTCATAGCCCGCCGAGCTTGCCCTTCTCGTCGAGGTGAAGGAGCCGGTGTCGCTGCCGGAGTTGTTGTCGCCGGCTTGGTGCGACCCGCCGTAGTGGTGTGATCCACCGGCGTGATGCGATCCACCGGATTGGTGTGATCCACCGGAGTGGTGTGCCCCGCCGGAGCTGAACCCCCGGCGAATCTTCTTGCCGGCGCTCTTGAGCGTGGAACTAAACCCCTTCATTTCCTGCGAAAGAATGGAAACGGGTCGCGCAAATGGAGGAAGTGGAGGAGTGGAGAGGGTTACCAGTGAGTTGCGGCGAAAATGGAGGAGGTGGTGCCCCTTCTTATAGCTCTCCATGGCGTCCAAGGGAAGGAACCCACGCCGGTTCAAATTCCCCGCGCGTGCCGGTCGGCACAGCGCGTGCCGGTCGGCACGGTTCAAAATTTCGCGGATTCCGTCGTGCCTCGGCTGCCACGCCTTCTTTTCCTCTTCCCCATGACTTGTACAGTGTCGGATGTCGGGGAACAGGGGCGCACCTGCAAAAGATTAGCTTTCCCACGCTGTGCCGATTGGCACGGTACTCGTGCCGGTCGGCACTGTTTAAATTTGCACAGATTCGCACGTACCTCGGCTTCAGTAGCTTCTTTTCCTCTTCCCCATGCTTGATACAGTGTCGCATGTCGGGAGACAGGGGAGCACGTTCGAAATTCGAATTTTTCTGATGGTGCCGATCGCCACGGGGACCGCGCCGATCGGCACCATAGCTCCATCCCGAGGCTGTGTGCTCGGTGTCCCCCCTGTGCTCGGCAGCTGCATGGGTGTCAGTGGTCTCTCCTACTTCCAATGTGCGCAGATTTTGATGACAGAATTTTGAATTCCTGGATGCTGTGCCGGTCGGCACAAGACTGTGCCGGTCGGCACCGTGAAGTTCACGCCCGTTTCAAACTTCGTTGCTTCGTGTTGCCCGAAATTTTGAATTTTCTTCGCGGATGTCAGACTTCCTGTAGCATCGATATTCTTGGAGGTGGCGTTTCCTAGCTGTGCCGATCGGCACGACGCTGTGCCGGTCGGCAACTGTGCCCAATTTCCGCCAGTGCCTCCTTCCTTCGCAAGGCTCATCCACCATATTCCTGCGACACAGAAAAATACCAAAAGCACGGAAATATTCTCGGAACAATTGTTGCACTTACCTTTCCGAATTTTTCTTCATCAAATATTCCGCATATTTTCTCCACTTTACCCCTTATTAATTTTCATCTTCAGTTCAGGGTAACTTACAGAGCACGACTTGGCGTGCTTGTACCTGTGCCGATCGGCACCTGCTGTGCCGGTCGGCACCTTCCAGAATTTCCTCTTTTTGTTTCTTTTCTTCCTGCGCTGTTAGCCAACAAGCAAAATACAAAAACGAAAACTGCAGGAAGTAAACAGACAGCGCAGGTGTTCACACAAAAGTTAAAGCAAACACTTGGATTAACAAATTTTATTCCGGGAGCATTATTGTTGATTACAAGCAAACAATTTAAAGGCCGGGTTGCCCTCCCGGTTAGCACTAAATTTCTAATTCACGGGTTGCCCTCCCGAAAGCACTAACACACAAAGACTCACCCTATGACTCGCTCCCGAACTTTGGGTTGCCTCCCAAAAAGCGCTCTTAGTTTTAAAAAGGTCGTAGAGCTTGACCTCCCCGCATGAATCACTTCCTTAGCGTCGCTTTACGGGAAAAAGTTGCGACACTACAAGGTTCTCATGTCTCTTCTCCTTCAATGATAGGACATATCCTTCCTCCAATTACCCTCGATTGCTTTATGGTGCGGAGACTTGTATTTCTCAACCCCACTTGGATGCCGCACGGCCTTCTTCTCCCTTGGGGCGAAAATTAAATGTGTAGGAGGCTCCACTTATGTCGAAACTTATCTTTCCACTCCCCACATCAATATTCGCCTTCGCTGTCCTCAAGAATGGCCGGCCCAAAATCAATGAAGTCCTTGTCCTTCTATCCATATCAAGCACAATGAAATCCACAGGAACTATATGATCACCAATTTGGACAGGCACATCTTCAGCAATTCCATCGGGATAGCGAACCGATTGATCGGCCAACTCCAAACACATAGCCGTAGGCTCCAACTCTGGCAAATTCAAACTTGTAAAGACATAGCGAGGCATGACACTTACACTTGCTCCAAGATCGCATAGAGCCCCTTCAAAGATTTGAGCTCCAATCAAACACCGGATACTAGGGGATCCGGGGTCGGGCTTCTTTTCTGGTGTAATGTCATTAATAGCTGCGGTGCACTCTCTTGTCATCTTCACTACTTCTTCCGATGCTAAGGACTTCTTGCTTTGCATAATATCCTTTATGTACTTCGCATATGTAGGCACTTGAAGAGCATCAAGGAACGGGACATTGATATATAACTTCTTCATGATATCGACAAACCTGGAGAATTGCTCATCATGATGTCGAATTCTTTCTGTCTTGGTCAACAGCTGCGTATCCAGAAAGGTAGCAGGACCATGTTCCTTGTTCTCAGTTCCCTTCTTCAGACCCGAGAGGTCAATTTCTTCACTGTGCCGATCGGCACCATCAGCGTGCTGGTCGGCACCATCAACTGTAGCGTGCCGATCGGCACCTGAGTCGTGCCGGTCGGCACGAGGTCGTCTTGCCCCAGCTGCGAACTTTGGATCTTCAGTTTGCTTCCCAGACCTCGTCTCGATGGATTTCAGCTGTTCTGCAGAGCGGGTATTACCAGGAAGAGCTCCTTTCTCGCTTTTTACCGACTCCGCTAATTGGGCCATTTGTTTCTCCATCATCTTCATGAATTGGAGGATTTGCTGATTAGAACTCCCCACTTCGATGACCTTGTCATTGATTGTTTCAAGCACACGATCAACTTCCTTGAATTTAGCTTGAGTGTCCTTGTTAACTTTCTCTTGAGCTTGAAAGAACTCTTGGCATTGAATACGAAGAGGGATGGCATTTTGCATAGACGACGATGGGGTGAAGCTACTCCTTTGTTGCTGATATGGAGTCTTCCATCCTTGACTCTTGACATAATTGAGCATCTTCACATCCTCGGGGCAATCCTTGCTCACATGACCAAGTTCTCCACATTCTTCACATGTGGAACGGGCTTCCGCTAGCTTGACGGTCTCTTCCTTGGGAATATGATCAATCTTATCCAATCTCCTTTGTATGGTGTCAAGCTTGTCCATAAGCAATTCATCATAAGCTCTTTCCACCACACTCTTCATCTTTCCCGTGGAAGGTTGAAGGCTTCTACTTTCTCTCTCACCAACCCATGATTGGTTTTGCTCTATTTTCTTGATCAAGGCCGTGGCTTGAGCGGGTGTCTTGTCCAAAAACGATCCTCCAGCCGAAGCATCTAAGTGTTGTCGGGACAAAAGATTCAAACCCGTGTAGAACCTTTCCACTAGCTCCCATTCAGCAAGACCATTGTGCGGGCAAGCATCCTTGTACTCATTGAATCGATTCCATGCTTCTCCAACGCTCTCATCAGCAAGTTGAGTAAATCCAAGGATCTTGTTCTTCAAAGCTTGAGTCTTGCCAGGAGGGAAGTATTTTGCCAAAAATTCTGCAGAAAGTAGATCCCAACTAATCTTGGTCGCAGTAGGTAGCCCATGGTACCACTGCTTAGGACGCCCAATAAGAGATAGAGGGAACAATCGCACCTTGGCTTCATTGTCATTCATATGTTCCAATTGAAAGGTACCGCAGATTTCATGAAAATGTTGCAAATGCATATTAGGATCTTCAGAACCTGTGAAAGGTTGCTGACCAACCAAGGACATGTAGCGCTCCAGCCGAAAGGGTCGAGCTTGTGCAGTGAATTCAGTCTTGGTAACATTGTCCAAGGCAGGCTTGAGACGATTAGCAATTGGTGTTGCGTCTCCCATGTCTTCTACTTCAGGAACTTCTTCTTCCTTATCTTCTTCCAAAGCTGCAAACAATGCCTTCGGGCTGAGTGGCTCGCTGTTGTCTTCTATGTCTCCCACTGACTTGCTTCTCTTTTCCGCCTTACGCTTGCGAAAGAGAATCTCTGGATCATCGAGGTAATTAAAGGGTTTATTCGACTTAGCGCCGTCCATACCTGTCTGTTAAATGAAACAGGACATATATACTGGAAAAGACAGAGAAATCAAAGAAAGAAAGCTCTGTGCCGGTCGGCACACAGGTGTGCCGGTCGGCACAGCGACCAATTTCTCAAACTTCAAACAATGCCTAATTCGAACAAAGGTCCCCGGCAACGGCGCCAGAAAAAGACAGCTTGTTGGTCGTATCTACGCACCCACTTATATACCGCAAGAGCACGGTGTACAGTTGTAGTCTTTTTCCCTAGAAGAGTATTCCAAGGTTTAATCGAACCACAAGGACCAATGGGAATTAAGCAAAATCATCAGTAAAAGAGTTAGCCAAGCTTTCTAGTGAGCGTGAGCGTGGGTTTCAGGAAAACGGGGTGTTGTGCCGATCGGCACAGGGGATGTGCCGGTCGGCACGAAGGCGAAGTTGTCCGCAGTGTTGTCCGAAAAGCCTAGGAACAGATTAGATCATGGGGTAAGTTAGCCAAGTCTGCTAGTTGAGATCGTAACCGAGAAGCTTAATCAAATAGCATCATAAACGGGATTACTCAATTATTGATAACCGAAGATCGATAGGTCAAGACCCCTTTCCGACGAGCCCTGTCACGACCAATCGCCTTAGTCGGTAGCCTCTTCCTACTCTACACATCATCTCAAGGATCATCGCGTATGCATTAGCGGCTGTGGAGGTACAGAGACAACGTGCAATTATGGCGCATTACAAGATCCCAATGCTACCTTAACCACAATGGAGATAGTGAGAGAACGAATCTTGTCACTTCTTTTTGCCACCACAATCAAGATAACATCTAATACTTAGTCGTCACTAAGCGTAGGAACAAGCACATGTAAAGACCATAAAATCCAGGCGATCAATAATCAAAACCATTCATCCACATATTCAACCATACTTCAATGATACATAGTGCAAGATACATCACCATCTAGTAGGCCTACCTTGATGGATCACCTCTTTAGCACCAATGGTTCTTGATCAACAACTAGAGAACATGAAGAACGGGGCAAAGCCCCGGTGGCTCTAAACTTACTAGCTGTGTTGTCCCTCTGGCGGCGGATCCCGAAACCCTAGGGCTTTTGCAAGTTTATATAGGGCTGTACATCAGGAAGGAAAGGATTCTCGGGAAAAGAGTCCTTGTGCCGATCGGCACGGGGTTGTGCCGATCGGCACACCTCGTGTCCAGCTCGGTTTCCTCCCTAAGTCGGTTCCGAAGTCCTAGGTAGCTTCCCTGTGGGCCTTCCAGTCAGTTTTCTTCGAGATCAAGTCTTATATTGCTCTTTCAAATCTTCGAGTATCTTTTATCTCTTCGTGATGAATATCTCTCGAGATTGGCTCGGATAACATCCTTCTAGAATAAACTGAATGGTGGGCCAGCTTCGGTGGCCTTGGGGTCCCATGTGCCGGTCGGCACATGTCTGTGCCGATCGGCACAGTGGGCCTTTTCTGCTGGTTCTCTTCTCTTCAGGTCCAGATCAGCCACAATGTCCAGAATGTCGTCCTCTTCATCTGTTTCTGTAATAAAGCTCCAGAACGACATATATACAAATATGGTGCTATTATCAAGGGTTAATGGCCTATAATGATAACATTTATGCTCTAAATAAGGCGCAGTTGGCATATAAAATGGTATGCTAGAAATCGCCAACAGACAACGAGAAGAAGGGTATCTGCCTAGGGGTTACAACTATTTACTTAAGCTTTCATTACAGATACATTCAAGTGCATCGGGGCACGGCCACCGCCAAGACACGCAACTCGGAAACTAAGTTCAACGTATCCAGGCAACGAACCGCGTCTAGGCCCTACCTGTCCAACCCGGACGTGGTGGATTACAGAGACCGGTGTAGCTGTCACATACAGTCGCGGCTACCATCCTCCGTGGGGTTGGGTGTATACTCACGCCTAGGAATAATTCCTTGAACCATACAAGCAACTATCCTAGATAACTTACTCCAACGTAAAAGAGCAAGCCAACCATGCATAACAAATCTATGTGGATTGTTGTAAGCATTTACGGTGCAAACAACCCATGCAGATAGACCTATCATACACAGACGTGGAACCAACACAAGAATTTCTCTATAATTATCACTTAAATAAATAAATGTAAACTAAAAGAAAAACTAAAATAAATAAATAAGAAAATAAATAAATAGGAAAAATAATTATATTAACTAATATCAAAAAGAAAAGATACAAGAGAGCTTTACCCAATATCCGAAGAAAACTCCGGAACTCCGAGGGAAGCTCTCACTTCTAATCTAACTCCCATGACCAACTAGCCTACTCTAAACTACACAAGTGGAATGATCTTCCATGAGAAAGAGCGTGACCCTACATTGGATCTTCTCTTCTCAAGTGTGATGGTGCAGGTTGGAGTGAGGGGAGGGGTCCTCTATTTATAGTGGAGTTGCTTTGGGAGAGTGGAGAAGGTCTTGGAGCATTTCGTGGAATATTTCCTTCTTGCCGACGTCCCCTGGCTTGTCCGGCGTGTCAAGTGGCTTGTCACCGACTCTGGAAACGACTGGAGGAAGATTGAGGCGGTTGGAGATTAAGTTGGGCCGGCCGGCCAGGTGTTTGGGCCGGCCGGCCAGCTTTTTTCCGATTTTCCTCCAATCTTGCGCGAGGCATAACTCCTGCTCCCCAACTCCGAATTTTGTGATCCAAAAGCCCATTTTGACTATCTTGACGAGGGCTTTGACATGGAGGGATCAAATTTATGATTTGAATAATTATTTCTTGATGTCCAAGTCATTCCTTATTTCTTGCGTCGAATGTCGTCGAGCTGTCGGAGCAGGACCTTGTCTATCTTGTGCTTTTTTGTATATTTGCTTTTTATCCATGATTGTAAGCACAATTGCACCAATATTCCTATGTACCTTGCAAAACAAGATCTTATCCAAAACTTGTGGAACTTTATTAGTTTAATGCATAAAACATTGGTGCATACCTTTTATTCGCCGATAAGTTGACGGTCATTTTATGATTTAATGGCCGTCAACAACAGGCAGGGTCTCAATTATAGCGGGTGGTTCCTTATGGTGGTGATCTTGGTTGCCACTATGACACATTCGTGCCCCGATGCGTTTGAATGTATCTGTAATGAAAGGTTAAGTAGAGAGTTGTAGGCTAATAGAAAACTAAATGCTAACTGCTAGGCATCCTTGATCTGCATCGAACCCCACGGGATGTGTGGTAGGTAATAGGTGGTGACAGTCCTATCTATCCTCTGCAATCCACCACGTTCGGGTTGGCTCGTAGATCTGATTGATACCTTTCTTCTCTTTGTTCTCCCAAACTAAATGCTAACTCCTTGTTACCTATACCAATGGATCTTTTTTCTGAGTGCCACACATACCATATACATGTATCACTGCTTTGGTCTAGTCTGCAAGTTATAAATAATAGATGTTTCCTTGTTAATTCATGATATTCTTAGCCCTACTTCCCTGTGGAAATATCAATACGATACCCTTGGAATACTCCTGGTTGAAATGCTACAACGGTGTTCCGTGCGCTTGCGGAGTTGAATTTTATCTCTATGCGTAAGAAACGCCAGCAAGCATTTCTAGAGCCGTTGCCGGGGAAGCAATGGTTTAAGATATCTTTGATTGACATCGACTATCTGTTATGTTAATTTGCTGCTACCTAAGCATTCACCTGCATTTTTGTTTTAGCCTATCACCAACATATCTGCATTATTTTTTTTCAAACCATCTGCATGTTTGTTTCCCTCCATCCCACCCCGCTGCATTTAGAAATTAAAAAAAAAGAGAGAGAACCAGAGTGCCCAATCATAAGCCGCGGGCAAATAAAAAAATTAAAAATAATAAAGCAAAACCCCGAGTGCCTAATCATAGGCCAGGGATTTTTTTAAGAACGGTTGGATTTTTATGATAGGAGAAAGGAAACATATGTGGCGGATCCAAGTTATTCAAATACAGAAATCGAAAAGCTTAGCCTTGCATTCGATTGCAAAGGCTAAGATTGGGGGCGGAACCGCCAGGTAAGCACCGTATTTATTTCTTGCTTTCCTTGTCATATACCCACTCCTTTCGAAAAAAAATAACAAAATAAAAAGAATTAAATAAAAATGATCCCTGAATCGTTCCATGCTTTGTGAATGCAAAAGTACATTGACTTGCAATCTGATGAAAATAAGCTGCAAATCTTTTTGACCATACCCTTGCTCTTAAAGCTCCTTTTTATACATGGGTATTGGTTGAGATGTTAGTCATAAATCAATCGCCTGCTCTCTTTCTATTGCTTGGGTGCGGCACTTCTGTGTCTATGGTCTATTTAGATTATGCCTGGTGTCCGTCAGAACAACAGAAAAACACATGCCTCTATGATGCTTTCATGACAAAAGAAGAGTATGGTAACCCGCTGCTCTCCTTATATAATTGATCGAATTAGATGTGGTGTCTAGGTTGATTAATGGAACTATAGAGATATGTGCGATGTAGACGAATGGTTTTGTACTAACCAATGCAGGATCTTTCGGAGAGCAAACAAAGTCCATCAGGCAACATAAAAGGTATATAATTCAAAAAGGAGAAACCAACCAAGCGGACCTAGTACCTTGAAGATTTAATCGCTTAGCTTTGCACATGGTTGCATGAGCTAAGCTTGGGGAGGGACCGCCAGGTAAGTACTTCTATACGATATTATACTCTTCTTGGGTTGTGCCCTTTCCCTCTCAATAAATTCAAAAGAAAAATCTTTTTGAAAAAAAAACCTCAATATTTTTTTTTCCTTTTTCCGAATAAAATGCTAGAACTTGGTGTTTACCAAACTTTAAAGGAGATGATGAATGGTTGTTCTGTTAGTTCCTTGTGTGTGTCTTCTATGCAACCTCTACTCCTTATTTAATTTAAGTATGATGTAGACCAGCATGATCACATTACTAGTCTTGCTATAATTATGTGGGTAGCATCTGGTTCACCAAGTCTAGGCATTGACTCGTATGATATGGCAATTTTGGGTTGAGTTTGCAATTTCCTGCAGTAGCATTCCAGAGATGTTTTAAATTTCTAATTGCTGCAACAAAAACCCTTTATGTCTTGCACTTCTCTTGTGAGGACTTATTTACCTACCAGAGCCATATCATGTCAAATTCGGAAATAGCTCCACTCATAGCTATCTTTTATATGTTGAGTTTGGTTAAACTTTGATCTTTAGGAACAATGCACTCCTCATGTCAGTCATTTATCCTTCATATGGGAATTTGAGAAATTCATTACCACTCATTCACAAAATTGTGTCTTCACTGAAATGCTCAAGAAAAATTCCGAAAATATTGTCTAGGCCATCTAAAATTTTTGCCTTATGCACTATGGGAGTTTAAAAAAAAGAAAAAAAGAAAGAAAAAAAAGGAAAAAAAAGAAGAAAAAAAACTCCCATAATGTGCAGCAAAGATTTTTAAAGGGTTGATGGCCACTATCAAAATTTTTCTTGAGCAAGGAAGACTGAAATTACCATGAGTGATTTCTCTTCCCCTAAGTTATAATTCTTTCCAGATGACTGACTTTGAGGAGTTACTAAGTTTCTCTAATTCATCTTTTAACCTTACAAAATATGTATGAAAGATGCGCATATCCCGACCAAGCTCCACCAGAACATTCCTCTTGTGTAGCAATAGGTTCTGAGTGATATCCTGTAGGGAATAGCCTCATCAAAAGAGAGACAAAAAGGGCAGTGTAAACTTAAAGAAGTTTTTATTTCTTATGCAGCAAACAAAAGCTCTGGACTTGTTACTTGCAGGAATTGTTTGACAGAAACCTAATATAACTGTTCTGCTTTTCAATGTCATATGACAAAGTAACCTATAAGCCCCACTAAGTGTATGCAGTGCCTGGTAAATAGATTGTGCTTGTTTATAGATTACTTTGTTACCCTGGAGTCTGCTGTTGCATACTTGATACCTGCAGGGCTCTAACATTGTAGCAACTACTGATCCGCCGATACTTAAGTTTTGAGTTTGCTCGGGACGAGAAAAGTTTAAGCTTGGGGATGTGTTGACGGCCATTAAATCATAAAATGACCGTCAACTCATCGGCGAATAAAAGGTATGCACCAATGTTTCTTGCTTAAACTAATAAAGTTCCACAAGTTTTGGATGTATTCTTGTTTTGCAAGGTACATAAGAATATTGGTGCAAATGTGCTTATACTCATGGATAAAAAGCAAATATACAAAAAGCACAAGATAAACAAGGTCTTGCTCGGACATCTTGATGACATTCGACGCAAGAAATAAGGAATGACTTGGACATCAAGAAATAATTATTCAAATCACAAATTTGATCCCTCCATGTCAAAGCCCTCGTCGAGATAGTCAAAATGGGCTTTTGGATCACCCAATTCGGAGTTCGGGAGCAGGAGTTATGCCTCGCGCAAGATTGGAGGAAAATCAGAAAATAGTTGGCCGGCCGGCCCAAACACTTGGCCGGCCGGCCCAAGTTAATCTCGAAACGGCCCAATATTCCTCCAGTCGGTTCCAGAGTCGGTGACAAGCTACTTGACGCGCCGGCCAAGCAAGAGGACGTCGGCAAGAAAGGAATATCCCACGAAATGCTCCAAGCATGTAGGAACCTTCTCCACTCTCCCAAGGTAACTCTACACTATAAATAGAGGACCCTTCCCTCAATCCAAAGTGCACCTCATGGAAGAAGCATTCCACTTGTGTAGTTTAGAATAGGAGTAGTGTTGTAGTTATGGGAGTTAGAGTAGAAGTGAGAGCTTCGCTCGGAGTTCCGAAGTTCTCTTCGAAGTTTGGATAAAGTTCTCTTGTATCTTTTCTTTTATTAGATTTTATTTAATATAATTATTTTCTTATTTATTTATTTTCTTATTTATTTAATTTAGTTTTCCTTTTAGTTTATATTTATTTATTTAAGTAATTATTATAGAGAAATTTTGTGTTGGATCCACGTCTGTGATGATAGGTTCGAATGAATTGTTGAGCTAGGCAGTAGGGACAATATAATCGCCTTATTGTTATGACCTCGCACAGTTTGTTCGGATTTATTGTCAATTTAGGATAGTTGCTTGTGTGGTGCAAGGAATTATTCTAGACGTGAGTTTGCACCTAACCCCACGGAGGATGGTAGCCGCGAGTGCTTGTCACCGGTCTCTGTAATCCACCAGGTCCGGGTTGGACAGGCAGGATCTTAATTATAGCGGGTGGTTCCTTATGGTGGTGATCTTGGTTACCACTAAGACACATCCGTGCCCCGATGCGCTTGAATGTATCTGTAATGAAAGGTTAAGTAGATAGTTGTAGGCTAATAGAAAACTAAATGCTAACCGCTAGGCATCCTTGATCTGCATCCAACCCCACGGGATGTGTGGTAGGTAGTAGGTGGTGACAGCCCTATCTATCCTCTGCAATCCACCACGTTCGGGTTGGCTCGTAGATCTGACCCTTCTTCTCTTTGTTCTCCCAAACTAAATGCTAACTCCTTGTTACCTATACCAATGGATCTTTTTCCTGAGTGCCACATATACCACATACATGTATCACTGCTTTGGTCTAGTCTGCAAGTTATAAATAATAGATGTTTCCTTGTTTATTCATGATATTCTTAGCCCTGCTTCCCTGTAGAAATATAAATACGATATCCTTGGAATACTCCTGGGTGAAATGCTACAACAGTGTTCCGTGCGCTTGCAGAGTTGAATTTTATCTCTATACGTAAGAAACGCCAACAATCACCATGGCAACAGGCCTGTTCCTACCTCTGTAAGTGCAGGCCAGGGAGGGGCCCCTTGGATCTGGGGGCCCTGGGCGGCTGCCCCGCTAGCCTCCCCTCAGGGTCGGGCCTGTCCGTTTCCTGCACGGCAAAGAAACTACAGGCGCAAAAAAAGGGGATTGCTATATTTTAATCGGGTATATTAGAGGAGGCTGGCACCCGATTTCTTTCTTCACATCCCTCTGCACCTCATGCGAGCAATTCCGACACCGTCCTCGTCTCTGGCGAGCTGTTACTGCTCCGACGAGGTTAGGGTTAGGGGTTATTGTTCCGGATGGGGGGTTTGTGGTCAATGGATGGCACCGGACCTAGAAGGGGCTTGGGGGGGCAGGCCGGCCCGATGGTGGTGGGAGGGACGGCGGAGTCGGAGGCGACGGGGGCGCCGCTGGAGCGGGCGGTGGGAGATAGCAGTTGGGCCAGGGTCGGGCGGGGCAAGAACGATGATGGCAGGAAGAGAGGCGGCGGAGGGCGGTGCCTTGACGGGCTAGGGCCTCGTCCCAGCTTCGAACGTATGGGGAGGTGGGCAGGGGCTAGCGTTGGTAGGTTGAAGAAAGTCACTGTCTGTTGGATGAGCGGATCGGACGGCCTAAAATTCGAGTGCTAGGGGAGGCTGAAATAGTCAGGCGTCGTACAGACAGCCCCAAAAGAAACTACAGGCCAAAAACGCCGCTTGACCACTAGAGATCGTGAGTGCAATCGCTTGTGCACCTTTAGCACCCCGCTTCAGAGCTGGTGAAAAGTTCTTTAGCGAAGGTGATGAGCTTAAACATGCTGGTGTTGACTAGCACTGCTAAAAAAATATAATATACTCTCATGTCGCTGCGCACCTAGAAGCAGATGTTCTTCGATGCTAACCAGTTCGCTTCGATGCTAACCAAAGCGTCGCCTCCTCGTGTGCCATTTGACGATGTATTTGTGTTGTGCCACATGATAAAGGTGGAACCCAACTCTTAACCTTGGAACCTGACATCCGGCTTCGTGTTAGGGACAGTCACCTTTTCCCTGCAACAAGAACACTTATCTCAACTTGCTGGTAATTCTAGTTAAAGTGAATTGCACAAAACTACTACTGTCTATGTCATGGTTTCAGAAAACTATAATTTTTGGAACACAATTCAGAGAACTACAACTATTTTGACCATATGTTTCAAGAAACTACAACATTTGCTTCTGATCCCACATGTCAATCTCAGATTGAGAACCCTACCACTTGTGAGGCTGACATGTGGGACTGGACACAAAAGTTGTAGTTTTCTGAAACTCATGGTTAAAATAGTTGTAGTTCTCTGAAATAGGTTTCAAAAATTGTTGTTTTTTGAAACTTTGATACAAATAATTGTGGTTTTGTGCAATTCACTATTCTAGTTAAGAATATGCACGGAGTAGTGCGTGCTTACCAGGGAGGGGCCGGACCCCCCCCCCCCCCCCCCCCCCCCCCCCCTCTTGCTTGGTCTGATACCTCATATGACATCGTTGGGTGGTCAATTACATGTGAGCCAAGATGGTATACAGCGATCTTAGTTTAAACCGATAGCATACAAGATAAGACACACATGCAAAATTACTATGTAATTAGGCCTTAAGTCCATAACCTGTTAGGCTTAATATTGCCCGGAGCAGGGCACTAGGAATATAGGAAGGAATCTGAAGATATAAAAACAAAAAAAAAAAAACTAGGTGACTACCCCGCGCATTGCTGCGGGGACTTAAGTTTTTTGAGAAGACCGTTGAAGATGAGCCAAATATTTTCAAGTTTCAAATTTGTTTATACTATGCATGAAACATGATAAGTTTTAGAAAAAAAATAGTGTGGTTAAGATGGTAAACGACATGGTTTGAAGAGTCCCAGTACTATGAAAGTAACTTAAAATTACGCGTTCCTGTTTTCTGAAAATTTCTTACAAAGTTAAGAGCAAAAAAAGGAATTTAGAAAATGACATGATTAAATGAATACATGAAAGATGTGTAATATGAAAAACTCTTGAATTAATATGAAAAATATTTCGGAACCAACTAAAATCAGATGAATAGATAATAATGAAGCATATACATTCAAATATCGCTGTAATTACTGTAAAAGTCATTTCCTGTTTGCTGCCGCACATCACAAAAGGATGAGTTAGATGAACCCTCTAAACTGGGAAATGGAAAAAATTGTTAGCGTGAAAATGGAAAATGGAAATGATAATAGAGAAAATGGAATCACAATTGCTATCCTCCTACAGCATATGAAACTACAGCAAGATGTCAATGGAAAAGGTGCACCTCAATCCAAAGCACGTCCGTGGTTCTTAAGAGCAGTACTAATCAATGACCTACATCTGCCTTACAAAGCAGGCACTCCGGAAGAAAAACATAATGCCTGAGCAAGCAAGGCTTACCCACAACGAATCAATCTACCAAAATTTAGAAAATGATACAAAAACCCCTCGACCATGCCTGGCATGATTCAGCGGTTAGAGATAAGGCCAATGGCAAGATCGCAATCCGGAGAACAAAAAGGCACCTGCTACCGGTGATGCTTGCGAATAATACCGGGTATGATTCAATGGTGGTTTATATATGAGTTTTAGAGCTGGCCCAACGTGACGATTAATATGTTTGATGGTGGTGCATATATTAGAGCTGGTACGCGGGAGTTTTCAGTCTGAAAATAAATTGTGGTGCATTATTGGTGTGGTCTGGTGGGCAAGAGAAGTGACATGGGCTGATGCAAATTAATTGGAGGAGGAAATGTTTCGGTTTGTTAATAACTACTAAGAAGATTGCTACAGTGGGCTCTTGAGGCTGTGAGGTCTCAGGGATATCGATGGCTAGATATCCAAGTTGAAGTACATCCAACGGTTGTATTTTTTCGAGTGATGTGGCTCGATGTGATGCAAACTTTATAGCAATCAATGACATGTAGTGAGTTGCATCTATATAAGATATATAGATTCAGGATTATGATGATTCCCAGATGCACATGTTTCATTCTCAAATCAGATATTCGTCCACGGCTTCGAGATAACCACTACCACAGCTCGCGGATGCGTGCTAAACTGAAATAAGCAAAGCCACCATACGAGGAAACAGCTACAGACATGATATAACTCACATTCCAGATCAGGATTTGCATTCCACTTACGTTTGTAAAGCAACATGGCGGATAGCTACGTAAGCACTTTTCTGCAACTTGGGGCCATGCTAAGGTGTAAGCCACTCAATTAGTTTGATTATCTACCCGTTATCCCAGTCATTCTGGATCGGGCTTGGCTTGTCTGGTGGTTGCACCAGTCCAACCAACACAGCGGTTGGTACCTACCTACCTGTCTTGCTCCAGGCCTCCGACCACGAAGACTCTGCCCTGTCATCTTCTACAAGGCCACTTTGGTTGAGCTGGGTGCGGCTCCCACTTAGAGCAAGTATTGTGAACGGCGGAAGAACCAACGAGATCCTACAGGTGAGAGAGAAAGTAGGATAGAGTGAAGTGGGCGGCTTGCGAGACGCTCGCTGGAGCAGGCGAAGACGTGCTACGGTTGCTCCTATTCGCTGCCTTTGCTGCTGCGCATCCGTTGTCACCGCGTCACTCGTTGTAGCTGGCAGCCAGCGTAACCATAAACCTTGCTCTTAGACTGACTCCAACAGCGCGAAGGGAAAAACGACATCTATTCCATCTTCTGCCTAGCGCACAGTACAAAAGTCTTGCAGCCAAAACTCCTCTTCTCCAACAGCAAGCAATGCAAATCGTCCTCGCACGCGCCGCAGCGCGCGCCCCCGCCGCGGCCCGCCCTACGCGTGTCGTCGCCGCAGCTCGCCCGCGCCCCGGCGCCCGCCGCCGCCCGACCTCGCCTGCGCCGCCGAGCCCGCCGCCGCCGCACCTCGCCCCGCGCGCGGCGTGGCCGCCGGTCGCACGCGCCCTGCCGCTGCTCGCTCGCGCCGCCGCCGGACCTCGCCCACACCGCAGCGCCCACCGCCGCCGCACCTCGCCTAGCGCGCGCGGCTTCGCCGCCCCTCGCCTAGCGCGGCGGCAGTCGGGCGGGAATGGCGGGGGCAGAGATGCTTTAGACCAGGTGCTAGGCGTGCTTCGCGGCGACGGCGAGTTCCACCAGGCCGCAGCCGGCGCCCTGGTTCGCCCTGCGCCGGCGCTCACCCTTCCGGCGCACTCCATGGTGCAGGTCACCGGCCTCAAGAACTCGCCGCTCTTCCTCAAATCAGTCACCGTCCCCACGTCCCCGTTCCAAATATTCCTCACAAATGGACGCGCCATTAACCGATAATCCAAATCCCCCACTCTCTGGCCGCCCTCCTCCCCTTCCCATGCCGAATTTGAGCTCCTCGAGCTCGGCCATGGCGAATGGAAACAGAGAACGACCGGCCGTCTGTGCGTCGTCGCGCCGGGCTGCCTCGCCCGGATGGTCGTGGAGGCGGTGGAGGCCGGCGAAGGCGTCGTCGGCCATGGAGGCGGTGGCGGCCGGGGAGGCGGTGGATGCCGGCGCGTGGTCGGCGGCCGTGCACTCGGTGGGTGGGAGAATGGCTTTTCAGGAGAGAGGCGATGTATTTTTACATCGTCACTCTCCTCGGAAGGTAAACTGGCTCTTCGTATGCATGATCTGTTGGAGCCTTCTTTCGTGATGCACAGTGGCAAATCAAATGCAAAAATGGATTTGCATCATATTGTTGAAGTTAGCCTTAGAAAAGATGCATATCACTGCTATGGTAGTACAATTGAAAGGCTTGGAGTATGGTACCCCTCCATCCCAGTTTACTTGGCATTATGGACACATTTATGGATGTCCAGATTCATAGAATGTTTATGAATCTGGATATGTGTGTTGAGTTGCATTCACCAACCAGTTCATCCAAAAGCCAAAGCTGATGGAGAAAGGTGAGCAA
The DNA here is from genome assembly GCA_012490785.1 of Eragrostis nindensis. NCBI lineage: Eukaryota > Viridiplantae > Streptophyta > Magnoliopsida > Poales > Poaceae > Eragrostis > Eragrostis nindensis. The sequence goes on from JAAXCT010001391.1 coordinate 171,800, forward strand.
TTCACTTATGGTTCAACACTCCTCCTCACATGGAGGCTCCTTTAGGCCTCAGACGTGGAAATAGGAGCGGCGCAGCGGAATATGCGGTCACCAGGACTTGAACTCAAGACCTCTGGCTCGATGCCATGTTGAGTTGCATGCATCAACCAGTTCAACCAAAAGCCTAAGCTGATGGGGAAAGGTGAGCAATTCACTTATGGTTCAACAATGTGCTTTCTCTAGATTTATAGAATCTTCTATGAACCTGACAGATAGTCAAAATGCCAAGTATTCTGAGACAGAAGGAGTACCCTTTATAAGTTTGCCGGATGTTCAGTTGCCGTATAAAAAGGGTGAGTGCGATATCCATGTGTTAACTGACAAAAACAACAGATATATTATATTGGAAGTGGAACTCTAAAAAATATGTACTATTAGGTCGACGTACAAGAAAATGCAGATTAGATTAAACGTTCCCAGCCGTCAGAAGAAAATGTGGGAGTTGCCACTGAAAGTCAAGTTCTTACTTCATCAATCTTGTAGAACTCTATATTGACAGGAGATAATTTGATCATACCAAAACGGTGGCAAAGCACAAACAAAGCATCGCCAGTGCGACCAATCAGCACAAATCATCACCTCTTATTCCAGTGCACAAAAATGAATTAGCTGTAACACCAAACCCAGCTGATCACTGATTGAGTTCATAGCGTGGGCTCCAATAAATTTACCCGGGGATGAACAGTGACATTGTTTCATGCTGGCAGTGCTAGGAAATAAGGAACACAAGAAAGGGCATTTTGTTTGACTAGTTCAAACTCAATGATCCATTGGTGCTTTTTTCACAAAATGTGTGTAAACCTAAGACAAAGGGAAGAGAATGAAGGAAGTTGCTCTAGTCGAAATGGTTAAGGTGAGGTCTTAGGTGCCGGAGCCATTTTGTCGCCTTGTTTTTGGAATTGCTGGCTGAATGTGTTCCAGCCAAAGACATATGAACGCTGAGGATTACTAGGACGGATGCTAGTAAACTTTATCGGAGAGGTCAGCTTTTTTTAAATGAGTGAAATGCAACAGGGGTACATAAACTATTTAAGATGGTCACATAGGTACATAAACTTCTAAAGTGACCATCTAGGTCCACAAACTATTTAGGAATCTTCATCTACATATATAAACTATTAAGTGGCCATTTAGGTCCACAAACTAATTATGTTGTAGCTGCCCAGGTCTGTAGCTGGCCAACAGGCCGTTTCTTGACGGGCAGGCACAACCCGCCTTATGGTTAATGAACCGGGCTGGACTGGCACGACAGGCCTCTGGCCAAGCCCAAGCACGGCAAGGCCAGTGTTAGACAGGCCGTGCCGGGCCGCGGGTCTAACGAGTTGTGTCGTGCTTGGCTGGCCTAAGGCTGAGAAGATAATTTTTCTCTATTTTTTTTATTTTTAAAATAAAACGGGACTAAACGGGTCCTTCTACACGGTAACACAGGCCACGTGATGGGTCAAACGGGCCAACCACTAAACAGGTCATATGTGATGGCACGATGGGCTTGCGCCTAGGCCCAAGCACACGACCCTAGTTGGGCTCTGGACTGGCATGACCCATCTATGGTTCGAGCAGCACCGTGCTTGGACCGGGCCAAAATGGTCGGGCCCCAGACCAGCCTTTTTAACCTAGCCCATTTGGCTAGGTATATCCAGGTCCAAAGCCTTTCGGGCCGAGGCGGTGAGAAAAATCGTGGCGACCAACCGCATGACTGTCAATATCGCTCGTGCAGCAGCAGTCTACGTAAAAACAATTTCACGCATAAAGGGCTTTGGACCTGGGCAGCTACAAATAATTAGTTTGTAGACCTAATTGATCACTTAATAGTTTATGTACTTAGATGATCATTCTAAAATAGTTTGTAGATCTAGATGGTCACTTTAGGAGTTTATGTACCTAGATGACCATCTCTTAATAGTTTATGTACCTCAGGTGCATTTCACTCTTTTTAAATCCATCCGTGGAGCCATATGCCGCCGTGAATGAAGTTCTCGTGAAAATAACTATTTGAAATTCATGGACCTAATTACCCCCTAAGTAACACAACACAACTTATTTACTTAAAATAAGAATTAATTATAACATGACCTAATTAAATGGACGGTTAGATTAAATCCATGATACATTTTATCATTCATTCGGTATCATGGTTTACAGCAAAAGTCCTCTTGCCTGGAGGTAGTAATTATAGATTAAGGCAAAGAACTCCATTTTTCAAACGAATACATAGTCTAAGGCTTTAGGGTTTTGATCAATCTCGATCAATGTTGCGAGAATAATATTGTAACAATGCAACTGGTACCTATCGCATCCATCTGTCCTCTGCCTTCTGTTTTGATTTCTGTTTGTTTCAGTCGGTAGGTGCTTGATTTTTTTGTTTTCCTTTTGGATTCTAGAGGACAGATTAAAGTCTAAGATGTGTATAGTTTTCTCTGATTTTTTGTTAAAGCACCTCCCGGCTGAATTTTTATCTGATTAAAGCTTGTATAGTTTTTTAATAAAAAACAGAGAAAACTATATACTCCCTCCGTCCCTAAATATAGGCGTTGTTAACTTTCAGACATCACGTTTGACCACGTCTGTTCTTTGTATAAATTATTTAGTTTAAATATTTGATGAAATATAAAAATAATTATGTTATTTTTAAAGTATATTACTATGAAAAAACAATCATAACAAAATAAAGTAGTATTTTAAAAGACGAGTGGTCAAACATGATATCTGAAAGTCAACAACGCCCTATATTTACGGACGGAGGGAGTACACTTTAATCTATCCACTATACATAGTCTACTGGTTGGCAGCCGTTACCATGGCAGGAGGCGATTACTCTTTGATAGGGTTGTGGCTATGCTGGCTCTAGTAGTGGCTATTGCTTTTCTGGAAAAACAACTGTGTTGGTTGTGTCTATTGCTGTGCTTAAAAACGTTTGACAGAACGACTTATCCTGCAGTTTGCTGTGTAAAGAGGACATGGTGAGGAAAGAGAGTCGGTGAAGCTTCCATTTTGTGACTCCTACTTCACCTCTTTTTTCGATGTGGCTTTCTTCTTTTTTTTTAAAAAAAAAAAAGAGAATCACCTAAGGGAGCTCCCTATTTGTTTAGGAATCACCGTGAAGTCGCTTGAGAAGCGAAGAATTCCAACCAAACGGGGCCTAAAGTGTGTAGTTTTCTCTCATTTTTGTTGAAAAATCATTGACGGCTTTGCTTTGATACGACTTGGTAGGTGCACAGCTTTGATTTCCAATTTACTAGGTGAAGTGCACCCTATCGGGGGTTGAAAACGGGGTGGATAATATCCCACGGATCGACTGACCGAATCCGCATAAATTAATACGGGCAAATAGTGCATCAATGATTATCTGATGTTATCCGTGCTCAAATCCGAGTCTGAAGAATAATAGCAGGATAGGATATGAGGCGAGTGGTATCTGTCCCGAACTCGAATATCATGTGATCCGAGGAAGTTTATAATCATTATACATCCAAGAATATGGCTTGAAATCAAGAGATTAGCATAAATAAGAGACAACTTGCTATTGATCATTATACTCTAATTGTTTCTCCATCATTTGATTTTTTCATCCTAGCAAATTTTATGATAATATCAGTGTCTGACTCCGAGTTTGAACAAAGAATATGGGATGCAGAAATATTTATCTAGTATTATCCACTCTGACTCCGGATCCGAGTAAAAGAACTGTAAGATAAAATAAGCGATGTCCACTATCCGTTCGCATTCGATCCCAACATCAAATTTCAAAACATGTGAAATTACCCCAGGCAAGCTAATTAGATCGTTTTGCTATGACATGACACCCCAGGACATTGTTATCATATCATATTAATAAAGACAATGGAAATCTAGAGGTTGTTGTCATATTATATTTTAATATTAATTAATCAAAACATTTTGAATAGCAGTTTCAGCACTAGCGCCTATCCAGTGTTGTAATCACCTTAGAGGACATGGTGATGTAAGTTTTTGCCAACAATGGACTGAGATTTATCATTAGACTTTGACTTTAATGATGTTTTTCATCCCAATTCCGGTTGGCTTGTTTTGTGATTCCAGCATGTTGATTGGGGATACAGCTTTGGCTAAAACTTTGTGATAGATAGTTGAAGGTTGGGCGTCTCATGGAGACAAAAGGCTGGGATTCTTATTCCATTATCCAGTGTTGTATTATAGCAAAGCCGTTCCCTTTTCCCCCTCCATTTCCGTCCGTCTTCGACGATGGCCACCGCTGGCCCGACAACGATCAAGCCCAACGCAAAGAACGAGCGCCTCCAGAGCAGCCGGCTGCTCTGCGCCCTCCACGCCTTCCTGAAGACGACGACGCCGTCGCCGTCCAACAGCGAGATGACGGGAGATCAAGGTGAGACGCGCGGACTCCCAAATATTCTCCCACCGCTTTGCTGCCGTGCATGGGGATCGCCACTGCCCTTAAGCTCTGGATCAGTCAGTCGCCGATTCGACGCGTCGGAGGGCGAGAAAGAAGTTGGGAACGAAAGGTCAGGCAGGCCTTTTGATCGATCAATCGATCGATCGTCTGCCGACCACGGCTTCTTGCTTTCCGGCTTCTCGAGATGCCAAATTGCAGGCTCCTCGACAAAGCCTTCTTTTTCTGCCCGTTCCCATTTCACCGCGAAAACACTGAAAAACTTCCGGCAAAATCTCGCTCTGGACGGAGATCACTAGCTCTGCTAGTATAGTAGCTCACCGAGATTACTCGCCCTACTAGTAGTACGACTACCAAAAAGGGTTCATGATCACCGGCATCATTTGCCTTCGCTCGCACGTCGTCGGCTGTCACGGCACAGCGTGACAAGCTCCCCTTCATGATTCGGTTCCTGCTATGATGCTTGCTTCTCCCGTGCAGCGGCAGACAAGGCGTGTGGCAGCCCTGTCAGATCGCCTCCCCTGGATCTCTGTCTCCGCCCGGCCTTCCCTTTGTTGCTTTGGCACGGTTCTGCTGCTACTACGAGTACTTGCTATAGTTATTAGCACTCTCAGTGAAACCGATCTATTTTGTGGGGCTCCTTCCACTCTCAAATATTTAAAAATTTCAACTGGAAAAGCAGAGCTCTCCATGACCACAAAATATTGACAATATTTTTTAGAACTTTAAACTTAATTTAAGAAGGAGCAGCTGGATTCAGGGCATGTTTGGTGCAAAAAGTCAGACGACTTATAAGTCACCTGACTGAAAAATACTGACTTATAAGTCAGGGATGTTTGGTGCAAATAAGTCGGTTCGAGAAACGAGGGGAGGAGAGAGAGGATCGAGTGGAGGAGAGGCGGGTGGGGCCCACGAAAAAGTGGTGGGTCCCACTGACTATAAGTTGGGTTGAGATAGCTTAAAACTTAAAGTCACTGGTGACTTATAAGTCATGGCTGTTTGGTGTTTTAAGTTGCTATTTCACTTTTCGACTTATAAGTTGGACTTATAAGTCACGCCAAACATGCCCTCAAAATAGTCACATGACAATGTGACTTTTGCGTGTGGTTAAGTTGTTGGACATGCTTTTGGCGCCAAGGGGTCAGAGCAGTGTTCGAATCCGTATTTGAATTGCCGGCTTATTTGTCTCCATTTCTCTCTGGTTAGTGGTTATCATAAACACCGAATGGCATCTCTAAATTTCATCAAACTGGTACCAGAAACACCGAGTAGTATTCAGTTAACTTCGCGGAGGTTGTCGCGGTAGTAAAAATATGAAATAAAGTTACAAACATCTTCGTTTGATTTCGGTGCCACTGCAGATTATACGTACAAATCCACAATTCCTATTCTGAATTAGACAACTCTGCTATAACTCCGGCTGAGGCTGCCATACCCGAACGGACGGCGTCGGCCAATGTCGCGGCGGAGCCCAGCAGCCCCGGTCGTCCCATACACCGGCAGCTCGTCGCCGCATGCTCGACGATGACCTCCCTCCCCGCGTGCCGGATCAATGGCAGCGAGGTTCTCGAGCTCGAACAAGTCGGAGCTGGCGTCGCTGCTCTCCTCGCTGTCGGGTCCGACCCGGCCGGCCGGAACAGCAACCTCCACTCCACCTCGACGACTGGAATTCGCCGGCAACCCGAGGCCGCGGCGGCCACGGCCACCTCGCCGTCTATGTCGAGGAACCGCACTGTCCTGCTCCGGCTCCGGCTCGGCCGCGCCAGCGCCGACGGCGGCGGCGTCTTCGCGGCGAAGCAGGGCCGCGCGGTCGACGGCGCCGTGGAGCACGCGGGCTCGTCCTCCGGCGGAGCTGGGTGCTGCCGCGCCGAGTGCCGCTTGCCGCCGGTGAAGATGGCGTTGAGCAGGCTGGCGAGCCGCGCGCCGGGGGAGGCCGGCCTGCGGCAGCCGCCGCGGGCAGAGCCGTTGGCGGTTCCTCCTCATCTTCTCCGTCGCCGGCTGCTTCGGCAGCTGCTTCTCCAGCTGAGTCGGCGCGGCCGCCGCGCCCCCAGAGGTGCGGATGGGGCGGAGGCGGCGGAGGGAGTACTCGACCTCGGACGACGAGAAAGTACCCGCGGCCGTGGCAGTCGTCGGCGCCGGCCCCCGGCGCCTCAGCCGCGCGCGCCGCCCGGTGGCTGGCGGCCAGGGACGGCTTGTAGTAGTAGTAGCAATGCAGCGCCGCGTCACGCTGCTTCCTGGCGGCGGCGGCGGCGCGTTCGGTGGCCGTGTCAGCCGTCGTGGCCGTCGTTCTTGCGGCGGCGCCGGGCTGGTCGTCCATGGCGTCGCAGATGGCGTCGAGCAGCGTGGACGAGAACGACGGGCTGGCCGGGCCGCCGCCTCGGCCGCTCCCGCCCCGGCGCCGGCGCCCACCTCTCCATCGTTCGATCGCGCGCTGATGAGCCTAGTCGAGCCGAACAGAGTTACAGAGCAGAGCAGAGTTGAGCGGGCGTGCTGTGGCTGGCAATGATGATATAGGCGAGCTTAGGCAGCGGTGGAGAGGGGACAGGGGAGGAAGCTAGAAAGCGAAGGGCAGCAATGGCGGGGCGCGCGTGTGAGCCGGGGAAGAGTGGAGTGGAGAGGAGTGATGTAGCGCGGGCGTGCGGGGCGAGGGGGATCTTGCTGTCTGGCTGTCCCTGTCTGCTGTCCTTTGATGCTTCCATTCCTTCCTCGTGCCGTCTCTCTTTCTTCCGTCCTTTCCCTTTTGCTTTGTCGGCGCCACCACCGCTCCAGGAACGTGCCCTCTTGCTTAGTGTTTGTGTCCTCAAATTGAGTTGAACTAGAAAACTCCAGTAACACAAAAGGGGGCGGAGGGTCATCTTGGAGCACAACATTGCTGATTGGAGGTGATCATCTTTTATGGTTCATGAACTCCTGCTGTTCTCATTGATGACACTTGCACTAAATCACTTGTCCTAATGTCATCAGTTTGAGAATAAAAGTACTCACACCTGTCTTTTTCCCCCTTCATTCGTAACCTGTTTCAAATTCTGAAATTGGATTAAAGATCCATCAAAGTTCTTCTTTTAGTGATCAAATTAAATAAGCATCTAAAATGCCTTTGCCTTTCTCAAATTCCTATCTACTCTCATAGCCTTCTTTACCCTGATCATCGTTGTAGCCCTAGCTTTCTTTGAAGCCATCTCACTCATTATTTGACATCTTTCTCGTCTATGTAGATGGCCAAAGCTACTGGGGAGCATCTCATGAGAAAAGCTTCCGTCTGTTGCATTCTTCATCTTTGCTACTCTTAATGTACGTGTCATGTAGCGCACGAGAACACAAGAGACTTAAAAGGAAAGCAACGATATACTAAAAGGAACTATGGCACGAGATCCTTTATTAATCAGTCTAGGAAGAAGGATAATAATAGGGCATAATTAACCTTTTATTCCAAAGCACACAAGGTGTAGGTGCTAGGTGGTCGTCCTTTCTTAGTTTACTGCTTGATCTATTGCTATTCACTGGATGAGTGAAATCATTTGAAGGCTGACACAAAAGATGATAATTTTACATGGGAGAGGATCAACTATAGTCTGCAACGCTGCTAACACAAGATGTGAACAATTAATTCAGAAATAGGTATCCGGGCCCAAGGTGCGAATCTTGTTATCTGCAAAGAAGTCCTCGCATTTGATACACGCAGATAAGAGTCTTGCGGATTATTCTCCAAGGCCGTCTCATGCCATAAAATGGGAACAAAACATATCCATTGATGTAAGCTACTAGCTTTAGGCGCTGTTTGGCTGACCATCGAGGGGAACCAGCAGAAGGGTAGTATAGCCGAGTAGTGGATCGGGGCCGCAGCCACACACAGTGCCCAATGTTCGTTTGGAAATGACAGGTCTCGACACGCCACGGTGGCGCGCACCGGGTACGCGTACGTACGGGCTGACCCGCCCTGCGCTGCGCGGCGAGATCGATCAGCTCATCAGTTACCAGAATCCAGGGACCGGTGCTGGTGCATTTTCGCAGTTGCTGCGTCGATCGATCCGTAGATTTAGTTCTCGATCGATGTCCGTTAATCATTCGCAGAGGAATCGGTCATTCACGAACTGTTTGATCGATCGAGACGGCGCCACTGTGCGCCCAACGGGGCACGGTTGTACTGTCGATCATGGCGATGCTTGCTGGTCGGGTGGTAGCACGGCACGAGTCCCGCTCTTCTCTCTTGCGGTTTCGTGTGAGAAAACACGCCTGTCATTCTTCATCAACGTGCCGTCAGCTGATGGTCTACTCTACGCCGGGGGATTAGGAACAACCTGAGACCGGTCCCTGGATTCTGGTAGCATCATACAAGATATTCCGGCCGTACGTTTCGTCGGGATCCGGAGCAGCAAGCTTTGCCTTGCCGGAACGGAAATGTGAGTGAGCCACCGGTCCACAGCCATGACACGGATTCTTCCAGATCCAGCTGGCAGTGCTCCTCGGGATCGAAGCGCGAGCACGAACAGGGTTCGGGATTGGAGATAAAGAGGCCAGCCAGCAAGCGAAGCACGAGGCAGTAAAGAGGAAAGGCAGGCATGGAGGGACGAACACCGGACCTTGACTACACGGCCGATCGATGAGAGACACTTGCAACGGCAGCCTTGCGGTTGCGGTGGTGTTCGATCCGAGGCGGACTGACGGCGAGGATCTCCATCTGATCGATCGCTGGAATGTCAGGTCAGGAGATACGAGCAAATATACAAAAAATAAAGTTTGACGACACGAGCAGGTCTGTCCAGTCGAGTTTACCTCTCGTGTTCTTTTCCTCCTCCTTTTTTGGCACTTTCACTTTCTTGGGATCAGCTCTCAGATGGGCATGCAGCAGAGCCTGCTACTAGTAAAAAACAAAAGCAAAGGGGTAAGCTACGGCTTTCTCGGGATGAGCAGGGATCGATCGGCGGCGGCGGCAGATCCAAAGGATTCGTCGTCTGCCAAAGTATACCAAAGACGACCCACACGAATTTTGACGGAGAATGGCGCGACAGCGGACCAGAAGGAGGTGGACAGGGCATATATCAAAGGGTGAGGTTATCGCGCGACCCTCCCAGGCGCTGCACGTGTCCCTTGTTCTTCTTCCTCATCGAGCTCATATGTTCTTCCGCCGCCCCCGCCCAGGCGCGTCAGCTCTGATGTGTCGTCCCCTGTCGCACCGGCCCTTCCCCTCCTCAACACCACTCCGTCGGTGCCGCATTGCTCGCACCCACCACGCTGCCGCTAACCCGTGGACCCGCACCCACCCACCACCCACCACGCCGTCTTGGAAGTTTTCAGGTAACCGAATGCCCAGTGCTATTGATGGATGTCAGTTTGGATAGAGAAGGCAAGTGAGGAGGACAAATGGAGCGTTAGCCTCTTGATTACTTGTTTGACGTCACCTGCCTGGTCGGAGAACATGGCATATGGGTTCATGACAGGAAGAATGAATGGACAGATCACTTCGAGGTCGCATCATCTAATCTATTGGCTGTGAATTAGATGAAGTGGCTTCATGAGAAGCCAGCTTTAGATAGCAATAAATGCCTTAATGAGTTGTGCTTATATAAGAGATGTACTTCTTCCGTCTCAAAATATATGCAATTCTAGCTATGTTTCTGGATGTCTAAATTCATAAAATATTTTATGAATCTGGTACAAAGCTAGAACTGCATATATTTGGAAACGGATGGAGTAGATAGATTAGGCTGCTTGTGTTTTATTGGGTTTGAACCTTTAAACTACAACCATAGATTTGCAAAAGATTTTATTTGGATATATAAATACAGTACCAATTTCCATCACTGAACTGAGAAAACTTCCACCTGCCTTTGGTACTTTAGGTAGCTTGTTAATGGCACACAAATAAAAACACCTTTGTTTTGATCTTTTGGCATATGAAGCGATGACAGAAAAGGTCATAGCACCCTTGTACAAAAAAAAAAAAAATTATGTGTGCCTTCTAGGGTATTCTTGCCTTTGAGAACTGTTCCTTCCTACAAGTATTCAAATAATTTTGAAAAAGCACACGTAGAATAACTTGGTTTGCGTTTTTCCAAAGATTAAACTGAGGAGCTAGCATTATTCCCGAGCACGACCTTTTCAGTTTGGGAAGCCTTCTTTACCGAAATATTAAGAAGTGTGAACCAAAACTTGTAGAAG